>CAEMYA010000063.1:84507-95402 GCA_903131615.1 Diplodus sargus | reverse complement strand
TCTCCCTCAGCTTCTTCTCCTCCTGCTTCTTCTCCCTCTGCTTCTTCTCCCTCTGCTTCTTCTCCCTCTGCTTCTTCTCCCTCTGCTTCCTCCACATCTCATTCTCACGGTCTGTTTTGTGTTTATTCATTCAGCCTTTTATTTTTCATAAAACAAAAATACACCTGACGTCTTCAAGTTTCAACCACTGATGCGATGTTCTTCACTCAGTCCGTCTCTCACTGAGCACTGACTCGACAACACTCGCGCCTCATTGGCAGAGAGAAAAGAACCAGGGAAAATACTGTACGATTATATTTAGTTAGTTATGATTATTACATATTACTTAAACAAACTGTGAGATCTTTGTGAGCGCTTCACTAACAGTTGCAGTGATTTTATTTTCCTCGAGCTGCAGATTATGTTTTCTTCGTCTTGGCAGAAGTTTTCTGCGTTGTGTTTTTTCCCCAAAACATATTTTGTTTGTTCTTGTCTTCCAAAACCACATCAGTGTTCAAGATCTGAAATGGGAACAATAACTTTCATGTCTTTTCTTACAACTGCCACGGTGAATGTGTGGTTGGGTCGGTATTCGACGACCAGAAAACGAGACTAAATTTCCTCAGATTTGCTCTGATAATATTATAAAGTGTTGCTTTAACTGCACGCACACCGAGTTGCCTCTCCAGTTTTTCTCTACAAGCAGTATTATAGTTACGTTTTACAAAATCACCTCACCTTTAGGATGTTCTCACCTGGGACATTATTTGGCAGATCAAAACCAACGTGCAGCGAACGACGTTGCAGCAGCAAAGGTGCGCTGTGCAGAACAACAGCAGGAATCAGCCTGCGTGAAATAAAAGACACTGCAGCACAATCAGTGCTGATACCAGAGAGTCTCTCTCTCTCTCTGTGTGAAGCAGTGGATGAGCGAGAGCTGATCGCCATCTAGTTAATCAATCGAGGATTCTTCCCCGGCGGATACAAGCGGCTTATAAAATGTTAAATTATAAGATATGTGGCTGTTAATGTACCTGAGCTGGAGACATGTGTGGGAAACACTGGATAAATCATGGACAGATGTAATAACATGAAAAGCAGGAAGTGGATGTTAAATTACCGTCTTCACACGTGAGCTCTGAAAAGTGTAACGGCGCCGGAAAACAACCGCCTCCATCTTTTTTTTCCTTCACCTTCCACACTTCATCATCCCTCCCTCATCCTGCAGAAGCTCGGAGGAGCAAAGATCTTGATGGAGATCGGTTGGAGCACTTACTCCCTCCTGCTGCTGAACCGTCAGCCCCACTCACATCAACACACACACACACACACACACACACACATACACACACACACACACACACACACACCTGGGCTTGTATCACTACACTCCTGCGGCTCCATTGTCTTTGCTCAGTAACAGCTTGCACACAGCCGCTCAGTGCAGGCGTACAGTGCATTACAGCGCCATTCAAATATGCATGGCCAAGGTCGCACACGCACACACACACACACACACACACACACACACACACACACACACACACACACACACACACACACACTTGTAACAGTAGCGGGGTAATTGCTGTATCCGTGCAGCAATGTGAAACAATACGGCTGTCTTCAAGGTGAGCGCTCCTTTGCAACAGGAAGCTTTTCAGTGCAGAGAGAGAGAGAAAGCAGGTGACGACAGGCAAAAGGTGGGAGGAGAGAGGAGAAGAAGAAGAGGACTGACAGCTGAGTGCGAGGCAACAGAGAGAACAGAGTTAACAAAGATGTCTCCACGCTGACCTCGGGGATGAAGCACCGCAGCCTCCAGAGAAAGCGCCGGTCGGACAGCGTCCATAAAATGACCACTTTATAGCTTCTGGCCTGTTATTGCTTGTCTGTCGAGGATCAAACTGACAAACAATCTGCTGTCTGTATGCACGAGGCCTGCAGGACGTCTCTCTCAAACGACCCCGATATCTCACGGATGCCACGTTCAGCGTGAAGCTGCAAACAGTGACGAGATGCAACAGTGACGGAGAGAGAAACCGACAGTGAAGTCGGAGGAGCAGACAGTTCAAAGACGCCGCGGCTCCTCTGACAGCGTTTCCTGTCACTCACAGTTTCTTTCACACTTTGCTGAAGATCATATTCAGCAAAACTTGTGCAGCTTTCAACACCTCGACACGATTCCCTGATCCTGCTTTGGATTTTGACGAGCTAAATCACATCATCTCGTGCAATCCAGCAGATTCCACCTTTTAATCTCGCGGTGTCGTGGCTGAAAGAAGACTTTCTAATCTCCAGAACAACACGAGCTGCTTCTTCTTCTCTCCTGACGAACATCATTTTTTTACTCATCAGCGACAACATGATACTCATGATCCTGGTTCCTTACCGTCATCCTCCTTGCTGTGCGTGTTCTGGGGACTGTGGCGCATCCTCTCTGCTCGGCTCGGCGGGCTCAGGTCAGACGCTGCTCCCAGATCAGCTGCTAGCCATGTGGGCTCGCTCATCTCTGCCTCCTCCTCGCTGCTCACTGAACTGTCATCCTGAGCAGAAAGAGACCAAACACCAACATTTCAGACGGATATTTGAATACATTTCCTCCTTTTTCCTCCCCATTTCCGTGCTCCTCACACAGTTACATATTAGTGTTGTGCTAGACAAGCAAAATTTCCATCGATTGGCACACAGGATTATACAATCAAATAAGACTAACAGCTCTTTTATTCCAGGCGTTTAACGTGCGATTGATCCGCAGAGAAACGCTCTCCGTCAACAGTGAGAGGATCTTTAATCAGCAGAATAACATCTGTTGTCTCCACACTTACAAACATGGTGAAACAAATCAGAACATCTGAGATTTCTTTCACATTTGACTGCAAAGGTTGATTTATCACAAATCATCTCGCAGGTCGGGATCATATGAAAACGTCATGTCACGATTATCCTGTCCAGCAAAATAACGCTGCACGATATCTTCCCAATAATTTTCAAACCATTCCAAAAACTTTAAAATAAAAACTGTAAAGTTTCTTTTTCTGAGCACCGGCATCTTTCTCCAGTTGTTCCTGATGACGGCGTGTTGGAGAGAAAACGCTGCACTCTGGCTAAAAGATAACGGGTGTCATCCCCGTCGCTCTTTTTCAGAAACACATCATATTTTAGATCAGGCGGAACTCGTCACCCGTCACTCTGGTAATCAAGACAATATAGGAGAAGCTCGTTCTGATGTTGTCCGTCCATCGTGAGCTTTAGTGGACAGAAACTCAGATCAAAACAGACACAGAAGAGACAGTTTGTGGGAGCAGATCTGTCGTACAACGGATGCTGCTTGTGAGTGTTGTGCTTTTTATTTTCTATGATTGTTATTAGCTGTCTGGTCGGTCGGCCCTCTGTTAGCTAATGTCAGTCAAAACCAATCACAGCACAGCTTCAACCCACGCTGCCAGTGTTTTCCTGCTAAAGAAACTATCTGTGGACACGAGTGTGTGTTGACATCATCAGGACAAACGTAGAGACGATGACAGAATGTTTTATACGAAATAAAGATGTTTGTTCATGAGACATGACAAAATCATTTCCTGAGTATAACAGAAGCATCCAGAGCAGAATCATCAACAGAAGAAGAACAAATATTCTGTTTTATGAAAGCAGAGGAAACTGACTCGACATCACTGACAGAATTCATCTTTTGTGTGTAAATGTGTCAGCTGTGTGTGTGTGTAAATCCCCCTAAACTCAGATTAGCCACTGTCTCATGAATGAAACGGTTTTTAAGCCATTTTTAATCTCTCTATTCATCGCTTTGTCGGTGTCAGCATCCGCGGGAGCAGCCATGACAGCTGCTCCGCCGCTTTAACCCAAACATCAGAGGAAACACGAAACACGAGGCGGGGAGACGGCAGGCAGGCGAATCAAACACAACACGCCGACTGCTGCTCAGCGTGCAGCACCTGCGGGCCTCGCCGCTCGCAGGAACATCACACTGTGATGTCTTCCCTCTAAACTCTGCGCTGCCTTCCTTCCACCTCACACACACTCCCCCTGCGCGCAATCCAAAAAAAGTGTTGGAAGTGAAAAACGCAACACTCCCGACGGGAAACAGGATATTTTGCAGCCAAAAGCTGAGTGTTTACATCAGAACGTGTAAAAGCCTTCACGATGGAACAGCTGCTGGATCCTCAGAAGCAGAGCAGGTACGAAGAGGTCGACCGCAGTTAGACGCCTCTAGAAGTTCAGAGGTCAAGTTCAAACGTTTAATAAAGCAGCGTGAACCTGCTCCTTCTTCAGGCGTCATGTCGGAAAGTGAGAGCAACACGGACGGCAAGAAGAAGCTGTGACAAGGAAGAGCAAAGGACGACGATTCCTCACACAATGTTTCCTGTCTTTGCCGTGTTTCAGCCTCATGTGGCGTCAACGCGGCAACTTTACGAGTGGTTGCTGCGACTCGAGCGGACGGTGACGTGGATTCTGAGCGCGCAGTAGTTCAGTTAGACGCCAGTAAAGTCCAGACTGAACGTGACGTTCATTTTACAGGTGCTCCACTTGCAAAAAAAACAAGAGGACACAAAGAGAAAGAAAGATGTTTTTTACGAGAGCTTCGACATAAATCTCCACCCTCCACATATTGTCCGTCTCCCTCTGGATGCTCAGAGTTGTGAACAAACAGAACTCACTTTGATAGCTGTTATCAGCATCGAAGGCGACCTGCACTCTCAGTAATGAGGTCCTGAGTGCTTCAACTTCCATTTACCCCACACACACACACACACACACACACACAAACAAAGGAAAGATTAATGGATGACTGAGGACCTCATTGACTCTGAAGTCAGACGCAGTAAACTCCTCTCAGGTGAAAACACGCTTTGCTGCAGATCTCCTGCTTGACGTTTCTCTTCTTCTGTAACACACGTGTCATCCTCCTTCTCTCGGAGCGGCGACGCGTTGCATTATTCAACACAGATCGCGAGTGACAGCACAAAAAAATGAGCTCGTAATGAGAACTGCACTGCAACGGTGTGACTGAAAGCGACAGAGCGACGGGAGCTGAGACACATTTCAGAGCAAGATTCAAATGTGCCACTCGAGCAGCTGTCAGACGTACAGTTCCGTATATTTACATACCGTGTGTGTGTTTTATGCTACAGTCTATATGTATTTATTACTACCTGATGCATACATGTTTTTTTATTTGCCTTTCAGAGGTGAACATCTTTGACTGCATGTTATAAATATTAAGGAAGGTGAAGGTGACACAGGTTTGTCTCCACTTCCTGCTTCTCTTTCAGCTCATTAAATGTGTTTAAATACTAACAATAGTATGATTTGGTTTGTGAAATATCTTTTGCACACCTGTAGATCAACAGCGACGTCAACGTTTCTTTCTGTGATGATAAATTGATCAGGCAGGACGTCCAGGAGGACAGCGAGCAGAAGTTCACTGGGATTTTGGCTAAATAAACTAAATACGACATTAAACATGAAACCTTTACAGTAAAAAGATAGAAAATATAAAGAAATACAAAGATACGTTGATAAAGTTCATACTATATACAAGATACAAGAAACAATTCCATTTGAAAAAGGTACAAACAGAAGTCGAGAGGTTTAAAATCACAGATTTAAATTCACCAAACGCAGATTTTCCAGCCCGTCATTAGATCGAGTCTGGATTAATGTACTAATACAGAATATAACGACTACTGTATCTCCACTGGTGAAGCACTGGGGGTCACCGGAGTAGAGCTGTGATGGGAGGTGGTGCAGGGGGAGGTGGTGCAGGGGAGGTGGTGCAGGGGGAGGTGGTGCAGAGGAGGTGGTGCAGAGGGAGGTGGTGCAGGGGGAGGTGGTGCAGAGGGAGGTGGTGCAGGGGGAGGTGGTGCAGAGGGAGGTGGTGCAGGGGAGTCTGGGAGGTCACCAGGTTCATGGAGGGGTTCTGGGGTTGGGGGGGAGATGAAGTCTAATCTTTTGTTCTCCGGAACCTTTCCAGCTTTAAAATAAGGAGCTTGTTCCAGATAATGTTCGGCATGCAGAGCAGCAACAGTGACTTTAATCGTTGCACCACAGAAATTGTTAAGATTGTTTGTAGAAATGTGTGTGAAAGTGGACGAGGAACATTTCTTTACATATCGATGTCGATCAGGAAGAAGCGCTCAGACTCTCACTGACGGAGATCTCAAACATCCATCTCACATTTTCTTTCTTTATCTTTTGAACCTGTCCTCAGAAAATCTTCAACTCTGCTCTTTTTGCTGCACCATCAATTAAAAAGTGTTGTGCTGCAGGGGATTCCACGCTTCCTACCAGTGTGTGTGTGTGTGTTTATACGACTACGGCTGCGGCTCCTGTAGTGAGTCCATGTGGCAGCGCTGACCCATATCTGTCCGTTACAGCGGGCTCTCTGAGGAGGAGTTTCCCCGGGCTCGTCACACTGGATTAGCCTCCTCGCTCGCAGCCCGGCAGCCCGACTGCACGCGCTGACAGTAACTGGTAGCGTCTCAAACAGCCGAGCTCATCCAGAGAGCTGCGTCATTAAATTAGAAAAGGTTTCAGTTCACAGTCAGAGTCAATGAGGCGCCACCTGTACAGGCGGCGTCACGCGGGACGTTAACAGCTGATAGTACAGAGAAGATGTGATTTTCTGCTGCTGTCATCACAACAGACGGAGAAGTTGTGTTTTCCCGCCAACACCTCGTCACTTTGCTTGTGGAAGTCTTGGATTAAAGTTTGTTGAGACTAAACTATGTTTCTATTCACTTTTTCCATGTAGTTTCATCACAATTAGTTTCAAATTCTGTGAAACGTGCAGCACAAGTTTTGTTCTTGTGGGTGTTTCACTTCTTTACTCGACTTACAACACATCGATGATCGATGTTGTGAATCGTATCGTCTCCGCGAGTCACTCTGTGATTCACACCTCTAAATAAAGTGTTCATTGAGCAGCTCAGTAGTTTCACCACTGTCGCTGTTGTTTCACATAGCAGCTGATCCACTGATCCACCATCTTCATGTGCGTCTGTAACTTTGCTGTGTTCGGCGTCAGAGACTTGAAAACAAAAGTGATCGAGCCGACCGTACTGAGGAGGAGACGCACAACGCCGCGACATGAATAGATACGTACATGAATCTGTTCTGCACGAACACTGACATTTAATTTGATCTAATCTAAAAAAAAGGTAAATAATGAGAGTTGGAACACTTTCAGCTGCAGGTTGTAAAGTGTTATTAAAGCATGAGCTCTCGCCAAAATGCAACCTAGGCTTTTTTTGTGGATGTACCCGAGTCAAACATTCCTGTAAAAGCATAATTACGACGAAAGAGGCACTTTTAAGATTCACCATATTTACGTTTTTGGCTTAAACTCATTTTCAGTGGGAGTGCGACGGGCACTTTTCCGATAGCATCAAAATCTCTATGTTTAAAACACTAAGAAGTCTTGACACAACATGAAATCGTCATAATTATGCTTTTACACAAAGGTTTGACATTCACAGAGTTTCACTTTAAGCTGCTGGAACATTTTCCACATTTTTGCCTACACAATGTTCAGGGTTAGAGACTAAAAGCCGTTTCACACCAAGTGTGAATTACCGTGCGGATTATTCGCACGGAAATGTATAAAAAATGACTTCATGGGTTATAATGGGAGCTCGCACACGAGGACGGAACTTTCGTGCGGAAAAAAAATTTCCGGAACCACTTTGTCGTCGGCGGAATTCCGTCTGCGAAACTACACGCTTGACCAATGAAATCGTTTGCTTTGTAGACGGGAATTTATTTATTTTTGTCATTTTCCTCAGTAAAAATATACATGTTTGCTTTCTTCTTGCGTCTCGGGGAGTGACGTCACGTGTGCGACAAGTCAGGTTTTCAGCATGAGGAAAACTCACGTGTTACACCACGCAGCGACACAAACGTAAACAACAATGGAGGGAGGAGAGAGGTGTGTGTTTTCTAGCTGGAAATAAAGTCATTACTTTGAGTTATTAGCTGGCTCTGTGGGTGATGAAGAGCTTGAACACTCCTGTCAGATAATGAACCGCGACTTTTTTTCGTTTGGTGCGAAATTAGGACACAAGAATGCGAACATTTCGCACCGGACTCAGTGTGCATGCTTTACATGCGGAACATTGCTGCGCGGATATTCCGCAAATCCGTGCCGCATTTTCGTATCGCACCGGTGTGAAACGGTTTTAAAGCGGGGCTGCTGCAGGCCGTCAGACTGTTTCCTCACAGTTCAGGCTGCTGGATGTCCAAACTGCTGCAAACTGTGACCCTGCAGCTCGGCCATGTTAATCAGCTCAGAGACTATTCTGAGAGCGTTAATTCACGGCAGCCAGGCGCATGAATCAACTCTGACAACTGATCAAATGAGACCTTATTTTAATCTGCTCTTAATTCATTTTCAATTACTATCATCACCAGCTCACATTAGCTCATTTTCAATTACCACCTAATCTCAACGCAGTAATCACTGGTTAGCCTTTCGTCTCTTTGTCGACGGCGTCTGAAGAACAGACGCTTCATATTAGAAACCCGTGGAAGCTAATCTGCTGCTGAATCTGTCTGATTCACTTCAAATAAAGACTCGGAGAAAAATGAGCACTGATAAAGTCATGAAGAGGCTCTTCTTCTTCTTCTTCGTCTTCTTCTTCTTCTCTTTCTTCTTCTGCGGTCCTTTACAGTGAAGCTGAACAGTGAGCAGCATCCAGCAGGTCACTCCTCTGAATGTGGGAACTTCTCTTTACACTGTAAAGAAGTTTTTTACTTGAGCTCTCGTCACGTCGGAGCGAAGCAACGATCTGAATGATCCAGACAATCAAAATACACTTCAGACTCTCTCTGCATCCTTTATCGTGACTAAAAAGAGATCTTTCGTTTAAGATCAGTCGCTATCGGCATGAAACTGCAGCTTCTGAGGACATTCACGATCATCCTGATGACAGAAATTCTCCACCATCAACTTATCTTGAGTGTTTTTTATCACAACGAAGATAAAATGATATTGTTTCTTCCCTGATTGCGACCACACGTCACAAATGACAGGTTGAAACTCCTGGTGAATTATAGAAACGCAGAGAGGAAACGGAGAAGACCGACTGACTGCGCGTGATTTATCTTCTTCCTCTGAGAAACACGGAGCTCCACTGTTGTCCAAAAACTATTAAAGACACATCAGCGAGCCACACTGTTGCTGTTTAATTACCACACACACACACACACACACACACACACACACACACTATTGTGAAACTATTCATCTGTTTTAATAAAGATCTACATCTCGTGCGGCTCCGAGCTGAGAGCGACCGACGAGCCGAGGTGTTGTGAATCTGTCTTTTTCTATTTATTGACAAAAAGAAGAACCCAGACTAAAATATAAACATTAATATAATGTATGAATAATCTAATCTCCTCCTCGAGTCTGTTCCACCACCATCTTGTTGGTTATCAGCTGAAAGAAGCAGACACTTCCCCTCCGTCACTGCTCACCTCTTCACCTCCTCCTCCTCTTCATTTTCTCCCAGTCAGCCGAACTGAGGAGAGCTAAAAGGCTATTGTGTGTGTCTTTGTGTGTCTCTGTGTGTCTTTGTGTGTCTTTGTGTGTTGTTTCTTAATGGCATCAGTAATGAGCTGTCCTCATCTGCATACAGATGAACAGCAGCGCTCCTGCCTGCTAAATCAAACACATGACGACCGTTCAGACCGACACAACACAAACACTCTCAGCTGCTGCGTCTCCGTCTCCACACACACACACACACACACACACACACACACACACACACACAGCGGCTCCATCTTTATCCTCATCCAACAGCTGGGAAGTTCCTGATAGTAAGTGTTAGTTACAGGTTAGTAAGTTCGACCCGATCACCAGGATAAATGTTAGTCATGTACGTTTCTGATTAGGGTGTGAAAAGCATCGCGCTTCGACCCGGATAGAGACGATCCGACTTCCTGTGATAAAAAGCTGATTTTATTGATCTTGTTAGCTGTTAGCTGTTAGCTGTTAGCTGCAAGAGGCTCACACACACCGCCCAGACTCAAACCAACAGCCAGCTGCCTTTATCCGACCACTCCGTTGCCTCTCATCTGACCCGTTCAGCAGACAAGTTGCATTGAAACAAACCGCCTCGACTACTGCAACTACAGAGCAGCGTTACGTCTCCTTAACATCGGGTGGCGCTAGTCTCGTGCCAGTAATCCAAAACATGAAAACAGGAAATGACGGAAAGGAATGCAGACCATCGTCACTTCCTCCCCTCCCCCACACACCGTGCTGATTTGCTACCACACGACCAATCAGAGTCTCCGATGGCGTCCAATTCTTTAGACCACCAACACTCTCAGACTTTGCATGTTGAATCTGATCAGACGCCGTCCAAAAGCTTCCAACGCAGCTGAACACACCGAACAGATTTGTTCTTGAACTCGTCCGAGTCTCCCCAAACACTTTGCATTTTCCTGCCGTTAGCTGTTAGCGGTTAGCATGTGATAAGGGAAGTTTGGAACAAATGTCGACCTCAGACGTATCTGTGGTTAACCGCCAACACTGTATCATGTAGACCGGCTGTGAGTCCTTTTTATAAGTCCTTATAAGATAATTATGATCATTTTTAAGACTATATAAGTGTTAATAATAACATGACTAACATAAAGCTTCCACACAAACACTTCCTGGGTTTCTCCTTCTCCTAAATTGACTCTGTTGCTCTCAGCTGTGGAAGCTACACCGCACTGACTGACAGTGATGATGATGATGATGATGATGATGACTGTGGTGAAGATTATGAGAGGTGCAAAAGCAGTAAAGTGCATCCAGAATAATGAATAATTAACAGCCTCTTTTAAGTATTGTCTATTTTTACCAGCGTGGAGGTGAAAGGAGACGCTGACGTTTCAACATGTAGACC
>CAEMYA010000063.1:55321-72839 GCA_903131615.1 Diplodus sargus | reverse complement strand
GAAGAGGAGGAGGAAGAGGAAGAGGAAGAGGAGGGGGAGGGGGGGAGGAAGAGGAAGAGGAGGAGGTGGAGGAGGAAGAGGAGGAGGAAGAGGGAAGAGGGAAGAGGAGGAGGTGGAGGAGGAAGAGGAGGAGGAGGAGGAGCAGCAGCTTGGTCCAGCTGCCGTGTACAATGTTCCTGTGAACCTGAGATCAGGTTTTATCATCTTCTGTATCCGACACCTTAATCAAAAGCTTTTTTATCTATCAGCTGACCTGCAGATTCTTCCTGTTATTGTGTCTTCTATCCACATTTTTTCTAATCTGAATCCTGGTTTAATTACAGAAGTCGACACGTGATGAAGGAAAATACAAGTATGGAGTATTTTGGCCTTGACGTGTCCGTGTGCAACATGGAAACATGGACGCCTGCAGCACATCTGATCAGTTCTTCAGCTCACAGCCTGCCGGTCTCAGAGGGAAAGTGTCTTTAACATGCATGTGGCTATACAAGCCTCCTGGCCTCCGTGTGTGTCTGTGTGTGTGCGTGTGTGTATAAGTGTGTGTGTGTGTGTGTGTGTGTGTGTGTGTGTGTGTGTGTAGCTGCAGGCTATGAACATGCCATCTCTCCACAGAGCTCATTTGGAGGTTTTCCAGGATTAAATTCTGATGGTTTCACATGTGTAGATCCTCCATCGTCCAGCAGCACAGAAACACACACACACACACACACACTCCGTCCCAGGCTGGTTCTGGTTGTGATGTGTTGGTGGACGATGTCCAATACAGCACTGCAGTCCAAGAACCAGTACAGTCACTGTAAAGGCTGAGTATTGATACATGAAATCTTTAAGGTTCACCTGCATTCGATCCTCGAACAGTAACAAGATAAACAGTTTGTTAGCTGCAGAGAGAGAGAAAATACTAAAATCAACACCAACAAGACGCTGCTGATCATTCTCAGCGTGTTTGGGGGGGTTGGCGTGAAAAAGCACAACAGATACGACTCATGAGACGCTGATCGCTGCAGTGAACTGAAGCCAAACGCGGCATTTTCTTCTCTGTTCGCTAACCGACTATTTATCTTCAGACCACCTGCCAAATCCGAGTGGATCAGGAAGTGGAGCCAAGCGGGAGACAATGCCAACATAATGCAGGAACAACAGGGTATTCTGAACAGCTACTGTATAAAAAATGTGTGTGTAATATTCTGAATTCATCAGTGTTGGCGGCAGAAATGGTGGCAGGTTACATTAATCCTCTAAACGGTGTGAAAACACAAATCGTTTACGTTGTTTATCAGACAAAACTACAGAAACTATCTGGTCAGACGGCTCAGTGAGGAACGTTTGCTTCTTCTTTTGTGTCATTTTCAAAAGATGGTGGACATTTTTCTCTTCGTTTTCAGATTGAACGATCGTTTGCTGGATGAGAATTTGAGGAACATTGTTTGTGTTCGGACTCTCCGGCTGCTCGGCTGCCTGTTTATCCGTCTGGCCGACAGGACGACACATGTTCAAGTGTTAAAAAACAGAGAGTAGCGAAAAAACTACAAGTTTAGTGTGTGTGTGTGTGTGTGTGTGTGTGTGTGTGTGTGTGTGTGTGTGTGTGTGTGTGTGTGTGTGTGTGTGTATACCAGGAACATATTCTGAATAATCACCATGGAAACTGAACTTTAACAGGCCAGACAATATACAGTAATGCAAACAATCCGTACGGCGGCGGAGGTCGTTTCATTGTGTAACTCGGCCTTCTCAGCGTTGTTAACAGAGACCGTCGAGTGTTATTATGAAGGAAAACTGGTGTTTCCACAAAGAAACTCAAGACCGGGGGAGAAAAAATAACCGACTTCGAGTTGTTCTCAGTTCTTAGAGCGGAGAGAATCAGCCGACTAATCGATTAGTGGATCTAAAGAGAATTAATTGCCAACTTCATAATCGATTAACTGCTTTAATCAACTTTAAGGGAAAAACCTCCTGATTCTTAAATGTCAGAATTTGCTGATTTTGTCTGATGTGTATGACAGTAAATGAAGAGTTTGACGTTTTACAGACGAAACAGTTGATAATTGACGAGTATTGAATTAATTATTAATCATTGTCGATATCTATCGATATGAAAACGTTTGGTCTTAAAGAACACAGAGCAGAAAACAATCCGGGCGGATTAAGACTAATAAGTTTATTGTTGGGGAACATTGTAAAAAAATGTGTGTCTATCAGTTAATATATTGATTTCTGATTCTTTTTACTCCCTAGTATCGGCATCAGACACAAAACCTGCGTATCAATCGGGCTCTGCTGAACTTCCCGCCAATCACATAGATTAAATAATCCAAGGAAAATGTTGTCTTGTGTGATTTTGTTGTCTGAGCTCGATGGAAGTCATATTTTTTTAGTATTTGTTTCCTTTGCGATGTAAAACGCAGCACGTGTAACAACGAGATATTTATTCAACACAACTAAAAAGTAACATAACAACTGTAGAGTCTGTGTAGCTCGAGCCGCATGGCAACACACAATTACAGAGAAAAATGCCAGGAGAGTTCATTCCGACACTGCGGGAATAGAAAATACTGAGCAGTCTCTGCTAATCATTGACTCACAAAGTGGGACAAGGGAGTGGGAACTGTTGTAAAGCGTTAAATCAACACTGAGGCTCCAAATATAACAACACGGCAGGTTTCTTCATAGAGGGGCGGGAGGTGTGGAGTTCAGAGGAGCATGAAACAGACTGAGACGCAGGGCTCGACTCGAGGGAGAGAGAAATATCAGCTCGACCGCTCCATCATCATTGGATCAGTCGGTCGTCCACTAAATCAGTCAGCCAGAGAGTAAACCAGCCGGTCAGTCGTTCCCTCCCCAGCAGTCATCAGGGGGCATGGATGCCGGAGATTAGTGGAGTGTCCAACACTCTGAGCCCCACTTAATCCAGTCAGTCACAAATCTGCCCCAAGCACGACGATTAACCCCTTTCCCCTGCAGGAAGCAATCCAAGGGAAACACCGCCTGGATTATTCCAGGCAAAGGTCAGCGCTGGACCAGGCTAGTTTCACCCAGCGAACACATCCACCACCCTGCCGAGCTGCAGACACGTCAACACGAAACACATTCCAATCAGCCAGGAAGGTTTCACCTCCAACCAGCAGAGAGGTCAACATGTGGACTGATGCAGGTGCTGCAAAACTTAAACCTGCGTTAGAAGTGCAGAATGTAACATCAACGTCAGAATTATAGTTAAAAATGTAAGTTGAATGTGAAGATATGTCAGTGTTGATGTTTAGTCAAAGATGGCGGCTGCTAAGCCCGGTTACATCACCGGTAACGTCTGTGGAGACTGAAGCTACAGACAGAAACCTGATTAAATAAGCAATATGTTTTATCAGGGCTGCTGCTAATTTGGATTATAAGTAACCAAGAAGATCATGAGGAGATATCTGGAACTTTTGCAGTTTAAATTAGAGTCTTAGTCCGAGATTTAACCAGATACGTGACGGCTGCGTTACGGCTCTGATCCGATTGTGCTTCGAGTCTGCCACTACTGTCGGACAACTGGCGTCCTGAGGAGTTCCCGTGATAATCACATAATCACTGGCGACCGCGGTTTTAGGTATGTGTCATAAGAACAACAACAACACAAAGTGTTACTGACCAAAGGATTAGCAGAAGAGCTTGTGTTTGTTTCTTCTTTTAGATTTGTGTGCTGCCTTCAGAGGCTGTTTTATTTTGAAAAGTAACCGGATGTTATTGTTGTTTCGGTGTGCAACTTCCTGTCTGCTCTGTGCTAAATTCAGCTAAATTGCTGCGTTGTCAATCCACCAGATATAGAAGTCCTGCGTATCTGTTCTGGAGGGCTTTGGACTGCCGGAGCTGGACGGAGCAGATACGCAGCGGACCTGCTGGAAGTGAACAGAGAGACGACAGTGAAACCATCAGCGCTGCTGGTGTCGTGGTGACGTATCTGGTGGAATCGCGGGGTTAAGAGTTCAAAATCTGTTATTCAGCAGAGGAAGAAAGTCCAAATCGACTCCTGGTAGCAACGTTTGCAGACGACTGAAGCTTATTTGTTCCAAAGCTCACACAAAACCCTGACCGCTGTTTAAAGGATGCATTGAAATCAGGCACATTTAATGTGAAAAATTCTACATTTTTAACCAAATCTGATCCACTTATTGTTCAGTGTGAATCCAAACTTAGTTCAAGCGCTCAAAAGGGCAAAAAGTTCGACCCGGGAGGTGTTTTAATCCTCTCTTCTCACTTATTCTATCATCAGTGTTGTTGCATAAACAAGTGTGACACCATCTGTCAGAACATATCCTAAAAAATACATTAACCTCTCTCTCTTTCTCCGTGTTTCATTTATTTTCCAGGCAACTACCTGCTCCACCTTCTGACAACAATCAGCCTCCAGGTTCACCAGATTGAGCCGTCCGTCTCTCCTACAGCCAGACTCCCTCATGAGCCGGTCCAGCTATCAAATTATACTATTAGAAGTCAGAGATGAGAAACTGGCCTGCAGGAGGAGGAGGGGGTGAGGGCTTCGGGGAGCAGCGGAGGACCGAGTTCAGCTCCAGCTGTATTATATAGCTGATCTCTGCAGGGACTCTCTGGTTCCACTGGTTGAGCACTGAGCACACACAGCAGCATGGCCGCCAGGCAGAGCCAGTCTGCCGCAGACAGCCGGGGTAATTACATGGAAGCGTTTCTCATGTAACCCACTACACAATAACCTACACGATGCTTTATGATTGGCCTGTTTTGTCCCGAGGACCTCATGATGTGACTAACTACAGTTTGGGTTATCAGTGGGAGGTGAAGCTCGATAGTTTTAAAGACTATTTTCATATCAGCTCCGACTCTGAACGACGGATACACAGTTTTTTTTACGTGTGAACAGTTTTAGTTGTTGCACTTTCCAGATTTCAGTGTTTTAAATGTTTTGCGTCTCTCACTGGTTTGAAGTGGGCGCAGCTTCACTGGATAAACATGGAACAAGCTTTCCATGAACCACTCAGGATTTAAAACATTTCTGTATCCATCGTGCCGGGATTCACAATATCTGTTTGTGGCCGAACCAATCAGCGTCGTACGAGGAAGTGCTCGCAGCTATTGGCAACAACCTGCGAGAGGAACAACTTCTCGTTTTAAAACAACAATGGCTCCTAAAGAGGTTAACGGAGAAGAGTAAAGAACAGTTTTCGCTCGTCTACCAGACGTCTGCTAGCCGCGCACTCCTACTGTTGATCCGGTTGAAATTAACCCTTGATGGACGGTGACAGACATCGACAACACAATCAGAACCACACTCACACATTTCTAATGAAGCAGATTAAATGATTTTTCAGTCACGACTACTTCACGTTATATAGAAGTATTCAGGATTTGAGGTTTTCAGTGTTGCTCTACTAACGTTACATCACACCACAAATATTATTCTGCACAAACTGTACGAGACTATTCTCACTCTTACTGACTAGCTTTCTTTTTTTATGCTCTTTATTAAAAAACTTCACAGGCGCTTTGTCGGAGCCGGAACAGGTTCACGTTCAGACTGAACAACCACCTTGACTGCCGCTCACACAGAAGGTGACTTGTGTTTTTTAACAATGTCCTCACGCGGAGCTGCTGAATGGTTTTTGTCCTCGGAGAGTCGCTGAACAGACTTTAACACTGAACGGTTAACAAAAAAACCTCCACCACCTTCAACTCCACCACCCACGCCTGCCTGGAGGTTTAGTTTCGTCGAGTTTCTCTTAAACAAATAAGATGAAACCCAGAGAAGAGGAGAGGAATACATAAAGAAATCACAGGGAGCTTTATAGGATTTATAAAATAAACGCATGAGCCGCATGAAGTCTTTGAGCTGAAGCAGGAGGCGTTACATGAATTTCGGGGAGCGACCGTGTTTACAACACGTCACATGACTGATGAGATCCAAACAGCCGTGGATTCGTGTCCGCCGCATGAATGTGTTTGTGCATTCACAAGTGTTTTCGCTTGACCTCTCCTCATTTTTATGGTTCCACTATAAAAGACCAGGCAGCTCCAGGCTACGCTAATCAAACACGGAGTTTGCACACAAACGGGCTGCGCTCATCAGGCACGAGCGACGGACCGACACTGAGAGATGTTCACAGCAGGGAGCGCTGCACCTTCGACTCCAGCTGCTCAGCATGAAACACCGAGTACAGGCGGCCGAGTTTCCTCCTGTCACCTCGATGGGCTGATGAGAAAAGCTTTTAAAAAGAACATGTTTGTCGTCGTAAACAGCCGAGTTATCGTGATGTCAGACTTAAAGATTTGTCGTTGTCTTAAAGGCTGTTCGACAGTTAAATATCACACATTTCTAGAGTGTTAGTCATTATTTCCACATTTCTGATGGCTATTGATCAAAAATCTCATTGTGTTAATATTTCATCAGAGGACCAATAGTCATCCCCGCAGTAATGTACTAATATTGATATGGAGGTGCTCGGCCTCGGGACGGGCCGATAGGCTTCAATCAGGCCCGATACTGATTATTGGTAATCAAGGAAACTGATAACAGATATTTGGAACTGCTAACATTCGGCTGTGTGAATAAAAATTACAATTTACTCACCACAGAGTGTTAACTACGGACAGTATTTTTAAATGTATCCGATGTCTTTTACTTCCTCATGTTGGTGCCAACATCAGGCCCAAGAACGCAGGTATCGGCTGAAAATAATCGAGGAATTAAAAACCAGTTTTGTTTGTTGATAAGAGAGAAAAAGAAGCCAGTCTGTCAGGATGAACGAGGAGATACTGAATGAACCACACTGGTCATCTTACATCGTCACTCTCAGCTGTAGCTGTTGATTTAGCAATTTTCTAAAATCTTCTACAACTTAAATACAAAAATAAAGATGAATTGAACACTCCGCTCCGGCTCCCCGCGCTGCTGACAGGTGTGGTATAATTACAGGTTTACAGGTGAAGTCAGCCATTAGCTGGTGACTCATCTGCAGAGGACTTAACATGAACAGAAAAAAAAAAAGACTCATTATTAGACCGGCTTCTGCTTCAGTAACAAGTCTTAAGTCTCCCGTGTGTTGATACAGAATATGATCACATTTATGTAATCTGAGGTCCAAAAACACACTAATGGGCCGAAGCAGCTTTTATTTTCCAACCAAACCAAAAGCAGAAGATGAAAAATCAATGTTTTCCTGCCTGGAGAAGAAGAAGAAGAAGACGTATGTCTGTGCAGTCGTACGGAGCGATAAGTATAGTCGACCTTCTGCCTGCTCCGTCTGACAGAAGTGCTCATTTAGCTCCATACAGGACTCACGTCATCACATTAGTCATGAGTGACTCTCTATCAATTTCACAGAGGAACATTCCTCTGCATTTAATGGTCTTCTTGGCTCGCGGGGTGTTTCTGCTCGTGACCGTCGTGACTTCATGCACCTCACATCACATCACATGGACACGTTGACGTGGTGGATGTAAGATGGATGTCACACAAACGTCGTGCAGTTAAAACGCAGCCACACACGTCACGTCGGCTCAGCTCGGCCTTCAGCTCCTCACAAAGGCTGCAGACGAGCCGCCGCGGGAGGAGCTGGGCGGGCTTATTGTCAGGAGCAGATTGAAGCGCTTTTCATGCAAGAACTGAATCGAGTGCGAGACAGAAAGAAAGAAAAAAAACGTCTATACATCCACGCTGAGAAATACAGAAGTCTGATGGAAGGAGATGTGAAAACACACGGCAACAAAAGTAACTGAACCGCTTTTCTTAGAGAAAAAAGGAAAAATCTAACAGTTCATCCAGCGAAAGGTTGAGAGGGCAGAACGAACATTCAGACAGAGAATCAGAACCTGAGAGAGAAGTGACGGTTCTGAAATATACAGCAGGACTTCAACGACGACCTGCAGGTCAATCGGCCCTCGAGGTGAAAGAACGGGTCAAAGTTCAGGACCGAGTCCAAACCCGTCTCTTCTCACACTATTTACAGTGAACGATGGTTTGTGCTGCAGCTGCAACTAATAATCATTTTAATTGTCGATCGGTTGAATATTTCCCTCATTAATCGATTAGTTGCTGAGACGACATTCTCCACCCGGATATATTCTGTTTATTCTCAAAGAGGAGCGAAGAAACCAGGAAATATTCACACGTAGGAAGCTGCAATCAGAGATTAATCACACTGATTGATCGATTATCAAAACAGGTAATTAATCTAACGGATGGCTGCTAATCGAGTGATCACTGCAGCTGCAGCTTGTTTTTACTTTTGGTGCATTTATCGGCATATTTATTTATATTTTGAGCTTCTTATAAAAGACTCAACTTCGTCAGAGCAGCGCGGCGCTGAAACAACTTGTCGACTGATGATTTGGACATTTGATTAACGACTCGAGCAAAAAAAAACACCAAAACATTTTGGCAGTTTGTCCAAAGTGATAATTTGCTGCTCTACTCAAAACACACTGGACTAATTTCTACCAATATTTATTCATCAAAAATATAAATATGACAGAATTTACCCATTAATTGCTTTATTTAATCAACAGAAGTTATTATCTGCCAAAAGTTCGTCGGCTTCTGCTTCTAAAAAGTTGAGGATTTGCAGCTCGTCTCTGTTTTCTATCACAGTAAACTGAATGTTTTGGGTGCGAGTGTTCGGACAGATGGAAAGATACGATCAGATAACATTTGATATCAAAGAGGAAACACACAATAAGGTTAACGAGAGAAAGAACAAAAATCCCTCAGAGCGTTCCCAAGATGCATCGGACGTTAGAGACTCCAGGAATAGAGGAACCCAACCCATCCAGCAGCCTGAGAGGAAGAGGATGAAGGGGGGAAAGGGGATTAGACGGCAGCCGTCCCTCCTCCCCTGCCCTCCTGCCGTGCACATGGCCAGGTCAGGGGGAAACTGGAGTTATTTTGGAGCCGAGCGGAGCGGAGAGGAGCTAAGCAGGCCCTCGCAGGAGGATTTATCCTGGAAGAGGCTCTCCGAGTCCTACTGTCCCCTGGCAGAAGGCCGAGGGTGGGGAGGGGCAAAATCTGCGACGACCTTTATTTAACCTCTCAGACAGATTTTACCATCAGAGAGACGCTTCAACACGTCTGTTACACGATAAAAACACAACACGGCTGCAACTGACAATTATCTTCATCGTCATTAGAATTAAAATGTCTAAAAATGACAGTTTTCAAACACAGAGAAATCCATCCAACGGTGCTTTTTTTAGTCGCCTGTTGCTGTAACTTCCAGCAGAGAGAAGAGGACGGAAAACATAAAACATCTCGTCCATCAACAAGCCCGGCGATGGTCTCACAGAGACGAGAGCATCTCCCACGATACCTCGCTTCTTCACAACAAAGTCTTTTGTTTTCATCGCTTTGATTAAAAGACCAGCAGCAAACATACACACTGTGCATCTAATCTATAAATCAGTTATCTTTGTATCTCCTTCACAAACGTCCGGCAGCCGAGATCAAAAGTGTCGAGTGATGGAGATAAACTGGAAATGTTTCAGTGAAAACAGCAGACATTACGTCTCACCTGTGACCTTCAGACGTACAGGTGGCTTCACAGGCTTTCATTAGTGGAAGTGTTTTGTTGATAAGCTGCCGACAGATCTAAATCTCAGCAGCGTAGCTCTGTGTAAGATGCTTCCTCACCATGAATCCTGCAGCTTCACTTCCTCTGTCCGTCATCGTCTCTACGCTCCGGATATCTAAATCAAAACATCAAATATTCTGCCGCCATTCAGTTCCACCAGCATCTATCTTCTGCCTCCTGACACACGAGTGCTAAAACTTTTTTTTTAAACAAACGACCTGCAGCAAACTCCGGTCTGACCGTTTCCCAGGAGACGTCGCCATGGAAACAGATGCCGTGTACAGCGCACTCGACGCTGGCAGCAGCGATGAAAGAGTCCGTCCTTCAGCTGGAGGACCTCGGCTCGAGCCTCGCTCCGTCTGAAAGCCCCCCGGCCCTGCTGAAGGGCCCTCGTGCAAGACACTGAATTCTTATCAGCTCCCGGGCCGCTGTTCAGTATCAAGAGTCCAACCCTGACCTGTGACCCGCCTGTGATGGGTGGTACCAATACAGACCTCTCAGGGAGACACGAAAAACCTTCAGCTCTGAGGACTTTATTAATATTCTAGAAGCACCTGTAGCTCTCACTGTGTGTGTGTGTGTGTGTGTGTGTGTGTGTGTGTGTGTGTGTGTGTGCTGCCTTCTCATTAACTGCTGGTTTGAAGCTTTTAAACACTGCTGGGACCCAAAAACACTGAACGAGGAGACGATATAAAGTTCTGTTCCACACAGGACTTCCCGACGCTCACGTTAACACACTGAACCCGTTCACGAGTAATGACTTTAATTCATATGTCATGAAAAGGCCCTGCAGAATTATTTCTGTCAGAGGTGGAAACACACAGCGGTCAGGACACGTGGCTGCACGATTAATCGCAGAATGATCAAAATCGCAGTACGACTGAGTGTAATATCAAAACTGCATGAACTGTTATTAATTCATGAAGGTAAAATATGTCACAAACAGCGTGTTAATGAAACGCTGCAGAGCTGCAGAGACGCTCGTCAGGAAATCAGCGCGATCTGACAAGTTTTTCAATGATGATGAAAACTGTGATGTAAAATGTAAGCGTCCACAATAATCACGAATTATATCACAAACGCATCATCCGTCAGAATGAAGTGATGTGAAGAGGAAATGTTAAGAAACACTTCCTCCTCCTCTTCTTCTTCATCTGTTTTGATTTTGATTAATGACCTTTTAAAGAACCAGTTCACCCAAAAACCAGAAGTTCAATCCTCCTCTCCTCCTTCTACGCTGATCTGAAGTCAGTGGAAGTCTCGTAGTCCACAAAAAACATTTGTGGAGCTTCACAGTAAAACAACTGAAGAAGCTGGAGACTTGATTTTAAAATGTTAAAAACAAAAAAGGCTCCAAAGACGGTAAACATCACAAGATCCCAAACTGATCTGAGGTGTTTTTACACTCCCAAAGTTTGGTCAACAAACACTTTTAGCTCAGCAGCTACTGTGAAAGGAGGAACTAACAGCTAATTCTGCGAAGCTTTAAAGGCATTTTGGAGTTTTTTTTCTCATTAATTAAAATCATTTTTATGCTTTAAACGCTGTTTTGCTGCAAAGCTGCAGAAACGTTTTCGACTACGAAACTTCACTTTCTGACTCTACATCAGAATTATCATCTTTCGGTGAACTGCTCCTTTAAAGTGCTGTGAGGGGAGGTCAGACATTAACGGGTTCAAGTTGTTGGGTTCTTGCTCACACACACACACAACTTTCTGATCCTCCCCACAGAAGATGCTCGGCCGTCCATCACCGCGTCATCACGCTCCATTCAAATGAGAGGCCACTGTTCCGATGCGTGGCACGCGCCACCGATTGTTCCTCAGTGTGTGCGGGTGCTTGGTCATCCCGCATCACCCACCCGCCCCCACACACACACACACACACACACACACTCTCATTCTTCTCCACGCACGCTCATCACTCCTGCCACCAGGCGCGCGCGCACCGCTCCAGAACAATGTGCGTCTGTCAGGCGCACGCCGGCCTCGTGCACTCTGATACACGGAGCTCATGAATGAGGATGATGATGGTGAGGAGGAGGAAGAGGAGAAGGAGGAGGAGGAGAGTTGTCGCAGGACGGAGCGGCCTGCTGGAGCAACACAATGACCGACACACCGAGCAGCAGCGTCGGTGGTTTTTAACGAGCTTGCAGGCGGCGAGGCGCGGAGGGAGGAGGAGAGGAAGAGGAGGAGAGGAAGAGGAGGAGAGGAGCGACAACAACTTACTACAGCGCCTCCAAAGTGAGCTCAAACATGCGCGTTATTTCCTGCCATCGATAATTGATCAGAGCGCCTGTCAATGCGCGTCCAGCGGCGGCAGCGGCGCGGTGTGATGTGACCGCAGAGAGGAGGAAGAGGAGGAGGAGGAGGAGGAGAGCCTGCAGCCTGCTCGCCTCTCTGTCAGTCAGCATGCAGGGAAATATCCCGGACAACACTCCGGAATAGAAATAAATAATAAAAGGAGCGGAAAACGCCTTCTTACCTTCACTTCTGCGGGGTTACAAGCGTGAAAGTCGGCCAGCGAGGCGCGTCTCCGCACGGCGCGTCCCGGGAGCGGCTGCAGCGGCTTCACTGGCTGCCTGCGGTGTTTTTATCACTGTTTATTCTAATGGACAATGTGAGCGGTCGAGTGAGTGAGAGAAGGGGAGGGAGGGAGTGAGAGCACACAACAGGACCCTCAAGACTCTGTGTGGCAACCGGGAGGGGGGGCGGGGCCACGGTGCTGACATCATCACAGGCCGAGGGAGAGGGGGAGAGAGAGGGAGAGGGAGAGAGAGAGAGAGGGAGAGAGGGAGAGAGAGAGAGAGAGAGAGGGAGAGAGAGAGGGAGGGAGGCTACACACCCAGCTGCCGGTTTATCAGGTACATGCAGCTCAACTTGATGATAAGTTAAGAATTTCTATTATTCTGTGCAGGCTGCAGCCTCAGAAGTGACGTCATTAACTCTTTTTATTTCCTGCAGGACTTTTGGTTTATGATTATTTCTCACTTCTTTCTAATAACGTGGAGAATCCCTCAGCTGGATGCTGTGAGGTCACGTTCACAGCGATATTTTTACATTTTTCTGAAATAATATTTTTCCGTTCTCCCCTGAAAGGGTCCAAAGGTCCAACCCGCCGTATTCTGGAGCTGAAGGACAAACACACTGTTTACAGACGGTCACAGTGTTTAACAGATGCACCGTCTTCAGACCCGGTTCTGTTTAGAAAGCACTGAATGCTTTACAGCCACAAAAACACACGTTTCTGATCTGGTTCGGTTCTGCTTTCAGTCCAAACTAAACACAGAGAAGCAGCGTTCGGTTCTTATGTGACTCGTATCTGGAACAAACTGCAGCTCACCTGTTAAATCAGGCTGAAGACTTTTCATGGACGCAGTTTTAAAGCACCTGCACGGTGACTTTTCTATTTCAGCTTATTCTCCTGTTTCTCATCTTAAATGTTGTATTTCTTGACGTCTTCCTACTTTATTCTCCTGTGAAGCACTTTTGCTTTCAGCTCAGCAGCTGCAGTGAAGAGTTCACCTTTAGAAAACAGTGGAAATAATAAATCTTGACATATTAATTCAGTGAAACTGAGCTTCAGGTTTCTTCTGACGTCCAGTTTGTTTTCCTTTTAGCCTCCAGCTGCTTCAGTTCTTCAGCAGAACGTTACAACTCTGTTTTACTGTGAAGCTCCAGAACTGTTCTGTGGACTACGAGACTTCACCTGACTTCAGATCAGCATGAAGGTGCCGTTAAGTTCTCTTCATGCTGTGAAGGAAATTAACCTATAAAAGCTTCACTGTGGACATTAACGGGTGAACGTAAGAGGAATTGTTGCTCTAAAATACATCTTTAATTGAGAAATTATGTCCTTCTCTCTTTTTTAGGACTTAACTGGACAATAATAACAATAATAAACAAACATTAAGCACTACAGAAGATGTGAGGAAGCAGACTGCATTCATAGACAGTTAGATAAAAAGTTACTGGGTTTATTCTGGCTGAGACTCGTCGTCGGTCCAAGTTTGGTTGAAATCTGTTCAGTAGTTTTTGTGTTTCGCTGCCAACAAACCAACAAAACCTCAGTGACTGAGATAAACAGAAAGAGGAATCTATTCCTTTATACTGGTTTTATGTGTGATTTGAGCCGATATTACTTTTACCCACAATGCAACTCATCAACTGGAGGATTTTAATTCAAATACCTAATTTTCTAATTAAGCATCAGCGCCCGAAAAGTCATACATGAGCAGAACCGACAGGACGAGTTCTGGTTGTGACAGATGCTTCTGTGTGAAGAGCCGCTGAGCTGTAAAGAACAATAAATCCTACAGGGTTAAAACACGAGGCAGCTGCGCTGAGACGACAACAAAAATATATTAATATATGAAAAGTTTGAAGGAAACAGACAAGCAGCTGAGACTCGAGACGGAAATAATCCTGCGGCTGAATCTTCAATAACTTTCATTCTGCTGAGGTTTCATTTCGTCTGCACACTGACCTTTACACCGGATCACCCTGTACAAATGTTTAAATACACACCTCCATACTCACAGGTGTGTGTGTGTGTGTGTGTGTGTGTGTGTGTGTGTGTGTGTGTGTGTGTGTGTAACATGTGCCCCTAACATACATTTACATGACAAACCTGCCACCTGTAGGCGGAGGGTGAAACTGCGGAGTGATCAGCCACGCATGCCCATAGACGGGACGATGTGTCGGGGAATTGCAGTGCAGTGTGTTCATATGTGTGTGTGTGTGTGTGTGTGTGTGTGTGTGTGTGTGTGTGTGTGTGTGTGTGTGTGTGTGTGTGTGTTGATAAGGATGCTTATCACTTCTTGCTCTACAGAACACACTGAACAGGCTTCTTGACCTCTGAGGAGACTGAAATCTGCCTGAGAGACGAATCACAGCTGGTTTCATGTCAAACAAAATACATTTAATAAATTATCACATACATTTAAGTGTATTTATTTATTTTAATCAGGAGTCTGTGGTCGTGATCTCTTTCAGTCCCTTTTTTAAACGTACTTTTATCAGTTTCATTTTTTATTTGTCTTCTTGTTTTTATATCTTTTCTGTTTTGTAATCTGATGATTTGATGACTTATCTGTGTCACTTTGCTGCCTTTATGAAGCAGTTTGTAACATAAATAACAGATAACTATGAAATAAAGTTTATTATAGAAGCAGGTTTGATGTATTTATAGCCTTTCCGTCTCTAAACCAGACGGTCGTGTCATCAGAACTGGTTCATCGAGGTTTAGTTTTCCTGTCGTATAATTAAAAGAATTTAAATTTTAAACCCATTTGTTTGGGTCTGACAGAGTATTTTGTGGGTTTAATCAGGATCTTTGCCCGTTTTATAAAAAATTAAGGCTTTTTTGAGTGTCTACATAATTTAGTCCAGGTTCCAGGAGACCTTTCTCGTCTCTGTATCTGTAACTCTGTCTTGTTTTCGGTGCAGGTTTCCTTCCTGCAGCTCCAGGACTCTTCTCAGCCGGCTGCATCGTGGAAAGCTCTTGCTTTCACTTTCCCCCTCACATCCTCTGTTGCTGTGCTGCACTTTACTCTACATGGAGACAATGGAGCGGGTTTCTCTCGCAGGGCCGTTACCATGGCATTTCTACTTTATTGGACGGAATACACTGGAGAGATTCGGGGCAGATGGTGAGAGGATAAGATGTGATAAAGGTCGCGCCCCTGGAGCGAGCCCACCTGAGGGCTTCCAGCCGGGAGGAAAACACTTTCTGTGTGATCCTCGTTCCAGCTAAAAGCACCGCCGCCCATGGATTTACTGTTTTTAGAATTTATCTATGCATCACACAGGATCATCTTCTGACGTTAAGCCTTTGGTGAAGGTTTGGACTTTTAATGTACCAAACCAGATCTTGATCTTCCTCCAAAGTGCTGTCGGTGCCTATAAAAACTAGCAGATATCGTATTTAAAGATGAGATGATCTGGTGAAACAACGAATCCTTCAGACCAAGTTGGGTTTGCGTGGTCACTTCATCATGTGATGCCACAAATCCATCTTACATTAAGCTGTGCATTAGGCTGAACACACAGTGATTTAGCATCCCGAACCCTGAAAACTACAATGGCGGCTCCTCGAGAGGTTAGCGTGGCGGCTGTAGCATCAACTCCATCCGACCCGGAGAGTTTACAGACGACGCTGACGGATTTTCGCGATCGCAAAGATGTTTTTTGCTCTTCTCTCGACAGACCTCAGGCTCTGGTGGTGTTAGCTCTGTCCTAATCTTGATCGAATCTAATAAAGTTATTTTAATATACCTGTTGGTTCGACCAATCACACTTCCATGAATATTTAAAAAGTTCCCGCCCCTTTTCTGAACAGTTTCTGGGGGCGACTTCAGATCATCAGGTTAGAAAAACCAAAGAAGGGACGTTGACAGTGATTACTTTTAATTAACATTTCCTCATTAGATTAATATAATCTGATAATCCTTTAAAACATTTGCACCACACTGTTAAATTAGATGTATATAAATAATTCATGGAAACATGTTTGAGCTTCTTTACTTCCTGTTTCCTGTCATTCTTTTATCTCTCTCTATGTTTTATTACTGAACCTCCCTGTGATGAACAAAACGAACAGACTAACACGTGTAATTCAACTCGACGTGGCTTTTTTTTTTTTGCATTTGTCCTCTCCAATCTACTAATTGGACCTCGGATCAACACGGGCGTGCTCTGCAACGTTAATGTAACAGTGATTTAAAATTCTTGTTTTGCACACGATGAACGAGCTCATCGTGTGATCTGTATGTGATCTGAAGACCTCAACCTCAGAATGAATATCATAACGATTCACTGACGGTTTAATGCTGCACGGTCAGAGTGGTGATTTTATAAATATTGGATGTTAGTTGTGTTTGAGACCTTTCAACCAGTTTAGAAATATCTTTAACATGATTGGCAGGTGTTCCTGGATTTATATCTTTATAATATTTTAATGGTTAATCTTTGATGGACGGAGGGGAAAGAAAACCATCCAGGCCGGGAAACAAGATGGACGGCAGGTTAAGATGGATCCTGGCGTGTTTTCCAGGTTAGTGCGGGTGGTTTGGACCGGCTGAAACTGTCCACTCAACAAGTTACTACTCAGTCTGTTCACTCCTCTAGTTTCATGTGTGCAAAGTCAGTGTGATCAGCATCTTTTTATCTCTTCCAGTTGTTCTCGACCAGATGAACCAAACCACGCGTGTGAAAACACCAAAGTACGTCACCGTGACTTTGGGGGTGTTGATGTCTTTAACTATGCATGTTTTATTTTGGGCAGATGTGTAAAATTAAGCAGCTGGTTGGTGTCATGATTGTGGGGAAAGACATGATTATTGTTGGGATGTAACGCTTGCTTACGGTTCAGGGTTGTTAGAGGTGCAACAAGCAGATCTGGAGAATCATAGCTGATTGTTGAGTTAAGACATTTAACAGCATCCTTGTATTCAGAGACTCTTTGGGAAAACAGTCTGAGGTTTAAAGGAGCGCTCAAACTTTTTTACCCTTCTGGTTTGTGGGTGCTCGTATCTCAAGACATGGAAACACAGTTTGCAGCTTTAGCGACGAACAAACTCTTCACTCAAAACATCTGGATTCACAGACAATCAGACTGAATCATCGTTTCCTTCCTCCTGATTTTCTCCTTGTGAGCAGAGGAGCGACGTGACCAGGCTAACGTTGACCCGTCGTACGTACGGAGAGAGATTTCAGAGAAGAAGACACGCGACTGTCGACGAGCTCGACCCGACTGACGCTTCGTTTTCTCCAGCCAAGAAAAATGTTTTGTACAAAAGCTTCTTCGAGGCTGTTCAGCCTTTTATCTAAGAAACGTAGGATTTCTTTTCTGCTGTCTTCTCAACAGTCTTTTAGTAATTATAATGGACCAACCCCCAACCTATCTCCCCTCTGCACACACACACACACACACACACACACACACAC
>CAEMYA010000063.1:37975-50337 GCA_903131615.1 Diplodus sargus | reverse complement strand
AGAGGAGGAGAGGAGAGGAGAGGAGATTACTGTGAGTTTTCTTCTGCAGATATCTGACTCTTCCCTCCTCGTAACTGTACCTGTAACTGTACCTGTGACGCCGTATTCACATTACAGTGGAACAAAAACAAGCTTATTAAACTTAAATTATTAGCATATTGGATCAACTATTTCAGCTAATGTCATTGTGGTGCACCTTCATGATGCAAATCTGCCTCGAGATGTCCCTGGCAAATCATAACTTAAACGATCCTGTTCAAATCAATCTAAAATAAAAAACATAATAGCTACAGCTTCATTCTCAGGCTTCATTGGATGATGTCAGCTCGCTACGTGACGTAGCAACGTTGCAGAACGTGTTGACAAGGCAGGGCGATGCTGGGAGGAGCAGAGAAGAAGGTCGATTGCAGAGGAATTGAGAGATGTAGTAGTTTGAGTGTTTAAAGATAGAGCAAGAAGCTGTTGAGAAATATCTTAATCATGTTTCTGCGGTTAGAAAATCTTTTGTCATCAATATGTGTGTCGGCGCTGGTGCATCAAACTGACGCCTGTGTGAGAAGGTGAGACAGCAGACGAGTGATGTGAGTTAGTTTTGGTCTTAAAGTTGAAGCGGAAGGTCAACAAATCACAGAACGTAGATAAAAGTACGTCTGACAGCTGAAGGTTCATATTTCACCCAGCAAATGTTTCTCAGAAACACTTTAACCTGACAAGTGTTCCAATTATTCTGAGTATGGTTAAATATTAGATAAACATCTGTTTCATGCAACACAGTTCTACAGTTTCAACCAAAAAGCATTAACACGTTGATGAAGGAGGATTTACTGCAGGACTGATGTATAGAATCTAATGATCTCAAAATTGAGTAAAATCATGTAAAAGATGTTTTTTCTGCATTAATATGAATACAATCACCTTTAGAATAAACATGTTAGCAGCCACACAGACTTCTGATCGACTCTCTGGTCTTTTATAAAACGCTGGACATCATGAGTAATTAACAACGCTGATTAAAAAACATTTGGCAGATTAAAAAAATGCCCCTGAAGCTGAATCAGCAGCATTTAACTCTCCTGTAAGATGTTTATTTCATCACCACCTTAAGAATTTTATGACCTCTTGGCTTTTCAAAACCACCAGGAGTTTTAGTGTCACGATTCTATCCGACAGCAGGTCGTCAGAGCCGTCCGTCACCGTGTCCTGTCACAGAGCCGACACTAGAGGACCCTCTCGAGCTGGAGGTCGACACACAGAGACGAGCAGACTGACTTCAGATCAGATCAGAACTTTAAACTCTCAACTTGTCACTTGTACTTTGATTATTCAGGCGTCAAGTTCCTGAATAATCAAGAAGTTCTGATCTTTACTTAGAATAAAGAGAAGGAACGTGTTAGTTGTGATGTATAAAGATAATTGTAACACACACACACACACACACACACACACACACACACACACACACCCAGGACCATCACCCCCTGACCTCGGGGGGGTCGGCAGCCTCATGTTGAGCACCACGCGGCAGCTTTGTGTCTCATTATCGGTCAGTTATCGCCGCCTCGTCTCTCTCTGGAGGATACAAACACTCTCACACACTCCGTCTCTTTCTCCCGTCCTTTCGTACAAGACTATCAATCACCGATCAATGATGACGGTGCCGTCTGTTCTGCTAAGCTGTATTGATCGCGTGGCCCATATTCACGTCCGCTCTGCGAGACGCTCCAGACGTCAGACACGTTCCTTTAAGAGGTCAGAAGATTAATGAGGCAGCAGCCGAGGGTGGAGATCCACAGATAGTGTGTAACATGCTTTTACTTCCTGTTTCTGTCTTTCCTCTTACAGAAAAGCTTTTGTAGTGAACACACGTGCAGAAAGAGACTTAAACCTGAGCTTATTTTTTATATTAGCTGCTGTGCAAGTTCACAATCTCCTCCTTTATTCAGCCCAATATAACAAATCATAAATGTGCCTCAAGGGGTTTTAAATCTCTACAGCATGCAGCGATCTCTGTCCTCTGACCGAAACCTTCTTAAGCTGTGTGTGTGTGTGTGTGTGTGTGTGTGTGTGTGTGTGTGGACAGAACAGAATAACAGCGACACAGTTCAGTAAATGGTTTAGTTGAATTTTGTTACAAAAAAGAGGATCAATCATTTCTCTACATATAAAGCAAACTCACGCACACACACACACACACTGACACACACACACACACACACTGTCAGGATAACAGCCGTGTGACTTCAGCTCTTTGTGTGCGTGTGTGTGTGTGTGTGTGTGCATGTGTGTGTTGTACCGTCACTGCATGCCACTCGGAGTGAGAGCAGCTAATTGCCTTCCTACCCTGCGGGGGTTCGGCCTCTCCACGACATGAGCGCACACACTCGAACGCACACGCACACGCACACACACACACACACACACACACACACACACACACTAACATGACCTCAGCCCTCTTTATCGCTATGCTGAAGTGACTCCTGCTAAAGTTCAGCTGTGAATTATTAAATGCAATTAATCAGCGTGGACCGGGGCCATGTTTAATTGACAGAGGCAGCGGGCTCGCTGTGTGTGTGTGTGTGTGTGTGTGTGTGTGTGTGCGCGTGTGTGTGCGTGTGTGTGTGTTTTATTGTTTACTCAACTTGTTTAGTCTTCTCATGAAATTAACATTTCTTTCGTGTGTGGAAACGTCATATTTACATTTTTCGCTTTGAGCTTTTTTAAGATCTGTGACATCATCCGACAATTTGAAGGAAAAAGAGGAATAAAGATGAACATTCAGACGAGCACAGAGACACAGAGTCGACGCTTCAGTCCGGAGTAAACAAGAAAATATCACAATTTCTACATAAAGTTTTAGAAACGACCTCGACTTCTCGCCGAGAATGAAAAAGCCGAGCGGGCTCTTCCTCCGTCTGCTTTATCCTACATTCCCCTCTTCCTGATTCCTCCCCCTGCGCCCCCACAGCACCCATTCCTTCTCCATCTCTCCCCCGACTATGTGGAAAATGAGCTCGTTTCCTGGGCCATCTTCTTTGTTAAAAGCCATTAATTAGGCTAATTGAGGAGAGAGACAGGACACTCCAATGACTCCTCTGTTTAATGAGGGACGAGGAGAAAACCCGGGAGGGGTGAGGGGTGGAAGCGAGCGAGGGAGGGAGGGATGGATGGAGGGTATGAAGATGGAAGGATGGGGTAGAGGAGGCGACAAAAGGAGGATGGAGGAGGGGAGGGATACAGGGACGGGACGGCAGGGCTTGGGGGAGATAATGGGAGAGCTGGAAGCGGGATGTGGGGACGGTGGGTGGGACACGACGGAGAGACGGACAAGCTGGAGGGGGGATGGAAGGACGGGTAGCGAGAGGAGGAGGAGGAGGAATGGGGGAGGGATGAGGGGCAGTGATGGGGAGGGGGGCCTTCAGGGTGCCAGGCGTTGGATAACATATATGATGGGGGGAGCAGGTTGGCAGAGGAGAGGACGGGGAGGAATGTTAAATGGATGTCAGCATCTCGTCTGTTGGCCGGAAGCTATTGAGAGAAAAGGGTCAAAAATGTCCAAACTAAGGAATTATGGGACATACGGGACTGTATGGCATCACTTCCACACATTCAATAATCCTGTTAATACAAAATACAGGGAGGGAAGCAGCCGTCTGTGACCTCAGCGTATATTCGGGTTTATTAAACACGAGCAAACCGAGCGAGTGGCGACGAGTGGAACAGGAAACAGCTGATGGCAGCGCGGTGGAAATGTTACTGAGGGTTCCCTTTATTTCTTTTAAATCAATAACTCTTTCAGATTCAACGCCGGCTGAACAGATCGAGCCGCTCTTGAACAGAGAGGAAGGAAAAGGGTCAATGCTACAAACCAGAGGAGCCGAGTTTTATCTCTCTTTCAGTTATTTATCCCAGGAAACGAACGCTGATTCTAAACTTTCACGCTGAAGACAAAGACCAGGTTTGGGTTTTTCTCTGCACAGCCGGACAGTTTTATTTCTGTACAACAAAGAGCTCGAGGTGTTGACTCGGCCTTCCAAACTCCCCAGAATCCAAAACTGAACGAGCATCTGTGAGCCGTGCTGGAACAGGTCCAATCCACGGAGGCCGGCGCCCCCATCATGATCCGACTTGGATCTGTCCCACAGTGGCCTGGAACAGGACCTCTGGGAGGATCCTTTGAGTCCTGTGGATTGTGAAGTTTGGCCTCCGTGGATCGATTTGTTCCGGTGCGGTCTGATCGGACTGGGATCTGAAGAGTTTGGTGTGTTCTTCTGGGCTTTCCTGAGCAGTGTGCGGTGCGTCAGTCTGTCCTGGCTGCTACAGATGTAAATAATAGACGTGATGAGCTGATGAGCAGCGCGGCACATTTCCTCCACGCTGAGCGGTCTCAGCTCACGCCTACTTTACATCTCTCTGTTTACACGAGCTCAGCTGCTGAGTGAAGTCGCTCGCTTTCGTCGACAGACGAAAACACAGAGGAGCTAAACATCTAAACCCGGTGACCATTAGTTTTATTTCTAACAAAAGCTTCACCGTCTACAAACGACTCATCTCTGGACCTGACCGACTGAGCACGAGGGAGGCGGAGCTAACAACACACCTTTTATCTGCAAAACATGTTTATTCTGTATTTCACTCGCACTCTTTCTCTTTTCCAGCATCACATGAATACAAATCTGTGTAAAACAATCAATACTTTAAATGTATAAAGAACAAAAGAATAAAAAGCTGAATCAATAATTCCTTCATGCAGCGCAAAAGAGGGTTTTTCTCTCTGATTGGATTTTTTTGATCTGCCCAATTTTATTTTTGTTTTCTCGTCTTTACAATCAGGGGAGACGTGTTAACGATTTTTGCAAAGAGGGGAGGACGGTCAATACGTGAGTGAGAGAAGCGAAGGGGAAGGATGAAAGAAGGTGGGACTCTAATTGAAAGACGCGCTGGAGAAAGAAGGCGAATGAGAGAGAGTGACGACAAGGAGAGCGAGCCGAAGGCAGAGCAGGAGCGACGGACGGGTTCTTTGAACCTTCGTGTGTTAATGGAGATGCAGCGGGAAGAAAAACAACGGAGGGAGAGAAGATTATAAATCTGTCAGGACTGGAGTCGCATTTAACGGCAATATTAAAAGTTAAAATCATTTGAGTTTCCCTCCTTCACTTCTCTCTGTAACAGTCACTGAGCTGTTGAGTAACCTGAAGGTTCATCTGCGTTAATAACAGGAAACTATTTGCATGACTGCATCTATAATACTAACGCAAAGCATTCTGGGATTGTTAGCAGGAGATCTAAACAAAAGAAGGACGCGTCATCACGTTACCGAATCTTTCTTTGGCTCCAGACTGTTGAAGTCTATGAGAGAAGGACGTGTTTGTACTGGTGGAATATTTAGATGCATTTCCAAGAATAACCGCAAATGATTTTGCTACAGTCGGCCATTTTTTTTGGTCTGTGTGTTGGTTTGGCGTGTACGTCACTGAATCTGTCTCTGGTGCCAGACTGTGGTGACAGCTGTATTGAAGTCTATGGGAGAAACACACTAAAACTCAACATATCTATGTCGTTTGACTGCTGATGAAGAAATGCCACCCAAATGATTGACAGGTCTGACAACATCCTGACCAACTGAGGCCACGTCCACCAAATGTTGTTGATGAGACTGAAGAGGAGCCGTTCTTAAAAAGGTCCAATATCATGAAAAATGGGTTTTCTCTGGTCTCTACATATGTCAGCTGGTCCTCCCTGAGCTGCCGACTCCCAGAATGAGGAAAACAAGTGATTCCTGCATGTTCTCTGCAGGCCAGCTGATATCATTATCATAGCCCCGCCTCCTCTGCGCTGTGATAGGAGATATCTGAGAGGTGGGCGTTCATCCCCGAGGTGAAGTTCGGTGTGTCCAGCTGTCAGCTAGCGGTCAAGTTCAAACCCTTGTAAAAATCAACATCAGTGTCTATATTCTGTCCCAGCTACAGAACAACAGGAGAGACAGTGGTTGCGTTTCATTTTTTAAAACAACGTGCCCGCTGCGGTTCGTGTTAGCTTGTATGTGTGTGCTAACCACTCCACATCAGACTGCTGCAGTAATGAGGGTCAGTACAAAGCTGGCTTTGCCTCCCAACCATACCGGACCCAGCACCTGCACCTGAGCCACAGGTAGGCGTCGCTGCGGTTTGATCATATTTACAGTTTCCTACGAGTCTGGAGAAGTTAGCTGGAATCTGGCTAACTAGTTAGCTCCGCTTCGGTCCGCTATGCAGTGGTGTTTGAAGCGAGTTTGATGTTATTAATATTAAGAGGGAGCTTGGTTGGTTGTCACAGTAAAAAGTCTGGAAACATGTGCAGACTGGAGACAGAGACGATGTGAACAGTGTCCAAGAGTTTGGAAACTGTGTTGGAGACAAACACAGCTTCCGCTAGCTGTTAGCCATTAGCTACCTGGCAGTAACTGTAACAACGAACAAACTAACATTATTCAGACACACTAACCATTCTGAAACGTCCTGCTGCAGCCACAGAGTCTGTACTTCTTCAGGAGCTTCTCCTTCTGGGTCCCATTCTGGGTCAAACTAGTTCGGTTGAACGGAAAAATATCTGCGAGCCATAGCCATACATCCACCGTAAACATTAGCGCATGATATTGCTAACGCAACCGGCATCCTCTCCCTGAGAGTGACGTAGCAGGAAGAGCTCTCCAAGTGGGCGGTGCCAGACGGAGCTCATTAGCATTTAAAGGTGCAGGCACAGAAACAGACTGCTCTGAATAGAGCCTGCAGAGCGACTTTAGACAGCTGGGATTCAGGACCAGGGCTGGTTTGGGGTGATGCAGATCAAATACAGAGTTGTTGGACCTCTGTGGACAGCTGTGTGAAATTGTTGAAAAACAATATAATATGTGACCCTTAAACAAAATGGAGAGAGAAACATCACATCTTTCATTGTGATCCCACTGACGGGAACACTGGAAGCCTCAGCGTGAGATCGGACCGGACTCGGACTCGGACATGGACTCAGATGTGCTGCGGTGCTGTGTTTGGTACCTTTGCAGTCCTGTCCGGCGGTGCTGATGTGCATCCTCTTCTGACACTCTCCACAGCTCATCAGGAAACGAGTCACCGCCTCTCTGGGCAGGAAGGCGTACGTCTCCGCTATCTGAGAGAGAGAGAGAGGATGTTCAAACTGTTTTCTATTTTCTGAACGCAGGAATGAGAAAAAGAGCCTCTGGGTTGTCTAACGGTGGAGTCTGGACGGAGGCAGACTGCAGACTGAGCTGCTCGATCCACTGTTACTTTGGTTTCCACAATTCATTATCATTGAAATGTGCATATAATATTAAAACATCATGTCTCACACATCATCAGAACCAGTGACAGTTCAAATCTGCTGCACCTTCATTGAAGTACTAGCTACTAAACAATAATCAGTCGACAGTAAACAGTATTATTAGAAATGTACAGAAGAAGTTACAGAATCAGATAATCAAGAGCTGGAATATTCAAAACGGTGGATTACATGGATTGAATAAGTGGGAGACAATAAAATAATCGATAACAGATTTTTAGTGCTGATTCTGAAACCTGTACGAGGGATCAGAAAAAGTCAGATATCGATATGTCGTCCAATATTCTGAAATACACAGAATATAAATACAAGTGGTGCTTCTAATGTGGAACAAACTGTGTCTTGGATTTTCAGTCTGACTGCTGACGTGTGACTGACAGTCACTGCTTTACATTTATAATTTACTAACAATAAACTTGGTGGAACAAAATGACACGTCTCACTTCTCTTCCTTCTATCTGCACCGTAAACTCCTCTGTCAGTGAACAAAACAGATGTAAACAACTTATGATAATGATCATTATCATAATATCAGTAAAACATTTTCTGTTGAATAACTCTATATTTTGAGGTTATGCCGTCTAAATTTCACCTGGAGCCTGTTTTAAATGGACTCAAAGTGTTTAAGATGCTTGGAGGATATGAAGTCTAAATTTGTGGGCGTGTTCGAATGTGCGCATGAATAAATCAAACATTTATTCTGGAAGAGACGCACAAAGACACAGAAGAAGAAGAAGAAGAAGAAGAGAGGAGGAAGGAAAGGGAGGATGGAAGCCAGCGTGGACGGATGGGGGCTGCTGTGTGTGTGTGTGTGTGTGTGTGTGTGTGTGTGTGTGTGTGTGTGTGTGTGTGTGTGTGTGTGTGTGTGTGTGTGTGGGAAGGAGGGTTAAGGCAAAGGCAAATGTCACTCACAGCCTTTGGTGGCACTCAGACCCGAAGCTATGTGGGGTGGTGAGCCAGCTCCTGGCTTTAGCTGCACTGTAGATACAGTGTGTGTGTGTATATACAGTGTGTGTGTGTGTACATACAGTATGTGTGTGTATATACAGTGTGTGTGTAGAGGACAGTTTGACAGATCAAACCTCGTCTGTGCACGAGAGTGAATGAAATGTTTTGAACAGAAAAAGACGTTCAGATCACTGCGACTGCTAAATGAGTCGAGGAAATGTCGGGAAAATAGGAAATAAAGAAGTCAGACAGAGTCGCAGCTTCACTCTCTGCAAATATTAATCTGGAGAGGATGCACTTCCTCAGTTTCACCAGACGAGGGCAGCGTCAGCAGCTGAGACGACAGACTGGACGGGTTCAGGCTGCAGCAGCACAGCTGGATTTACTTTTACTTGTCTCCATCAGCTGAATCTCCATCATCAGCCTCCATCAGCTGAGTCTCCATCATCAGCCTCCATCATCAGCCTCCATCAGCTGAGTCTCCATCATCAGCCTCCATCAGCTGAGTCTCCACAGGTTTAAACATTTATCTAGTTTTTAATGGTTTGAGGTCAGAATTGTTTTTAGGATGAGGACGCCGTTCGTGTCCGGGGAATTCACGCAGCGACGTTAAAGGAAAGTGAGACGAAACAGGAAGATGAAGGTTGAAGTGAATGACGGTGATTCTGATAACGAGGCCGGCCCACTTTCACACACATCGAACACACACGTTTCTCTGACCTATATATATGGAAACATTTGTTTAAAGTAGGGTAATTATTTTTACTACACGATTAATCTGCAGATTTTATTCTCAGTCAGTTCACAACTGTTCGATCAGATCGACTGATGTGTTTAATTTAAGGGGTCGATACTGATTATTATTAATCGATGAGACTGATAAACCGATAACCTGCAATAGAAATCTAATCTGAGAGTCATAATTCAGAATAAACTGTGACTGTAACTAACTGCTGCCACTTTATGTTTCCTCTCGTCTACATCTATTTGATAACATTAGTTACAGTTACTTTGCAGATTCAGGTAATTCAGTGTTGATTGATTATTACTTGTGATAAATAACCAATCAGAGAGTGTTGGGTGAAATGTGAGTGAGTGTTTTTTATTAATTTACTTTGAAATAATGCTCATTATCGATCTGTCCCTCCTGTTGGTCTATAAACCGTCTAGAGAGTGAAATGTGCAAATCCCAATTTTCTTAAAGCTTCAGGTGATTCAATTCAATTCAGATTTCTTGTTTTGTCCGTAGAGTTATAGAACGATTAATCAATTAGCTGTCAGCTATTAAAACAAGGTTTCTTTCATGTGATATTTTCTGGTTTCTTTCCTCTTGGATGACAGTAAACTAAATATCTTTCGGTTGTAGACAAAACAATTGACATTTGTGGGACGTCCTCTTGGTCTCGGTGGTCATTTATCACCACTTTCTGACATTTAAAGATCGAAAAACTGATCGATTAATCAAGAAACAAAGTTGACGGAATAAACAACAGTGAAATTAATTATTAGCTGCACGACCTGACTGTCCAAAACTTAGAGATAAAAAGACAGAAGTAATAAAGCCTCACAAATGAGAAACTAGAAGGAGAATGTTTGGTTTTCTCGATAGAGGACTTGAAAATAGTTGCACATTAATTTTCTGTGCATCAACTAATGAATGAATTGATGAATCCATCTTTAAACATACTGATGAAATCACAAAGTTCCACTGACTGGATGTGTCGAGCGGTTTAGCTTCAGAGAGATTCAGACGAATCTGATCTGAAACTGAAACTACACCAGCGTGACGAAGCTGCCAGAAGACAAAGACTCTTCTTTTTCTGTCAGAGACGGTAAAAGAGGAATGAAGCCCAAAAGAAGAGGAAGAGAGCAAAAGAGAGAGAGAGAGAAAGGGAGAAGACGGAGTGTGAAGCAACCGACGACACGAGTTATGAAAGCGTGAGTTCACTGTGTGGTGGAGGTGAGTCAGAGTCAGAGGAGACAGAAACCGCCACAGCTTTCAATCCAGAAACAAGCAGGAGAAACTTCTTACAGCTTTGTAGGTTTTCTTCTGGCCGGCGTGTTTCGGGGCTTTGCCGGGATCTGTGCTGATCTCCACGTGCATGGCGTAGATGATGTCGAAGAAATCCTCCACCACCGCCACGCGCTTCAGGGACGAGTCCACGCCCGACACGCTGTCCACACACTGGAGACAGACGAGCACAGACAGACAGTCAGATTCACAAAGTGTCAAAAACGAGACATCAGAGAGTCTTTAGACGAGCAGACTTGTTGCATTTAGAAACATACAAACCTTGTGAATCATTCAAAACAGATAAAATAACATACAAAATATTCTGCGACAGTATATTTACCCCCAAAACTAAGTAGATGGTTTAGAAGGAAGACTGATCTGTATATTATTTAGTCTTCAAATATTCAAATAATCACAGGATCGTTGCAGATTAAAGTCCAGATTTTTGCCATGAATATAATATCAACTTCTCTCTCCAGCTTCCCAAAGACACTTCAAACAGAAAACAACAGGAGCTGTAAAAAGATGATTCTTCACTCTCGATTTAAAAACAAAAACTCCCACATCAGCTCCTCAAAGAAATCTCTTCGTCGTGCTTCAGGGTCTTTAGCCTCGGTGACGGAGGTGAACACTGTCGGCTGGCACTCGATGACTACACTTTTATTTCCATCGGAAGAAAATGGAAACAAGGACGTTCTTTTCAAAGAAGAGCTCCGTTACTGACTGCTGTCTTTACTATCTGCTATCAAAGGAGCGTTTACAGACGCGGTGAGTCAGCCAGAGGCTTCAGTGAACTGTAACTGTGAGGATGACAGAGAGTCGCTGGAGAACTTACGTGAATGTGTAAAATGTGAGTTGCATAGATGAACATAAACAGGATTTGAGAGTTAAATGCAAAGTATATTGAATCAAGACGGATGCAGATCCTGTCAGAGCTGCTTCATCCTGGAGCTGCTCAGTAAACGACCTCCCAGATTCAACAAGAAGCAACTAAAGACAGAAACTCAGTTTGTTACAGAGTTCCGTTCTCTGAAATCTGTGCAGAGCGAAACCTCTTCCCAAACAAAAGCAATGAAAGATCTGAGGAGCATCTCACCGGTCAGCTGATCGTCTGGAAGCTACGCTAAGCTAAGCTACGCTAAGCTAACGTGACGTTTTTCCTTCCTGCAGACACACACAGCTACTGACAGAAACAGAGACGCTGGGAGAAAAGCCGACGCAGCTTTTGATTTTGGGCGTTTGAAATTAAATATCTTGGTTTTCCTAATAAACATGTTACGAGAAAATACAAAAATGAGGGCCGCAAAGTTGACAAGCATGAATGAATATAATAAAACTAATCGATGTGCAGTGTGAGCGTTAGAATGAAGAGAGTTGTGCAGTTGTGTGCAGAAAACTTGGCTGTTTGTCTTCAGCTGCATATTTAAAGTAATGAATGATGTTTAATGGTGTGAGATAAATTAATGATGTAGAATTAAACTTAAACGACAGGCTGGAATTAGACAAAGACGTCACACCTGCTGTGTGTTAACCAAACGTCCCGGAGGACGGAGCGCTCTCTCTCTGCAGCTGCCACACACACACACACACACACACACACACACACACACACACACACACACACACACACTGTCATAGATCTGGGAATATCAGGAGGTCTTGGGAACCCTCCCTTTTTTTTCCCACAAGGCTTTGGGAGCGGGAGGTGCACCTCTGGAAATAAGGACTCGAGAGGGTGGGAAAGAAAAAGAGTCGGGATGATTTTTTCAGACAAAGAAAAAGAGCGAGCAGAGAGACGAAGACCACCAGAGGGACGGACTGCAGGGAGGAGGGCTTCAATACCTGCCCGGTGTTAGGGGATAACAACAGGTGGTGCACACACACACACACACACACACACACACATACACACACTCTCCCCAGCTGCAAACTTGTAGCACATGGTGAGACCTGCTACTGCCATGGTAACCAATAAGAGGTGATCTGGCAGGTGTATGTGTGTGTGTGTGTGTGTGAGTGTGCAGAGGAGAGTTTCTGACAATAATTGAGACACACACACACACAC
>CAEMYA010000063.1:5004-19050 GCA_903131615.1 Diplodus sargus | reverse complement strand
AAAGGTTCGTTTGATGTAAGTTTTAACAGATGGGTGAGAGTTAACTTTGCATGAAGGAGTGTTTCTATGGTTACTATATGCCTCATGCCCAGAAGTCTAATTAAAGTGTTTACCACAAAACGTCTGACACGTCTCATTAGAAGACTTTAACAGCCCACGACAGCTTCCTCACTGCGGTCACCGGACTCGGTCGTAGATAACAAGAAAAAAAACCCAAAACCTGTAAAAGATGAGAGCGTGATCACTTTAACACCTTAACCGCACCATCTTCACGTTATAAAAGCATGATTTGTTTTGTACAACGTGCACGATAAAGAAACAACTTCTACTTCTTCTACGGTTACAATGAGCTCCCGCCTGGAAACACCTTCACCAGGAGGGAGCAACACCTGAGACCGGTCGTACATCACTGCAGCAGGATTCACCAGAAACCCTCCATGACGTCCCACGAGGCGCCGGTGACATGACCGAACTGAACTGATAATCAGAAGGTTGCTGGTTCGAATCCCCAGCTGCACGTGGAAACATCCTAAATCAAATTGCTCCTGATGAGCAGTTGGTACCCTGCGTGGCAACCGTCAGCATGTGAACGTATGAAAAGCAAAATCCATTCACCATATTTCATTTCATAACTAGCATCTAAACTACCAATGAGGGATTTTTTCAATCGGAAGCAGCCGACATTAAACCATCGGATGAGAGGCGCGTTCATTTATTTCATCTCTTGACGCCGAAGAAGTGAATCACTGTGACGTCGGCTCTCTGAACACGACGCCTGACGGCTTCCACTCCCTCGATGCAAATAATACGTCTCAGAATGTCATTATTTTAAGAATTTGTCCAGCAAAGATTTAAGAGACGCGTCAAAAGGCCGAGAAATGATTAAGAGCTCGTGTAACAATCAGGAAAACGAAGGGAGAGGATCAGCGTCAGTTCTTCTCTACCAGTTCTGACTTCTAGCACCTGTAATGTGTCTCACCTGTGTGTTCTACCTTTACTGTTAACTCCTCATGCATTCATTCATAAGCTGCGAAGTCAACCCAACAGTCCCCAGGAGAGAGAGAGAGAGAGACGTCTCTTCAGCGCTACACTCATCACTTCCATCGCCTCACACGCTTCTCTGTGTGTCGGTATAAACAACAGTCGCCGTCTGATCAGCTGTTGATGCAGTCGGGTCATTCCCCTCTCAGCGTGACGCAGACGGAAGGAAAGCAGGAAGCTGATTTGAGGCGTAAACACGGCATTCAGATCCCGTTTAGTTCGACACGCCGCTCAACAGGTAGCAGGCGAGATACAGAGACGGGAGCAGAGCTTCAATCTGCACGGCGACACCGAGGTTCTAAACAAATAAGCAACACAGCAGCTTCTCTTTGCGGCTGCCAACTGCCACCGACAGGCGCTCACTTCCTGAAACGCCACACAGATTTGGGCTGAAGTGTTTTATTTACAAGTTCTGTTGTTGAGGGTAAAAGTTGAAGAGCGTGACGACGCCAAGGTCAATCAGCGCCGCGCTGGTTTAACACACAGTGAAGCAGCGTTACATCATCAGAAGTGTTTTGTTCTCCGGCGAGCATTCCTTTGGTTGTCGTTGTTCTGGAGGGTTTTCACAGCAGCCACAACATCGAGCTGAGGTGGGATTCAGCAAAACGATCTGCTCGGCCCGACGCCGCCAGAGGGAAGTGAGATTTGGGGCGAAGCAACCTGTTAATGTCAACCTCAAATCCTCATGTACATGGAAGTGAAGAGAGGCTGAAAACGTCCACACCGGTTCTGACATCGGCCCAGTTAGAGACAGAAGACACGGACACTGAAGAGAGAACAGGAGGAATCTCTCTCTCTGTTTCTCTTTGTCTCCAGACTAAACAGCCGGATCGTCAGATACTGAACAGACTCAACACAGAGAGAGAGAGACAGACAGAGAGGGAGGAGGAGGATTTACAGAAGATCCCCGTCTCCTCGTCTCCATCTGAATATGAAATGAAATGATTTGGGACGGGGGTGCAATTAGCCTAGCGGTAACCATGCCAACGAGCACCTCAAACCCCTCCGAGCTTCAGCATCCGCCCGTCGGCTCAGCCAGCGGAACGACCCGGCTGCCTCCTCGAGTCTGCACGCACAAAGAAACCGTTCAGACGAACATCTACAATCTGTCTCAGACAGCTCGCAGATGATTGACAGACGGACCGAACTGAATTGTTTTTGCTAAATATAGTTTTTACAATCACAGAAAGACGCCCTTTTTCCTTTCATTCATTTGTTGAGTCGCTCCACTCCGCCGAGCTCTGCTGTCGGTCAGAGGATGACGAGCAGAAACGCGATGGGTTTGAATCCCCACAGTGAGCAACAGGTACTCTGATCACAGCTGTCGTCAGCTGACACACTGATCAACAACCAGTATTGATCTCGGATGCTGAGGTGCGTAAAGGAGAAGGAGCTGATGACTGACAGACAACAAGGACTGTAAACTGCAAATCCTTCTGTCTATAAAACATCAGAATATGTGAAATAAGATCAGAACTTCACGGAGGCCAAAGTGATGAGATGCATCATCTAAAACTACCAAAGACACGTTGAAACTGTTCTGAATTCTTCTCTCAGCTTCAGATTGTTGGCTGATAAAGAGACTTTCCTCTATGAAAACACATTTAAATCCACTCGTCGTGTTGACAAAAGTCCCCAAATATTGATAAACATCGACACGGTTTGAAAACTGTTGCAGCATCGACTCTCTGCACCGCTGCAGTTCCCACACAGACAGATGTACTGACTTACTGATGATTGCTACTGAAAAATCATCACTTAATCATTTAAAAGATAACGAATACATGAAGTTGTGACGCCCTGCAGGACTCGAGCCCGGCTGACTTATAACTGACATTTCCATTTCTTGTTCTGTCAAAACAGAAGCATCATTATGAGTCTCTCCTCCAGAAATAATTCACTCAGCTGCTGTTGTTATTAACACGCAGCACAGACGCCTCCTTATATTTATCGTTTAAGACAAATCTCAAGGTATAGAGGTGAAGTGACAACACAATCCACCAGATCCACATTTTTATTAGGATAATAAATACGCTGGATATGATTTTTTAAACTCCTTGGAAGGAGAAACCCATCCTGGATCCATCGCATCAAACAGATACAGATGATTTATTCTATATTCACTGGGAATTATTTGTCCATTATTCAAAGATGTCTAATGGAATCATGTTTATTTCCAGGCGACAGTTAAAACACGCAGAAAAAAACAATGTCGCATGAGATATTTGAATATTTGAAAATCAGGGTAACGATATGAATTAACAACAGGAGGGAAATCCTCACAGCTGGAACTTTCCTGCATGATAAATAACGTGAATGATTATTTGATATGAACAGTGTGATTAGCAGATCACAGAGGCTGAGATTCATCTGGCTGTGGACGATGGTTCAACAAATTCACGTCGCTTCCTTTGTGACAGTCGTGCAGAACAATCACACGCCTGAAAGCTCAACCTTAGATCTGTGGTGCTGAGATCCAGCAGCAACATCTGACCGTTTCTTTGTGATATGGAAGTATTTTTTTGGCCTTTAAGTGACGGACGTGCAGCAAAACAAAAGACACAAACTTGTTCCAGCATCTCACCTGACACCTGTTGGTCAGGATGAGGACACGGTGATGGAGAGATGTTTGTCCTCAGATGACGCTGACCTGAACGTTTCCCTCCTCTTTTTACAGCCTTTCTTCAGATTTCCTCACAACACAAACTCAACATCACACTTAATCCTCAAATTAGATTAGAGCTGCACCGAAACTGAGAAATGAAGCTGATCATCTAAATATCATACGAGCAGGAGATTAAAGTATACAGATTTATGTTGAGTGCAGCCGACACATGTATGTGACTACACTCTCTCTGTGTCCTCTGTTCATATCTGGATTTTAACACTCACACAGATGAGGAAGCACCTGAGAGCATCTGAAGTAATCAGACTAGAATAAAAAAATCTGATGTTCGCTCACACGTCAGCCTGTAAAGATGAGACCACATGTGCCAAAACGTCTGAACTTCTGTTTTAATATTCATCTTTACAGGGAAACAAAACCAAACATGTTCTCAGTGAATATTTTTTCTGTTTTCTGCGTTTCTTTTACGGTGAATTTGTGAAATTGTGGAAGAGTCTGAAAGTTTAAAGGTGAATTTCTGCCTCGTGTTTTCACATTCAGTGTCGAATTCTGAATTAATTAGTCATTTTAAAACATAAACAAATTCCAGATGTGACAGTCGAGCCTGACTGCCTCATAACTGTCATTTCCATCCGCGGCGTCATAACAGGAGCATCACTTTCACTCAGTGGATATTTATAGAGTGACGCTGAATGTCAACACTTTGTTTCCTTCTTTTGGTTTCAGCTCGTCATAAATACAACAAAGCGGCTGTGAAGAGTGTCAGACACCACCTGTCACACTGTGTGTGTGTCGATACACGATCAATTAAACTGATCACACACGTGTCTGCGTGCGACCTGTCAGTCAGCCGGTGACGTGAGCAGGCTGAGCTGCGTGCTGGAGCAGGTGAACAGGTGAACAGGTGTGTGCTGAGGTCGTGGCTCCGAGCCAGCGAAAGTTATGTTGTACAGGTCCGGGCCCCACACACACACACACACACACACACACACACACACACACACACACACCATATTTCTTTACGCAAATAAGGGCAACCTCACAGTGGTGGACACGCACGCACGCACGCATCACGCACACAGAGATAAAGAGGAAGACGCACTAACCGTCGCCTTGATGGGCACGAACAGAACCGGTCTGTCCGGCGAGCCGCTCTTGGTGTCCTGCAGCGTCCCGACCTGGAACCCTTTGGACTTGACCCAGAATTTGAATTTGGCGTTGATGTGGTTGCTGCCCTTCTCGTGCAGGAACACGCCGTGGCTGTTCTCCTCGTCCCCCTGCAGGAGCGTCTGCAGGATCTTGTTGTATTTGCGCCGGGTCACGGTCTTGGTCTTGCCGGAGTCCCCGTACGTCCGCAGGCACCAGTCCTGAAATTCGCCGAACATCTCCGCCCCTCCGCCCGCCGCGTCGGACGCAGGCACCCCGCTGCTGTAGCTGCTGGGACTCCGGCTCCTGGGCTGGGTCTGCTGGCTGCTGGTGGTGGAGGAGGAGGTGGAGGAGCTCACCGTGTCCGGCGCACTGCTGCTGGCTTTTCTGGTTGTCATGATAATAATAAATTAAAAAAAACACGCACTTTTGTTTGAACTCCGGGTGAAACGGTGTGTTGCTGCCTCCTCAGCAGGGGGCGAGCTGTCCGAACCCGGTGAGGAAAACACAAAAACCAAATCTTCAAGCGTCTCCCCCCCTGAAGCTCCGACGGGATCAGACCGGCCCGATAAAATTCTCCATTCCGCGCAGAAAAGAAACGATCCACACAACAAAGTCCGGGCGGTTCGCTGGATCAGCGTGTCGGAGCGGTCCTGACGTCCTTCCTCCTCGCTGCTATTACGCACCAATGGAGCTTCTGCGAAGGCGAAGGAGCAGAATAAGCGCTCACCGAGATGCCAAACCGGTCCAGTTGAACTCCAGCAGCCTCCTGTCAGCGCGAACAATGAGACTGAGGGTGAAGCAGCCCGGGAGGGAGGCAGGGCGGCCGGGGCGGGCGGTGCAGCTGGAGCCTCCTCAGACACACCTGTTAGAAGCGTGGGTCGCTCGGCCTGTCCCGTGGGGGACGTCGGTCACCGCCTCCCCCTCCTCTATCACCTCCTCTTCCTCCTCTTGCTCTCTCTCTCTCTCTCTCCAACCCTCTTTATCTCGACACTCCAGCTGTTTTCTTTCTTCAGGGTCTTTAAAACGCGGGTCGCTCCCGGTGCTGCTGCCGGGTCTCCATCCCCGCGGAGCCGACGGAGCGCATGGTGCACAGAAACACAACGACACGTCCCGGAATTAGCGGAATGGTTCCCGGTAAATATTCAGAACATCCCCTCTTCCTCTCTGTCCTCCTCCTCCTCCTCCTCCTCCTGCAGGCTGATGGGAGGCGACCGGACACCTGTTTGAATCCTGCGTGTCTTTTTCTTCTTCGGGCACCTCAAAGCGCAGCGCGACGCCTCGTTTCCTCCCCGCTCGTGTCGACGGCGGGCACCGCGCTCATGACCAGTAGCCTACTTACGGTATCGCGATTATAGCAGCTGTAGTCCCTAAAAATACACGCCAACTGCGACACCAGCGGTCCTGTTAGACCCGGGCTCGGGCTCGGTTTGACGGGACGCGCACACGCTGCAGCTCGAGCTCAGAAAGCAGGAAGTGTCCAAAAAATGGCCAAAACGCGCCGCGCGCCGCTGCAGACGGTCCCGTGGAGGCTGAAAGGGGGTGTAACAAAGACCGGAGTGAGGACGGACCACAACATGTCCAAAGATCTGGTTCCTGTAGTTCTAAAAATGATCGATTGATCAGCAGTTTTCACCCAAACTGATCAGGGTGATTGATCCACTTCATGGAGTCGATTATTAAAAATGTCCTCATGTGTCCTGAAGCAACACAGACAGTGAGGAGAAAGAATGTGTGTGAAAATTACAATCAGCATGCTCTTATTTTGGAATATTGATTTGAAATCACCAATCAGCCTCAACATTAAAGGTCCAATCTGTAGCAAAAACCTATCAGATTCTAAGAGTTGGTACTGAGACCCAGAAATCAACGTTTGGTACCAATTGATCCCTCTGAAGGTCCAACAGGTGAAGCGATGGATGGATTCATCCTGTTACGATGCCACGTTCTGCAGGGGAACCTCAGGTTCTGCAGTCAGAGGCGGGAAGTAACCAAACAAATACTTTGTTATCGTACTCGAGTGTCTCTGTAACTTTCTCCTCTCTGCATCTGAACACACATATCTGAACTTTCTCCTCCTCACAGCTTCAGAAGAAGCTTGTTTCTTTAGTTTGGTGCATTTTCAGACGCAGAGAGACGAAAAACAAAGCCGTAAGAATCCGTAAACAGACAGAGAGGGAGACTGGAATGTGGAGAAAAGGCGTGTTAGTGTCTCGTATCTGCAGAGAGTTTCTGATTTTCTCTCTTTGTTGCTGCTCGGGACGCTTTACCAACCCAACATGTGTCTGTTTGACGTCCTGGGAATGAGACTCAACAATCAGCTGTCTTTGTGGTGCGTTCAGGAACAGCTGGGACAAATCCTACTGATTCTACCTTTAACAGTCTTGGGCCTGTAATCTATCACTTCTACTGGAGTAAAGAATGTAGTTTTGCCATTTCTGCCTTTTTTCGTCCCGTCTTATTTAAAGTGCTGCTCTACAAACAAACCTTCCTTTGCCTTTTTATTCTCTAACACAATAAAACAACCAATGCCGGCCCTCTGCAGCCCGTATGATGAGATCAGATTTGACTTTATTGATTAACACATTAGAAAATGTCCCTAATGAAGACATTTAATGGGAGGTTTTATCTCAAAGTGCCTCGGCGCGCCGTCAGTTCAGGGTTTTTAGCCGCTGAGGCCACGAGAGGAATCAGACTTCTAATATTTGCACTTCCTGTTTGAACCCTGAGATAAACTCTACGGCACATGGCAGCATTTTATGAGCATCCTGCCTGTTGTACACTTTATATTGAATCATTTGAATTAAAAGACAACAAATCCAAATGAGAAAAACACGTCACACAGCGAGAAGCGAGGCTGTTTGTGTTTTTATGTCCCATCTCATCGTCCACTCTGTGGTTTTCATCACGCTGTTAAACCAAACAAAACAAATCAACAAGTCCTACATTAGAACTGACGCTCAAATTTAAAGGACGTCTTTTTCTCTGAGGAGGATTTCCCAGCTGAGGTCTCCAACTGCCATCCGATCAGTCGGATGCGACCCTTGAAATCACGGAAGCGAGACGGAGAGACGAGCAGGCCAGTAACCTGCTGCAGAAAACAGCCGCGGTGCACACGTCAAAATAAGGAAGCTGGCAGTGAACCAGACTGCTGAGAACACTCCCGCCCCGACACAGCCGCCTTAAAGAGGAACAGCACTCTGCCTGACAGTTTACATCATGTTCCCCCCCGGCGGCCCGGCCCGAGTCCAACACGCCTCCTGCTTATTTATGGAAAGAACTTTATTCTCCTGTGAATTCACAGTTACATCCTGGAAAGTGAGTGTGGCGTTCTTTAAACATCTTCCGTTAAAATCACACTTTATGTGCATTTTTATGCAACTTCTAACTCTCTCTCTCTGTCTGTTCTGCAGATTTAAGCACATTTTTTACTGACGTGTCGGCACAACAGCAACACATTTAGTTATTCATCCTAACGTGTCCACAACAAACACCGTCGCTCATGTCGCCCCTGCATGTTGTTGTGTAGAAGGGAAGTATGATATTAACAGCCACGAGAGAAATCAGCTCTCAGAACTGCGCAGATGTCCAAACCAGAACTTCCCCTCCGACGAGTCCCACCAACCCGTGAAGTGTTGTTCATGTTGGATTGTTTTTGTGTCCAACAGACGAACAGAACATAGAACCAGAAAACCAGAGCTGGTGAACAGTTTTATTTAGTTTTTCAGATGAAGAGTGATGATAAAATGGCTGCACACGGAGTCTTGAGGCTCGTATTGTTTCTGGCTTTATTTTGATAGGACAGTTTAGAGAGGACAGGATGAGACTCGCAGCAAACGGCCACAGGTTGGACTCGAACCCTCGACCCTCTGCAGCGAGGACCGAGTCTTTGTGCATGTGATGTGCACGCTACCGGCCCGATGTGATCCTTTCCGGGACCAGCGAGCCCTGTTCTTTCAAGTAAAATAAAGAAGCTGCGTCGCCAGTGAGACAAAAACAAAAGAAGGTTTCAGAACACAAACATTTACCTCACAGTAGTGACAAGTCTGGGCCAGATCCAGCCCGCCAGAACAGAACGGGCTGTGGCCTAGTATTGGGTTCTGGTTCTGGTCTGTTCAGTTTGCTCTCGGCTGACATCTGACCACACTACAGACTGTTTGTGGCTCAGATCCAGCAGACAGGAGCAGGCGGCCCAGGTGCTGGTCTGGTGCCAGGCAGATCTGCGCCACAACGTTTTTACTACATGGGGTCGCTTCCTGTTTCGCAACAGGAAATGTTCGGAGTCTTCAGCAAGTCTGACGTCAACGTGAACTTCAGTCTTCAGAGTGGATTCACGTGCGAGTCGGAACAACGACACAGAAGCTCTGTGGAAACGTTAGCACACGACTCGCTGACTTTGACATGTTTGCAGAAACATGGCGGACGAACGTAAATGTTCAGTTTGACGCTTTTTATTAATTCACGTGTGACATTTGTTGTGCTCGTGTCATTTGTAATACAGGTTGTAACAGTTAGTTTCTGTCCAGGTAGAGTGAGTTTTAGTTAGAAAAGAAATCTGAGACACAAATCAACATGTCGTTTAAACGCTCTGAGAGATTAAATATAACACATCTTCTCTGCAGCGTCCATGTTGTTCCCACATCACGACTTAAAAGCTCACGAACACACTGACGTCCGAAGAACGATTCGGAATCCTGAGTCAGACTTCAGACATCCACCTTTACGATCTGTGACCTGATGAAAACTACGTCCTAACATGCTGTGTGTGAAACATGAGTCTGTATCAAACAAAGACACCATGTCACCGTCTTTATATCTGTCTGTACTGACACAACAGACCGACCAGACGGCAGCGAGCTCCCTGTGTCGAAACGACAAACGCTGCAGTGAATCAGCATCACGACAACCACCTGAAACCGGCAGTTCTGTTTGTCTGCGCTTATCAGAGCGAATCTCACAGCAGCTTCAGCCTGATGCTCGTCGTTGCTCAATCAGTATCTGCAGCAACAGATATGACTGTGTGAAAACAGGAGACGCTGCCGGTTTCATGAAGTTATTGAAACCAGACCGAGTCTTCTGTCGGCAGAACTATCAGTGTAGAGTTGCAGCTTGAACTGGAACTGGTGCTGATTTTTTCCAACTTTTTTTTCACGTAATTGCAGAAAAAGTCTCCTGTAGTGAATTCAACATATCAGCACGCCAGATGCAGACGTAAAGCTTTTTAAATTGTAAACATTCACTTGGAGAAATCAGATAACTGCCAGTTAATTATTGATAATAATCACCCACTAGCTGTGTCAGTCCGTCTCCCCCTTTCACTGAACTCACGTTACTACACCGCCGTGTAGAAATCAGACATTTTTACTTTTCTTCCACACAAACTGGCAACAGAACCCCTCGATCGCTGATATACCACAGACACCAACAGCGGCACATTGACTTTGTTAGACACAGAGATAAACAAAATGATAATTTCGGATCAGAAAAACATTTTGAAATGATGATTCACAATCAAAATAAAGTTTTAAGGCGCACCACTCAGCTCAGCTGGCAGAGCGGGCGTCCCATGTGCAGAGAGTTGGAAATGAAAAGGTCTGCTGACATAAAAATGTTGACAATGCGATCTTTAAAGACTTTATCGCCAAATCAGACGATGTACCGATATCACTGTGCAGCCAAACAAACTGGAAATCTAAAGTTAGAAGGTGACTTTAAGGTGGAGGACACATATTTAAAAAAAAAAAGAGAAGAAAGAAATAGAAATGAGATCCAAGTGCAGAGAACATGTTGAGCCTCCTTTTACAACCTGGGAAATGTTTGAAACACCGACTGCGATTTGAATTCATCACACTGAATCCTGCTTTTTACATAAAACTGTTTTTATAAGCATGAAAATATCATATTTTATATATATGGGTTGAAAACTTCGATCTTCCAGCATCAACTGCTGCAAACTTGTGTGCACAAATTATTAAATGTTTTTTCCTTTTTCATTCCTGCTGACCGACAATAAACACACATTTATTATTATTTTTAAAAGTGAAATATCCACCATATACTGTATCATCTCTGAAGTGTGTATGTGTGTGTGTGTGTGTGTGTGTGTGTGTGTGTGTGTGTGTGTGTGTCTTTTAAGGCGCACTGGGACTCTTTGTTTTTTAGTCTCGTACTTTGTGGTTGTGTTTATGTGCTCACATTTATAAAGGTGTGTTGCAGTATGAGGACTGTTATAGGGGCTCCTCAGAGAGCGTGTGGTGTAAACACACACACACACACGCACACACACACACACACACACACACACACACACAGCAGCTAGAAAAGTCCCTAATGGTCTCTAGAGAAGTTCTGTAGAGAGACAAAGAGAACAGAGAACTGCAGAACTGTGACCACATACAGGGAGTGGACACAATAACACGAACGCTGGTGTAATATAACGTATTCAGTAGAACAACATCTCGTCTCGTCTCTTTGCAACTCAACTTGCAGCACAAACCAGAGGAAACCGACTGCGTTCATTCGTCTTTCACATTTAAAACTCTGAGAGAAACGCAGCAGCTTCACTCTCAGCAGATATTCTGACTAACGTTTCCAGTCTGGACGTGTCCAGCTTCTGTTTCCAGTCCGATGCTGAACGCACGGCAGCCGATGTAATAACTGTCACTCAGTCAAAACAAAACCAGAGATAAAGGTTCGATGATGTCATGATGAAGCGTGGGACCATGGGAGTTGTAGTCTTCATAGTTAAACATTCACCAACGTGAATAAAAATCTATATTCACGGATAAAATAAAGTTTTCAGGTTTAATTCATGTTATTTTTGGTCTTCTTCACCAACTCGCTCTTTCTCTCATGTTGTAGCGAGCGAGTCAAACGCTCTGTTACCTTGAATAAAGTCATATATTCGTCTTTGTTGTTGGGATTATTGTTGAGAAGTCTTCCTGGAAAAAAGTGGTCTTGTCTCTCAACGTGACCTGGGACACAATGTAAAGCACACAGCTAAACAAAATACATAACAAACAAAGGTCTCGCTGCAGCTTCATGTGGAAATGCTCCATATTATCCTCACAAGTCAGTATTTTATTCTATTCTGACACATTCAAACACACATCAGGATGAATTCAGCTGATATTTCCTGAGATAACGCTGAGAGTCGTCGTCCGTGTGCGTGTTTTTCAACGACAGCTGAAGTCGAGTCCAAACTGAAGCCGTTATGTTTGTGTGTCTGTGCGTCTCATGTTTAGGTCCCCGGCTTTCCCCGTAGGAATAAACCGATGGGGAGAAAAAAAAGAGAAACTCGATCAATAGGATGAAAATAACCTTCCAACAATGGGAAGTGAAAGTGTGTTTCAAAACACTCGTTTCTCCTCCCGCTCCCCCTCTTCTCTGCTCTGTGCCGTCGTCCAGGCCAACGTTTGCCCGTCGAGGGAAACCAACCGCTGTTTGAGGGGAAACAGACACAGTACGACTATTTAAGAAGGTAATGAGACAAATTTCATCCTGTGCAACAATCATGATCTTTACACACGTGACTGCAAAACACTTCACTGATTAACAGATTTTGATTTGGAGTAATTTGTGGCCAAAGTTTTAGTTATTAGACTTTTTTTACTGACTTTCTTTGAACATTTGTTTATTTGTTATTGTAATTTTTTAGTCGTGCATATTTTTTATCTGTTGTTTAATTACTGAGTCAGTTTTTTCTTTCCGTCCGTCCAGGTTTTTATTGGCTCTGTGCAGGTTTTGTCTCCGCGGCCGTCCTGGGTTGGGCCTCTTGGGTTTCCTTCTCTGTGAAACTGTCCTCTTCTTCTTTTTCTTCCTCTTTCTCTTCTATTGTCTGACTCACGCACAACGTCCGAGTGTTGAAATCTCCTCTGTCGGTTTGCTGAGGCCCTGCACAGGGCGGGGAACCGTCCCGAACACAGACGGAGAGTGAAGACACCGTCCTCTCCTGTCGGCCATTAAGATCCGACGCCTCGCTGAAGAGGAGCTTGAGTTTTTTTCTGCTTGAGCTCCTATTTTTCAAACCAGCAACCTTATTTTAGTCCCCACCAATCCGTGTTCCTACACTACAACTTCTACCAACCATTAGTAGTTTAAAAAACATCTTTAAAAACACTTAAATCCCTTTGATGACTTGTGTCTGTCACACAGAGCTGCATGTATGAAAACTCTTCAGTCCAACAGCAGGTGACAATCAATTAATAGACTTTCGGACCTTCTGTCAGATTACTGTTCTGATCTTTCTGACTACTGTTTGTGTTTCACCTGTTAAATCATTTAGCAGTTTTTTGTGTTATGCTAACTGAGTTCTGTGGCAGATATCTGGCTGCAGAGCGGCAGTGACGACCACAGCTCCACTCTAAAACATTCAGAGATCCTCAACTAAGTTACGGCCTCAAAAACAAGACAGAGCGTTCTGAAAAGAAGACGCTGGGTGCAGCTCTTTATCTGTAGGCGGCCGCCGCAGACACTCTCTCCTCATTAGGAACGACTAACAAACCTCACGGCTGAGACAAACATCACGTGGACTTAACTTAGAACAGAAAACAAATGAGAATATTTACCCATAATGTCAAATTATTCCTTTGAATTTGAGAGTTAAAGATGTTGATGTGCATGACATATTTTCCTGCTGTCTGGATCTTTGGGTTGCAGATTGTCAGGGACCTGGACTGCAGAGTCTCACTGACCTTTAGTGCTTATTTATCAGACCTTTAAAAGCCGGAGAGAGTCGTGCTGTCCTGCGCCGGCACACAGACGACCGTAGTTAAGATCATCGCCCGGCAGCTCTCAGCCCTGATCCTCTCCTGCAGCATCCACGGATTCAAAACAGCAAACTCTTCATTCTAACGCAGCAACGGCCAAACAGCAACCCAGCACACACACACACACACACACACACACACACACACACACACACACACACTGAAATCATTGCAGCCACACGACTGCACGCTTAAATGCACAATTACCATACACACAAATGCATATTTGCTCTCTCATTCACAAACATATGTATGTATGCATGAGCTGCCACATGTACGGCAGGCCTGAGAATGAATGCAGGAGGTTTTATACACATGTATGTAAATTCTCCCGGTGCACAAACAAAACACGCCAACAAGAACTGAAGAGACCAACCAGCGAGACCCACCTTTACACACAGATATGGACACAAGTGTACACACACACACACACACACACACACACACACACACACACACACACAG
>CAEMYA010000062.1:2536011-2561292 GCA_903131615.1 Diplodus sargus | reverse complement strand
ACACTAAGAAGGATAAAATGTGGTTTCACGTAAAACTGGCTGATATGCACGGGGGATTTCACACAAATAAATATTTGGTTTTGAAACCTTCCCTCTGCCGTGTCATGAACCTCTCATATCTTTTTTGACCCTTAATATGAGGCAGTTACATTCTTGACATCACTTACACGTCCCAGACATCAAACATGAAAAAATTCAATTTGTGAATGCACATGATATGATTGCTCATCTAAACAGTGGCGAGTTATCTGATCCGTGTGATATTACCAGAACTGAATTGGACAATCAAGCTTTTTTGGGCTCCTCATGCATGAACGCGGGGCAGCAGGAGAGGGCGTGCAGCAGGGCTGCCAGGCGTCAGTAAGTCAATCACTTCTGCTTAGTTTAACTAACCACTTTTATTGTTGTTTTTTTTCTGTCTGCCTTGCAACAGATGGCTGCTCTGCTCACTGATGTGCAAAATACTGAATCACTGCTGAATATAAAAATACAAGTGGTTATAACCTCCTGAAGCTATAAAAGATGTCGGAAGAGCTACATAAACAGGAACAGTTCTGTGTGGTTGTCCAGATAAAATGTGTATGAATGCTGTTTAAATCTTACGGGATCTGTCTGTGTTTGCACTTTGGGAGCGTAACGCTCTGTTTAGCAGTGCAACAATCACTTAAGCAAACTGCAATTTTTATGCTCAGTGACAGAAGTGAAACACTATAAATTCGGCCTTTAAACTGTCTGCCTGCACACTTGAGTGACTGGTGACACACCCCTTCACATCTGGGCAGGCTCAACAAATTCTTGAAGTTGGTATGCTACATGCTGCCTCAAAATTAACTCTTTCAGTGTTTTATTTTTGTTTGATACTGAGCTGTAAAATGTAATTGAAACGGAAAAAAAAATTTACACTAGAGAAAAGACCAGGCCAGAGCTGCTAAAGAGCTTTCAACCCATTTTGCAAATTTAAATGTATTTAGGGGTCTTGGGTTGTGCCGTAATAATATGTTAAGAAATTCTATGTAAGTAGTACTTTTGTGTCACTCAGTGGCCAAGGTATGTTGTATGTAATGTAGTCGGCATGTTTTTGAAAAACCGCCCACTTTTTTAGCATTTCACTCCTATGACACAGTTGGACAGTTAAACAAAACAAATGATCCCAATTGATACAGCAGAACCAGAGATATCACCTTTACCATTCCACGCATTCTTCATCCTTTTAAAAAGCAGCCGCCTACATTACACACAATCAAACTTAGCCACTGATTGATGTCACTGGAGGCAGTTTGTAAGATTACATGCAGCTTCTTGTGGAGCCACAAAAGGCTTTATACTAGTTGTTTCACATATGCAGTCGGACTCCCCAAGTTACTTTTGGTAGAGTTACCCTTTATCTTTGTCTTGGTCAGTTGAGCCTTTTTGTGTTTGTTTTTACTGATTAAATCCCTTCTCCCATGTATTTCAATCTCTTGTTAAACTCTTGATATGCATTTCAATGTAGAAATTCCACCTTAATCATTATTAATCAGAACATTTTTAGTGTGAGTCGCTCAATTCCCAGTAAAGGTTCACGCAGCACGAACCTCAGCAGGTGTAATCAGCCAAACTAAATGAAAACATCTGTGTCACTGTGCAGGGTCTTTAAAACAAGCTGTGTCTAATTTGTGAATCTAGTTTTGTTTGCCTGCCGTACATAACTGTCTCTGGTATTGTCAGCCATCATCAGAAAAAGCCCAATTCCCCACATTAACACATCGCAGCAATATGGTGGCACACAAAATGAAGAATCACTTTTCACCTCTCCATCAGTTTTTGCTTCATACAGTTTTTGTTTGTGAAATGCGCAGTAAATACAATGTGTGGTCATTTATCACTTTCATTCAGATGATCTGTGCTCAGCAGAAGTCTTGAGAGTTTGTCTTAGGAGCCTACCTAGGAGGACACCATTAACCACCACGTCTAATGAGTAAAGATTTTAAATGACTTGAGGTAAATACATGTCTTGACTGTGTATGTATGGGCTCAGTGAGCAGCAGCCTGAGATGCCATTTAACGTTTCATACAGGCCACGGCTGTACGTTGGCGGGCTTTAGGACCCGGAGGAGCAGCTCGTGTGAAGACAGCAAACAGCAATGTTATGGCCGGGTTTACCTGCGCGCGACTGACGATAACCATTTAAGCTAACCTACAGCATCTTGAGATTTATTGATCACATGTCGGACTGTTGGTAGCTGTGTAGTGACAGGTTCAGCACCCACAGGAAGCTGCGGCTCGTCTCTCAGCTGCTGATGGAGCACATCCGACTACCAAAGGTAACCGCGGCTCTGGTTGATTCAGCCACAGTTTCCGCACTGAGCCTCCTGTGTCACCTCAACACGAGCCGCCATGAACTGTACTTAAAATAGAAGACAATTAAACAAACATACAGGGTTGGTTAAAGGGCGTGTGCCGAGTCGGCCACGTAGGCGGCCGGGCTGCTATCAGATAGGGTGTGTGTGTGTGTGTGTGTCGGTGCAGCTAATACCCGAGCACAGCTGCTGTGTGAGGAGAGCTGGACACGAGCTGAGGATGAAGCTGTTAAATGTTCTTCCTCCTCCAGGTGGAGAGTGTCAGGCTGCTCGACAGAGTGTCCCCCAGAAGAAGCAGGGTGGGCACCCTCTACCTGACAGCCACACACACCATCTTCGTGGAGAACGAGGCTGGAGTGCGCAGTGAAACATGGGTAACCATCAGAGACACCAGTCAGGCCAAAGGTTCAAGTACAGGGAAATGTTTAGGAAAGAGTCTCGTCAAAATGCTTTAAAGGATAAGTTCTACCAAAAAAACAAAACGATTATTTACTCATTATCTGATCACCCTCATGCTGATGGACAGTTGTGTGAAGGTCCATGGTCCACAAAACATTTCCAGAGTTGCTTCACAACAAGAACAGATCTGCAGCATTCTCCTCAACAGCTGAAGTAGATGGGGACTTGTTTAGAGAGGTAAAAAAAAAAACTGTAAAAACACACAAAATTGCTCCATAGAGCTCGTCCACTGCCATCCAAGTCTCCGGAAGCCCTGAGATCCTACATTTTCTTGAATAGACACCATTCGCGCACCTTTAATATTGACAAATTTTCACTGTATTTGCCAAGCTAATAAGCATTAGTGCACACCCTGTCTGTGTGAGAACGCTCCAAGGCTCCCTGAGGGTATAAATAATGTCTTTTCAAGGAGCCCTGGATCATGCTTGATAAGTTTTATTTTTCTGTTGTTATTTCCATTTTAAAACGAGCCCCCATTTACTTCAGCTGTTAAGAAGAATGCTGCAACACTGTTTTGCTGTACCGTAGTGCAAGGTACACTGTGGTGCAGATGTAGTGGTCAGTACATTCATTAATCACTGTGTGCATCCAGGCGCCATGCTGTACAGAATATTTAAAATATAAGTCATAAAACAGAATGTCCGTATTTGACTTTAATCTTTCATACCAGGTGCTTCACAGTTTGGTGTGCAGTATGGAGAAACAAGCCGCCTCGGCCTCAGGATGTCCTCTCATCATTCACTGCAAGAACTTCCAGGTTCTTCATTTTGTCTTACCTCGAGAGCGAGAGTGTCACGATGTTCACCTGTCCCTGCAGCGTCTCTCCCAGCCAGGTATGGCAACAGAGGATCAATGTGGTGTAGTTTGCAGGTCAAATGTGACATAAGAGTCAGAGAAACAAACCACTCGATCAGAAGTTATATGTTGCCATCCACTATTGTTTTTTTGCTTCTGTTATAGCCAGTGCCGCTGCTATTTTGATGCCCGAAGCATGATTCCTTTATGATTGGAGGATTTTTGTACTAGTGTAAAACACCCTGCCACCAGTATCAATCTTTGTTGACCAAAATGTGGTCCTTGTTAAAAATGGATCATATTTAAAAATGATTTATTACAAATTTTAATCTGCTGATTAGGGCTGCAAATTATGATTATTTGATAAGATGAAATATGACATTTTTAAGGTTGGAGGTCTTGTGCATCACCCTTTTATCCATCACCACCTATGTGCCTTGCAGAGACTTACGAAGAGCTGTATTGCTTCTCCTATAATCCTAACGTTGATGATGAGGAGAGACGACAGGAATGGGACTTCTTGGACCTCAAGGCTGATTACAGAAGAATGGGACTTCCAAACTCCCTGTGGAAACTCTCCACTGTCAACCAACACTACAAGGTCAGGGAACCAACATCAATGACCAGTTGTACTGTTTTAACCTAATATGGATATGGCAGTAGCTTATTCTTGTTTTGTCATCTTCCAAAGGTGAGTGACACCTACCCTGCTGACCTGTTTGTACCCGAGTCCGCCACACCTCCGGTCATAGTGGGTAGCTCCAAGTTCAGAAGCCGAGGCAGATTTCCCACTCTGTCGTACTACTCCAAAGAAAATCATGTAAGTTGACATAAGCATATCGTATTTTCTCTTTGTTTTCCAAGTGTTCTTATGATTACTCTGAAAGAACCACTGTGTCTCTGACAAGATGACACGTAAAGCTGGAATCAGACTGAAATAAGTTGGTGTCAAAGATTCACTGAGACTCCATCAAAAAATGGAAGGAGAGCCTACAATATGTAAGACTCAGATTATTAGCCATGCAAACTAAACAGGCACACGAAGGTCCCATGAGGAGATGTCTATTCTGTCATGAAATCAAAGCATGATTCATTCCCATTTTCTAAATCTGAATGAGAAATAACATTCATGATCCGTTCTATTAATCCTCGACTGGACAGTTGGGAGTGCTTTATGCGTGCAAGGTCAGCTTCCCAGGGTTGAGGATCCAGTGTGTGGAGCTCAGATCGTACAAAGGGGCTCCGCTCGGGTTCATGAGTCAGAAGGGAGAGTCACACAACGGTCTCAGGCCTGCTCCCCCGTGGCTACTAAATGGACGAATAAGATATTGTGTGGTTGATTAATTGAAATTGAACATGCAAGGGAAGAAAAAGTTCTGTGAGCTTGTAATCACCCCGATTCTCACATATCGCATTTTGCATTGTTCTGAAAGTCATCCAAAGTAGTAAATCACTTGAAATCGACAAGTAAACATTCCTGTCTGAAGCCTGAGTGCGTCTTGCCTCCTCCCAGGCTGCCATCTGCCGCAGCAGCCAGCCCCTGTCAGGTTTCAGCGCCCGCTGCCTGGAGGATGAACAGATGCTGGAGGCCATCTTGAGGTCCAATCCCCGCAGCGACTTCATGTATGTGGTGGACACCAGGCCTAAGGTGAGCCCTGAGGACATACAACTTGTACAGTACTATGTTGTATGTTCAGGTGGGCTTTATTTCCATAGTGGGTTTTGGCAGCTGGATGTGCTCACAACAAAGACCTTGAAAAACATACCGACTATGTGCTTGCTGAACAATCATCAATATTGTGTAACAGTCAGGTTTTTTTCTTTTGTTTTTTTTTTTGCTCTTCAAGAAGTATGTTCTGATGATTAAGCGCATGTCTTTGTAGCTGAATGCAATCGCAAACCGAGCTGCCGGAAAAGGCTACGAGAATGAAGACAACTACTCCAACATCAAATTCCAGTTCATCGGCATCGAGAACATCCACGTTATGAGAAACAGCCAACAAAAAATGCAGGAAGGTAATTATCATGTCTGCCTCAAATGATTTCTCACACTGATTTTTTTGTTTAATTACTGCAGAAACAGCAGTCCATTCATCACTATGTCAGAAATGTTTCACCACAACGGTGTTTGTGGAACAAAATATATATTTTCTGGCATCCTCTGTTTAAAGTCCGCTGCTTCTTCACATTACTAACGCAGAGCGGGACCCTCAGTCCCCCTGTGGCTTTCATATTCACTCATGCAGACCGGGCTGTGCTGCAATCAGGCCTCAAATGAGCCCACAGGAGAATTTCTGGGTATTGTGCAGGGGTGCTCCTAGGAGGACTTTGAATCCATCTGGATTTTATTTCTGAGCTATTTTGGTTTCCCGGAGTGGACAATCCGGGACCTTATCCCCCAAAGAGAGACTGAGGGCGTGAGAATGATGTGATTTCAAGTCTGAAAAGTTATAGCTGTTCTTAGTTGTGATAACTCTTTGCCCCCTGGCAGCACAAGGGAAATCTTTAAATGCTGGAGACAGCGCCTGACTCTTTTCTACCCAATTGCACACTTGAATCAGACTTTGCAGACCCCCCGCCTGGTGGCATTAGCTCAAACATTTCTTCTGAGCCGAAGTCTGCTCTGCAAAGTGAAACAAAAGGTGAATGAACCCACTCACCTGCCCGCTCTCCTGTGGGTGGCCTCAGAGCGCTCTTACAGGTCAGCAAACAACACTTCAGCACCTAAGTGAGTGAGGAGTGAGGAGTGAGCAGATCTTTTTATACACTTATCTAAATGTATCTGCATTATGAACATAAGTGTGCTAAATAGTCCCACGCAAACGAAATGTCAGCTGAGGATAAATTAGTTCATGTCACTCTGCCCCTCCAGTGAACTCGCAAATATTTATGTTGAACCCTGAAGATGGAAAAATAAATTTTAGATACAGTTTTAGAAGATAAACAAACATAATGCAGGAGGCCTCATGGTACAGACATGGATCTGTATTTAATTGTCTGCCTTGCTTGTGTTAATGTGTTTGCACATTACTTTGTCTTACATTCATATTTTAAAAACACACAATAACGTGCCTACAGCCATGCTAGCTGCTCTCTGAGGCGTTACTAACACCTTGTAGCTGTTAGCTAAATGCTGACTTCAGCATGTTCACAATTACTTGAAGGTTTAGCAGGAATAATCTTTACCATGTTCACCACCTCAGTTTAGTGTGTTAGCATGCTAACATAAGCTAATAAGCACTAAACACACTGTACAGCTGAGGCTGATAAGGGTGTCATTAGTTTTGCAGATTTTTGGTCAAAATCTTGGATAGATTTAAAATGTTGTAAAGATGAGGGTCAGAGATTAAAATGTATCATTAGGGAAATGTGAATGTCTGCGCCAAGTATCATGGTAATCCATTAAAGCGACATTATGTAGAATTAGCATTGTGTGCAATTTGGTGCTCCCCACAGTTTCTGAGTGCAACTCTACTGTTGCATATACAAATCTCAGGTCTGTAACAATTTGTCAGACCTAATGTAGGTGCTAACTACTAATAAAACCCATTACGTCACAACAATGTGTTGAAGTAAACATGTATGTAACACTGTGATCCTACCCTCTCACTGAAGTTACACAGTGCAGAAACAAGTGATAGAGGGGTGGAGTGGCTGAGACAGAGACACCATTCGGCCACTCAAGCCACTGTACCATCAATGTGATTTTGAAGCTGTTATTTTAAGGTCAAAAAGTTGCGTAATGTTTCTTAAAGTAGCTGTAAAGTTATTTCACTCAAAACCACAAATGAACCTCATGGCTGTTCTCAAGGAAGTTGCGTATCAGGTTTTGTGCTAATCCGTGTAGAAGATGTTGAGATATTTCACATGTCAAAACTTTGGCCTGATGATGGCGCTAGAGAAAAAGTCAGGGGATGCATCCTCTGGGGACTATGATGCAATGATCAAAATTGAATGCCAGTTGTGGAGCTATTTCAATCTGGATCAAAGTGTTGGACAAGTTGTCAGTGTGACTGAAACCATAAATTTGGTTCCCATTGAACCGTTACAGGAGAAATCAGCTTGAAACACGGAATACACGAGTGTGACCCATATTTTCCCATGTCTTGCCCAGATTCCCTGTAAAGTCATGGTCATGGCTGTTTGTAGCATTGTGGAGGTGAATGTAAGGTTTAATAAAGTGCAGTGATCAGGTATGCTCCATGCTTCCTGCCAGTGAGACAGCTGTGTTGTGGTTGCAGTGTGCGAGCTGCGCTCCCCCTCCATGTCTGACTTCCTGGAAGGTCTGGAGAGCTCAGGCTGGCTGAAGCACATCAAAGCTGTTTTGGATGCAGGCATCTTCATCGCCAAGGTCAGTCTGGAGGTTAATCCCTGCTGTCTGCCTCACCACTGCACTCAATATTAGCTTAGGTGTATGGGGGTGTTTTTCTCTCTGTGTCTGTGTTGTGTTCTGTGTGTGTGTGTGTGTGTCTGTGGTACACCTAGCCAAAATTAATGAAGTGTGATACATCTGTCCTTCAATTAGTTTGTAGGCTACCTCCAGGGATTTAATAAGGTGGGCAAAATAATATAAACACCTGTCACTATATACAATACAATTAGTCAGCACCACAAACTACAGCCTCTATAATGAGTTATATAATTAACTTTAAAACATTACCTCATCTGTGCCTGATGGATTTTCAGATTTTCCTCTGTAATGGTAATTGTTGAATGTGTGTTCACCACCAGCAATGCAAATTGTTTTCTTTGCATCACTCAAGCATGACCGCCCGGGGAATCATTTGTTTATTTACCCAAAACAGCCAAGACATCTTACTGTATATCAGCCATAAGCTAGCAAGTAATGTAACTCACTGAGGGTGTGTGTCTCTGTTTTTTAATTCAGGTCAAACTTGCAATGAAGTCAGCATTGACTAGACACCAGGTTCTCTCTCCTCTTTTCCCCTCTCCTCTCTGTAACATTGCCATCATGATGTTAAGTGCATTTCCCCCCCAGCTCCAGTCAACAATACAGTACATAAACACGTGACAATGGAGTTCACCTCTGTGGATCAATGATGCGGTCAGGTTGATAAATGGGAGGAGACATAAATCCAGTTTTTCATTTCAGAAGTAATGTGTGAGCTCTCCTCCCGTCAGTAAACATAACCTGGATCAGAGCAGAATGCAATGTGACACTGGATGTTTATTCCTCTAGAAGGTGTGGCGCTGAACCCAACTCTCTCCTCCAGATCTGTCCCACACGAAACAAATATTTTTGTTTTGTATTAAACTGATAAAATATTCCAACCAACACGAGGCAGAAATCATACAGAAACATATTGGAATATAATCACAAATGTAGGACATCTGCCCATTTCCTTGAACATCAGCAGACTTCAGGTTTCAGCAGACTGAGGTTCTGATGCACTCTAGTTTAAGTTGTTTTTTTATTATTCAGTCATGCATGTTTTGAGTCAGTGTGCACTGCAGGTCCTTCAGCAGATCTAAAGTGGAGTGCTGTATCTGAGCATTTAAAAGACCCCTTTAGAGTTTCCTTGTAAACAAACAAATTTCTGTTTACAGAGAAGCCCATTGTGTGTCTCCCTGCGGTCTAAATAACATGTTGAATGCATTTCCTTCCTCGGAAACATTTCAAGAGCGGATTTGAAAGTGTATTTTTATATCATTAAATCCTTGTTTTCTTGCTTGTAGTCTTCCTCTTTGGTCCCTTTTTTTTAAAAAGTTAAAATAAAAAGTGTGTGTGTGTGTGTGCGTGTGTGTGTAGGCTATTGCCGAGGAGGGTGTCAGTGTCCTGGTTCACTGTTCAGATGGCTGGGACCGCACTGCCCAGGTGTGCTCGGTGGCCTGTGTGCTCCTGGATCCTTACTACAGGACCCTCAGAGGACTAATGGTACGTATCGAACCTTTACATGTCACAAACCCCACCGGTACACTCTGCATCATATTTATATATCCACTTTCGTTCTGAAAGATAGTAGTCCGTACTGGACTCATGAAGCTTGTCTCTGTGATCATAAGGATTTGTTGTGACTCCACCAAGAGCCACTGTGGAAAATAAAGTAGAGTAGCCTGCTTTTTGGAACTGCCCCTAAAGTCAGAGGAGAGTGACCCCACACAGAGGGTGAAGAGGTTCAGTCATTCTGCAGGGTTTAACTGTGCGCTAGGTCTGAACCTTTAACCTGCTCACACTGAAATTCAGCATGTTCTTGAGTCTCTGGGCCCCAATGTCTTTCAGCATATGTTTTTTTTTTCCGCTCTCAGGTTCTCATTGAGAAAGACTGGGTCTCATTTGGACACAAGTTCTCTCACAGGTTTGACTATAAAGCGTCACTGTTGTAGGATGGATCCATGATTTTATTGTTGTGTTTGGATCTAAAAGTCCTCACCTCCTCCTCAGATGCAACCACCGGGTCGGAGACCCTAAAGAGGTATCTCCCATCATCGATCAGTTCCTGGAGTGTGTGTGGCAGCTCATGGAGCAGTACCCCTGTGCCTTTGAGTTCAACGAGAGGTTCCTCATCACCATTCACAGCCACATCTACTCCTGTCAGTATGGCAACTTCATTGGCAACAACCAGCGGGAGAGGATAGAGCTGGGGTGAGATTTACACCTGCAGTTTCTTTTCCTTTTCACAGCACAGAGACACTGCTCTGAGCGAAGATTTACTACAGCCAGCAATACATCACCAGGCTCATGCAAATGTAGACAACTCTTTGCTAGAAAGAAACCCCTAAAAAATCAACTGAGTTACTGTCTTTCTTCAGAAGCCTATTGATACATTTTTATGTTTTCTCTCGCATTCTTTTTTCCTGACTGCCACTTGACACTCATACAGACTGCGTGAGAAGACTCACTCTTTGTGGAGTTATCTTTGGACCAACCAGGCGGACTACAGGAACCCTCTGTACCGACCAGACCACAGCCAGGCACAGGGCCTCCTCAGGCCCTCTACCGCCCCCTACTGCTTTAAGTAGGCTCTCACAAACTCTAACAACATAAAACCTGTTTTCAATCTAAGCATACAAGTATTTTTCCTATTACATGTATATAAAGTTCTTAACATTTCTGTTTATGTAAACATTAAATAAATAAAAAAAGCTGTAATAGTAAGTCAAATGTTCCTTTCAGATTTTTTAAAATCCTGCTTTGTATAGGTTTTGGAGAGGGCTGTATAACCGTTTTGACCGCGGGATGCATCCTCGTCAGTCTGTGGAGGATTATCTGAGTGCCATCCAGGAGGAGACACAGCAGCTGGAGGAGCAGCTGGCTTCACACAAACAGGTAGGACAGAATTTATCCTGCTTGTCATTTGTCATGAGAAGAAAACTTTTATGGAAGTTATTTTCCTAATTATAGAAGATGACTGTAGTCTTCATGTCTTATGTTATCCATAGAAAATTGCAGTGCTGGAGCAGGAGCAGGGGTGGAAGAGCGAGACCAAGACAACAACCACTTACGATAAGAGCCCCACAGCGTGGGCTCTTGGTACCGACCTCGGTCTGGCCAACACCCCTCAGGACTATACCGGAGGCTTCATCACCAGCAGCCCCTGTCAGCCCAAAGCGCCAGACAGCAGCCTGATCCTCCAGGACTTGAACAAGACACCTGAGACCAACCTCTCCAATGGCAGCGACCAGGAGTCGGGGATTGCAGATTTGAGCTGCCGCTCACCCCTCAGCGAGGACAGCACCAGGGATCCAGACTCCGATGAGGCTGCCTACTCAGCTGCCTGAGAGAATGTAGCATTTTGTGGGAGGTCCACGGAGCAGCTGAACAACCTTCACATTCATTAAGTAACCCGGCTGTAGGCTCACTCCAGTGAAAAGTCTTATTTGGGTTACACAAGTGACTTGCACTTTTGTTTGCATGTGGTGTGGTGGACTCTGCCTGTTGCCACATACATACTAGTTAGTGGTAGTTTACTGTAGCTGACCATATTGTATTTTATGCTGGTGAAAGAAATTAAGCTTCTCAAAGTAACTGCAAAGCTTAATATATAGCTCACTGTCACATATGTTGTTGACAGCAGAATTAACCAATAAGGGTGTACAGAGAGTGGAAAATGGTTAAAGGCTTCCAGGATAACGGAAATGCTTTAATGTTGAAGAGATGTTTTTACCAAAATTCTACTGAGGCCTAATATCAGCATAAAAATTAAGGACAGCTTGCTTTTATCTATGGTCTTCCTCCTCCTTCCTCCTTCCTTCATCAGGCATTTGTGAACACCTTTGAGTTGTCAAAGCAACATAAAGCAATTAAGAGAGCTCCAAAGAAACAAAACCATCATTTAAGGTGCGCTGAATAAAAGTATAATTGAATAAAGGGCGAAATTAAACCAGAATTAAACAGATCAAACAACAAACAGACAAACTGCAGAGACAAAAGAAACAAAAGACTCAAGTGAAAGCTAATCAACAAGGATTTGACAAACGTGTACATATGCTGCTAATTGGAATTTCAGAATGATTCAGCTTTTTAGCAGTGTTTGCATCTGTAGGAGTCTAATCTGCCATCGGCAATAATCTCGTTCCACCCATGTAGCGTATTTTGAAATGTTATGAATGAACGTCACTCGCTCAGCACATCACAGTGACCTCAGCAGGGTTTTAGAGTTGTTGCACTACAATAACGAGTGTTAAGTTGTGGTTGATTGGCACCTTGAGGCCACATCTGAGTATTTCAACTAGATGCATGTAGTGTAAATATCACAATATCATGTGATATTTACACTACAAGTCTGAAAAACTAGTCTTAACAAGTAGTCTTATTATATTTCTGTACACAATGTTTCAAAAGCAAATTTGTTGTGAACAAACTACCATTCTTAACAAAGGGAATCATCTGTCTGCTGGTGTTGAATCATGACTACTGAGTCAGCAGACTGGAGCATGTGAACAAAAAGGTACTGCTGCTTTGGGCAGGAGATTTAACGACTGACTTTTTCTGTATTTGTGCCATCTTGACTGTAAAATAAGTATTAAAACTGCTGACTTTAATTGTGTAGTACACAGTAAGTGCACTCCTACACTGCAAATGAACATTGCAGAGATTATCGAGCAAAGCATGTTAAGATATTTTTGTACTCTGACCTATTTTTTTGACTACTGTAATGTCGCTTTAATGCATGTTGTTCCTATTTGTGTCTTCAGGTCGAAATGTCCAGTCTGACCTAGTATGAAAGAAAGATCTTTATGTCGTTGGGTTTATTTGTTCAGGTGGAATAAGAGCCAAATTTCCCAAACTGATTTGACTTGTGTAACGTGTGTCTGTTTTCTTTTGAATAAATAAAACATTATTGTCAATCATAATTCTTGGTGGTGTGCATGCCTGGCCTTTTCAACAGTTTCGCTTCACTTTTTCTAACATGCATTTGTCCAAGTTCTGACATTTGTGGAGAATATACAGAACACACTGGGGATTTTCACAAAGATTACTACTAGCAAAAAAAAAATGTCGACAGTGTGAGCTGTGGATTCTCCCAAGTAACTGGAACACTGATAGTAGAAATGGGTCACTGTTGAATTTTTGAGATGTAATTTTTCACTGCTCTTCATATTGAGCATACATTTCCTAAAATCTTAATCCCTGTACGAATAAAACCTGAATTATCTGCATGATGCCGTGAAGATGAGAAATTCTGTTTTAGTAATTTGAGTGAACGAACCTTAAAAAAAAAGTTTATCCTGCCTTTGTATACTATGTTTACAATAGGCATCCTCAGACTTTGTTCAGTTCAACTGAATTAAATTATTCTAAACAGCTGATGATATGCAAAGGCTGAGTTTTGAGAACAACAAACACATTTATTTATGTGGAACAGCAGGCCGATGTTCATTCCTGTTTCCCCTTTCAGCATATAGAGGCCTTAATGCAAGAGAGGTGTAAATTTATCAAAGGATTTATGTCTGTGTTTTCATCATCAGCTTGATGCACAAACAAAAATACATTTTATGTTGACTGTTATTAGTGGGCATGCACCAGATTTTATGACGATATTAGGTCAATTCAATGGTAGCACATACTGTACTTCAATTTAGGGCTCAGGATCATTCCCTGTCATTAAGAACATCTGTCCAGCCGTACTGGCCATGAGCCAGACCCTGAAGCCCTGTCAGCACCAGTAGTGCTGCTCCGTGGCTCATCCAGCTGTTTTGCTTTGCTTTCATTTATTATCTGCAAGCAAAGAGAATGTTACTCTGAAGATCAACAATGTGTATTTTTGTCCATCCTTAAATCTGTTAGCCAATACAGATATGTTTTAAGAACGAAAAGAATGAAAATGCAAGATTATGATGCATGTAATAAATTAAATTATATGATAAAAGGCAATATTATAAAATTTACATAAATTAAATTGTAAGATATAAAGTCATAATTGTGTTAAAAAAAATCGAAATTATAAGATTGAAAATCAAAATCATGATAATAGGTCATAATTGTTGCAGAAAATGATGAAATTATGGGGGCGAGGAGTAATAAATATTGTATAAAAAGTTAGAATTGTGAATTAAATAATCGGAATTTAAGATTAAAAGTTAAATTATGAGAAAATATCAGAGTAAAATAAAAGGAATCATGAGACAAATAAATAAATGTTGACTTTGTGTCTCTTAATTAAAGTGTACAAGTGCCTTTTTTTACAGATTTTTATTCCTTTTGCTCAGTTGAGTATGAACACAACACTGAAATGAACCCACTCACCCTGTCAGTGAACACATCTCCATGTGCACTGCAGCAGCTCTGAATGCACAGGACGTTCGACCGCACGGCGCGTGCATACATACGCACGCGACGTTCCTGCTGTACGTGATGACGTCGTGTTGTAGGCTCAGCTATGATGGCAGCCGTGGGTTGACATCGAAACATTACTGAATATAAACTATTTAAAAGTTAGTGGAACACCCCCGGCGCAGTAACGTAGAACAAATTAAAATTTTCCAGATAGCACACACTTAAAACACACACCGGCCGGTTTGGGGAACGGTAAGTTCACGGGGCTACTGTGAGCTTTGCAGTATCAAAGTGGCGCCGAGTGTGTCTGTGTGTGTGCTGCTAGTTACTACATGTCTCTGTCATATGTCTGTCACACTCCTCTTCATCTGTCGAGCGAACTGTCTACCTCGAGAAGAGTGTTGAAAGTGTACACAGCCCTCCCACCTGAGAGCCTCCACTGTCCCGCTCCTGTTAGCTGTCTGTAGCCTGCTAACTGTTACAGGTAACCTAGCTAGCCCCAAGTGCTGCTGGAAGCTGCCTGCGACGAGCTAATGTTAACGGCAGCAGCAGACAGACAGACAGGCACGTCCTGCATGTTTTCAGTAGACAGCTGCTGCTATCAGGTCTGTGTGTATCAATGCAACTTGTTCATCTCAGTCAACGTGAAGTATTCTCTGAGGCTGAATTAGCTGCCCCAAATGTTGAGACTGACATTGACATATCTGTGCCTGGGCAGGTTGTATTTCCTGCAGTAATGTTGTATAGGAAGCCAAATGGTTTGTGAGCTCTCCTTCGGTATCATGAGATCATGTGTTGTATGCCTTTGTCCTTCCACCTGTTATCATAAGGGCTGTCACAGGTCTGCAGGTTGTGGAGCAACAATTAATCAATTGGTTGTCAACTGCTAAATACATTGCCAACTGTATTGATAATCGATTAAGCAGTTAAGTCATCTTTAAGTATATAATCTCTGGTTTCAGCTTCTTACATGTAAATGCTGTCATTACTCCTGAATTGAAGAAGACATTTGAGGATGTCATCTTGGCCTTTGGGAAGCCCTCATTTTTCATTTTATAGACCAAACTGATCCCCCACTTTTGAAAAAAATTATAGATCTATGATGAAAATAATTATAGGTTGCAGCCTTAGCTGACAGATCTATGAACCAGCTGTCATAAAGCGTCTTTGTTTGCATTTTTCTCTTTGCATGGTGAAGTGGCACTATGCCCGCAGCTACTGTGGATCACAGCCAAAGAATATGTGAGGTTTGGGCCAACAACCTGGAGGAGGAGCTGAAGAGGATCCGACATGTCATCCGAAAATACAACTATATTGCTATGGTGAGTTGTGCTCGTAGAGGGCAGAAGCTGTCCGATACGAGCAGATTTCTGCTGTGCATAATGAGTTTTCTGTCTTCTCACAGGACACAGAGTTCCCAGGTGTAGTAGCCAGACCGATAGGAGAGTTCAGAAGCAATGCCGACTATCAGTACCAGTTACTGCGCTGTAATGTGGACCTGCTCAAGATAATCCAGCTGGGCCTGACGTTTATGAACGAACAAGGGGAATACCCTCCAGGGACATCAACATGGCAATTCAACTTCAAGTTTAACCTCACGTAAGATTACTTTTGTATTTTCTCTTACATATTTTCAGTTCGAGGACAAAGTTCAGAGCTTTTTCAGCTGCATAGAACACCCTTAGCATCGTCTTACAAAATCATGACAATGACATTCAATTTCTGCTTTCACACCCACTTGATCTTTCATAACAGTATGCATTATGTTTGTCATCAGAGAAGACATGTATGCACAGGACTCCATTGAGCTCCTGACCACTTCAGGGATTCAGTTCAAGAAGCACGAGGACGAAGGCATCGAGACGTTGTACTTCGCAGAGCTGCTGATGACATCGGGAGTGGTGCTCTGTGATGGGGTCAAGTGGCTGTCTTTTCACAGGTATTCTGCCAGTGTAGCTGTTTTTGTATGCAGTCAGTTAGTTTTGAAGACCGCTGCGTAGCAACAGCAGTCATTGTCACTGAAAACATTTACAGAAATTACAAATTCTCTCCTCACCTCTCATAGTTTTTCAATCTTTGCATGTAAAGGGCTTTTCATGCTGCACTTAGCCCAGGGCTGAAATGATTCTTAGAGCAGTTTAAGCCCCTGGCCAACACTGTGTCCTGACTCTATGCAACACAAGTGAGTATCAGCAACAATATTAGCTTTTAATATTGTTGTCGTTGTTTCATTTCTGAGTGTCCTGGCTGCAAGTCGTGCTGTTTTGAGCGCCCTGTTTTGTTTTCATTACTGTTGCTAGCATTCAAATGTGACAATGACAAGTAGATTCATAAAGTAGAAAATGAGGAGTTACCATAGATTTTAATTAACTTAGATTGTACACTGTCACTCAGCCTCGCTACCATTTTTTCCCAGTGGCCACTTGCGGTAGTGAAAAATTCCCCTGTGGCTCAAAAAAGCATTTTCGCCTTAGTGCATCATTATAAACAAGACAGTCTGTTAGATTGTTGACAGGAACCATTGAACTGCAAACAAGGTCAACTTTGACTTACTGTGCAACTTTTTTGGAGCTGAGAAATTGAAAAACCATGAAATCCTCACTATGTAAAGTCAATGGCGGAGCTTGAACTCATAGCTGGGGCTAGCAGTGGAAACTCTACTGCGCATATTCAGTAAGTAAACCCCGAAACTAGAAACTTTCTTGGCATATGCCCTGGCTGAGCAATTCTCTTTTGATTGAATAGGTGCCATCTTTGCATTCGATATCTAGTTCTTCTATATAAATCTATGTGAGTTATATTTAGTATAATACCGTTTCTTTTCACTACAAAAACCTAAATAAGGTGCCAGCTGGCTGAAGGGAGATCGCCAGGGAGCTGAATGTTTCTGGTAAGAAAATCTTGCTGTTGACTATATTGTGTAATTTCCAGTCGAAGTGTGTGTGTTATTTTTCAAAATCACTAACGTAAGAAGATAGGCTGTCATCGCAAACTCACCCGTCTTTTAATTGAGTAGTCAAGTGTGCAATCTGATCTCCAGCACACAGCAGATTAGGACATGGTTTGTTACATCACAGAATTCATATGACTGATTCACGAGTCATGAATGTGCGATGCAATGCAATGTCGGACGCATGCAGTTGGACATGGTGTAAAGGGAGCTATCAGGCTTCAAAAAGCTTCCACACTGGCACATTCCAAAGTGGGCTAACCCTGACTTTAGCCTAGAGTTTGAGTAGGGTCAGTCTCCAGTTTGTTGGGTTATCCCCTGAAAATCGTCCAAACACAGGGCTAAAGTAGACAGTAGTCATGCCTCATTTTAGGTTGTTAACGTGCATTCTCCAATTGACAGTGCTAGCTTTAATCCTACAGCCGTGGGGTTAGGTTAACTCTAGATTTGTAATGTATGTGAAAAGTGGAAAGGTTATCGCAGGGCCAACAATATGCAGTGTGAAAAGCTCTTCAGTTAATACCAAGCACTTATCAGGAACACACTGTGTTAATTCTAACATTACTTAATGCACAATATCTTTTACCTAAACCCTCCATATTTTTAGGGTGTACTGTGTTTGAGAGGCATGCGCTCAGACATCCTCCAGTGTTTAAAGGTTTAATCATGATGTTTGCTGTGGTCTGTCAGGAGGTACATTAAAAATGTTTGGATGTTATAAACCATTGTATTTATTTCATGTTTATTCCTCTTTAAGTGAGTGAGTGCTTAGACGTTACGCTAAACTATGATCGTTGTCTTACAAACATGATAAACAAGAAAATCTAATGTTAAAACTAAAGTGAAATTAAGACTTGTTGTTTATTATTATCTGTTACCAAGCAACTTGACCCAGTTTTTTTTCTTAAACTCTTCTGCTTAGCATCTTCATGTCATACTAAGTTTCTCACTGTGTCACCATGACAAACTGAGGCCAAAGATTAACAGGCCTCAGAAAATACACAAGGCTTAGGTTTGAAACATTGTTGTCATCCCTTCCAGGGTAAGGGTTCCAGATTCTGCCCTCTTTCATTGTATTGTCCTCTCTTGTGAATGCATTGTATATCTTACTGGAGAAATGGTATGCTGTGAACAACATGATCATCTTATGCATCTTTTTTCAGTTCCTAGTGGCAATTGATTAGTCAGATGCTTATTGTGAATATCCAAATTCTGAATGACAAGTTCTTTTCTGCGATAATGGCTCTGTGTAGTTTCTTGTCCTTGGATGTGTAGTATTCTTGTAGAGATGACGCAGTGACAAGCAGGTACAGGCGTACAATCCAGTCATCCTGTCCTTAATTATCTCTGTGTCATGGCAGATTGGGAGTGAAAGTCTCTTGAAGCCTCCTACTGTGTGTTTGTTAAAAACAAGGTTAAACACTGTGTGTGTGTGTGTGTGTGTGTGTGTGTGTGTGTGTGTGTGTGTGTGTGTGTGTGTGTGTGTGTGTGTGTGTGTGTGTCGCAGTGGCTATGACTTTGGGTACCTGATCAAGATTCTGTCCAACGCTAACCTGCCTGAGGAGGAGGTGGACTTCTTTGAGATTCTTCGCTTGTACTTTCCAGTCATTTATGATGTCAAGTACCTCATGAAGAGCTGTAAAAACCTGAAGGTATTTAAATCAATATTCCAGCAGGTAGCACAGCATAGCACCTTGTTTTCTGTGGATCTTCAGTGACTGAGAGTGTTTTTGTTTTCAGGGCGGGCTGCAGGAAGTAGCTGAGCAGCTGGAGCTGGAGAGGATCGGACCACAGCATCAGGCCGGCTCTGACTCTTTACTCACAGGCATGGCTTTCTTCAAAATGAGAGAGGTACGCTTCAAAAGTGAGACAGAGGAGGAATCTGAGAAAACTCAAATCTCACAGAGCTAAAGTCAAAGCCAAGTGTTACATAAACCCCTTTTGACACCTGCACCCCTTAATCTGATGGTAGTTCTAACAGGTGTGTGAAATAAGCACTCTGGCAGTGGTGACAGGAGTACTCGAAATCTGTACTCGAGTATGAGTGCACTCACATTACTGAAATACACTGAACAAAAATGTGAACGCAACACTTTTGTTTTTGCTCCCATTTTTCATGAGATGAACTCAAAGATCTAAAACATTTTCTGTATACACAAAAGAACCATTTCTCTCAAATATTGTTCACAAATCTGTCTAAATCTGTGTCAGTGAGCACAGTCAGCATCAAGATGCTGATTAAACGGCATGATTATTGCACAGGTGTGCCTTAGGCTGGCCACAATAAAAGGCCACTTTAAAATGTTCAGTTTTATCACACAGCACAATGCCACAGATGTCGCAAGTTTTGAGGGTGCGTGCAATTGGCATGCTGACTGCAGGAATGTCCACCAGAGCTGTTGCCCGTGAATTGAATGTTCATTTCTCTACCATAAGCATTTGACAGTACATTCAACCGGCCTCACAACCGCAGACCTCGTGTAACCACACCAGCCCAGGACCTCCACATCCAGCATTTTCACCTCCAAGATCGTCTGAGACCAGCCACCTGGACAGCTGCTGCAACAATCGGTTTGCAAAACCAAAGAATTTCCGCACAAACTGTCAGAAACTGTCTCAGGGAAGCTCATCTGCATGCTCGTCGTCCTCAGCGAGGTCTCGACCTGACTACAGTTTGTCGTCGTAACCGTCTTGAGTGGGCAAATGCTCACATTCGATGGCGTCTTGCACGTTGGACAGCATGTGTGGCGCCATGTGGGTCAGCGGTTTGCTGATGTCAACGTTGTGGATTGAGTGGCCCATGGTGGCGGTGGGGTTACGGTATGGGCAGGCGTATGTTATGGACAACGAACACAGGTGCATTTTATTGATGCCATTTTGAATGCACAGAGATACCGCGACGAGATCCTGAGGCCCATTGTTGTGCCATTCATCCACGACCATCACCTCATGCTACAGCATGATAATGTACGGCCCCATGTTGCAAAGGATCTGCTCTGGATACGACATGCACACAACAGCGTGTTCCAGTTCCTGCCAATATCCACAGATTTAGACTTGTGAACAACATTTGAGTTCAGCTCATGAAAAATGGGACCAAAAACAAAAAGTGTTGCGTTTATGTTTTTGTTCATTGTATTACTCAATTACAAATAAAACTGCTGAGGAAAAAGTATTCTTCTCAAACACTACTTGGAGGATTAGTTACTCTTTAATCGTTAATGTTTAATGCATTATCAACAGCAGGCACTCAATTAAAGGGGTTTCTGTTACTTCCATCTAAATTACTCCCAACTCCTGCTCTGTTCAGCTCAGTGGTCACGGTCACCTCTCCAAACCTGCGCCTCATGCGGAGATGTCTTTGTTTTGTCTGCATGTCAGGGTTTTTTATCGATCTGTTTCTGGTCAAATAGCTTTAATGGCAACAAACATGCAGATAAAAGGTTTGGATATTACCAGTAATTCAAATTGTACTCACTACTCAACTGTGGTTTTGTAAGTAACCAAGTGGATTACATGGTTTAATGCATACTTAAATATGAGTAAAATTTGAGGTTTTGAAAAATTACTCAACAAGTACTGCACTTTGTCTTCACCCGGGTCACATTTGACAGCAATGTTACTTCCAGTGTTTGATAACCATGTTTAAGGGATTATCATTGCAAAGAATATTTTTTTTTCTCTCAAGTATCGCTTGGCTAGAAAAGGGCTTTAAAGTCATCAGGCAAAACCTCAGACCCAAATTTGCTCGTGACTGGATCAGTTTTCAGCCAACAAACTGAGGAATATAAGAGCTCTCACATAAACATTGTAAACTTTGTATGAAATATCAGCATCGGCCTTAAATTGTGTTTTTGCCAATATGACAGGCAAGTAAGAACACACGACACAAATTGGGACGAAGTATTGTCTTATTGGTGGGCACACTGACTGGACGTTTTGAAAGGCATTGTACGTCTTCATCCGCCAGTAAGAGCAGACTTAATGATTAATTCCATTACTGGAGAGACTTTATGTTCTTTTTAAATTGCGTGGACTGCTGTGCATTTAATGGCATCAGAAACTGGCCAAAATGAGTTGGAAAATAACTTTGTAATGAACGTTGTTGCTGTATAAGAGCTATCCACATAAATGTGCACATTTCCGATTAACTCATTTGTAAGACGAGCTTCTGAAATGCTTTGCAAGACTGACATGAGGGTTTCATCTGTGTTTCAAACAAATTGAACTATGATGCATTTAATAATATGATATTAAAACCTCTCTGGTATTTGTTCTATTTGTCCCATAGATGTTCTTTGAGGATCATATCGACGATGCAAAGTACTGTGGTCACTTGTACGGGCTGGGCTCCGGCTCGGCCTACGTCCAGAACGGCACGGGGAACGCTTACGAAGAGGAGGCTAACAAACAGCAGTCGTGACATCACTCTGAAACTCTCCCATCCTGCGGTTCAACGTGCACAATCAGTGCGGCACTGAAGCCAGGCTTCGCCAACCGGATGATAATAATGGAAGAACACGGAAAACATGCGCACATTTAGCAAGCTTCTTCTCATAGGCTGAATATGATGGTCATAAAAAAAAAAACACAGCTGTCCTCCTCACACATGCCCCTGATGGCTGCGTGTGTGTGTGAGTTTAGTCTTTATTCCTACGAAGCATTGTAGGCAGCCTGGTTGGATCAGTTCACTTTAACATGCTTGAAAAGATGGGATTTTAGTTTTCCTAAAATGTTCTGTAGACAAATGTTTTGCACTTTAAAGCTCTAACCTGATTTTATATGGAAAGCTGTTTCTGGTGTCTCTCTCTTCTCTTTGTTGCCTTCTCTACGTTCCAGTTTTACATAGTGAACATGTAAACCTGTACTTTCACAACAGCCGCTCTCACCACGCTCAGCCTTAATATTAGCAGCATTCTTTATCTTTTAAACTTTATTTAAAATTGTGCTGGTTATCTGAGATTGAACAGATTCAGAAATAAGTTATCTGATCTCTTGTATGATGATGAGAAAGGGAGCTCTCAGTGAGTCTGTTTACGTGCACATGAATATCTCATTGAAGTTTTTTATTTTTTTCATTTGTTCATATAAAGTGTTATAATGACGTGAATAAGATCTAATCCCACTGTGAGTAGCCTTTAACAAGCTGGATTATTTTATTTATACGTAGATGGTATACTAAAAGAAGTGAACACCATTTCCTTTTTGTATTTATTATGCTGACATATATGCTCACATATATATATATGCTCATATACATATATATATATATATTTCAATCTCACACACACAGTTGGTACTAGATGCATACTTTTCAGTGGAGGATTGTGGATTATTTGTGCATGTAAACACCTTCATTGATACAAGCACACAGATGCATCACTGCTCTACATGGTCCTGCGCTGGTTTGCAATCAAATCCTCCTAACCTTAAAAAAAGAAGAAAAATGTTTAAAAAAACAAAATGTTCTCCTGCTGTAGGAGACGCTGAGGTTACACTTAACTACTCTGTTGAGAGTACATTTTCATTTTTAATTGAAATGAAAGTTTTGTAGAGTTTTAGTGTTGCAACAAAAGAAGAAAATACTTTTAACCAGTGCAAAAAAAAAATGTCATGGCCTTATTTTTAAACATGCATCATTCTGTTCCAGTTCATTTCACATGTAGTTATGGCCTTCTGAATGACTTTTTTTTTTTTCTTATTGCTTTCCAGTTCATTCATGCTGCATAGAACAGCCGCATGTACTTAAGAGTTTGAATAAATGCTGTGTTGTTGAATAGTATCCTGAACTTCCATAGGTGTGTGTTGAAGTGTAGGTACTTATTAACCTCCCTAAAACTGACAACTGAAACACTTTTCCTTCTCCCTGCAGCATATCTTTCACACTGTAAAGGAGCAAAAGAAGAATATGCAATATATACCAGAGGATTGTTTTTAGATTATTTTGTAAATAAAGGCTTGAAACTTTTCTACCATAAAGCGCTCTTGGCCGCTACATCTCTTTAATGACTCGAGACTCCTCCAGATGTGCAATGAATAAAGAGGCTGAAGATGAGCTCATTTTTATTTATAAGGCATCACAACTGTACAGTACATTACCTCACACATCCATATTGTCTCTTGAGAAGAATAGAAAAATATAGATTGACACTGTCACCATGAAGTTTTTTTTTGTTTTTTTTTGTTAAACAAGCATACATTCTTCACTAATTTTTTCGGTGATGATTCAATAATCTCCAGCCAGAGACGAGAACAGACAGAATCCACAGAAGGTGAAAATATACAAAGCAGCTGGAGCTGTTAGATGTGTTTTGTATTTGTTTTTGCTCTGAAGTTCATCCATGACACTGTGTCTTGAGATAGAAAAACACTCCACAGTATCTGCTTTTAGATGGTGAACAGATCTGCAGCATTAACACAGAGACAATCGGGACGCTTTTGGCCGGCAGTTGGTTGTGTACTGTAGACTACCAGACAGCAGAGTAGATATTTGGCAGAGGAGGGATGCGCTCTGTCGCAGCACCAACTCTCAGGTGTTTCAGTGTGACAGCAGCAACATCCTCACTCATGCTATAACGAGTCAAAAGAGCCCTTATTCAGATTACTAATTAATACATTTTTTTTGTTTGTTTGTTTCAAAGGGAAAGGGGAGAACATTTTGTGTTACAGTTAACTACAACAGTTTGTGTTGACATCCTGAGATGAGAGCATGCATCATCTGAGCTTCATCAAAAACTCAACATGGTGTATGGAAAACCTGCCCCCTCCCCCCTCCCCTTCCCCTCCAAAACATGACACTTCACTGGAAAAAGAAAATGGCGAAAGGAATATCAGTTACATCACATTAACACGATTACTAATCTATACTTAATGTGCAAACATTTGGCAAACTCATAACAGCGTTTTACTTCGTGTGCTAAGCTATGAACGTAACATAAATCAACTTTAGCTCTACTGTAACATACAAAAGCAGCTCAGATTAATCTAGTGTACGAAGTGCAGAAAAAAAAAATGTCTTCCACTTGATGCTGTGCTTATTCATATACAAACAAAAGAAAGTGTGACAGTTGGAATGCAATATATTCATTTCAGTCCACTGGTTCCTTCAGACAGCAGCAGGAACTGTTGCTCATAACAATAACAGTAACACTGATGGTAACAGTGGTTCATTTTTCTCTGGTTTGTATGTGATACCAGTCGTGTGTTAACCTCTCAGAAGCGGGGTGCGTGTACAGGAAACAACAAATACTGATGATGTCACCACCACGTCACATTCTGATAGGCACAAACACCGAGGAGGGGCCAGCAGGGGCCTGTGGGGGCGAGCACACAAAGGGATGGTTATTCATTTAATATATGAATGGATGAATTCTATGGAAGCCTGTTTCTGCCAGTTAAAAAAAGTTATGAAAATTCGGCCTTGATTAAAAAAAGAATCTGATTATCTATGAGAAATTATTTACTTTAGTTAAAAATGCTAATTAAAAGATTTACAAATGTATGTATTTATATTTCTTAAATTATTCATTTTAATAAATTCATCTCTCAAAATTATGAGATAAAAATTGATTATTTTTTTTTGTAACTGGCGGAAATAGGCCTTTTATAAGAAAACTGTCTGTGTGACGGTAAACATACTTTTCTTGGTTAAACGTGTCACCTCTATCCTTAACTGTGGTTACGCCTCATTCTCTATGGTCATCCCTGGGTTGCTGGCACCTGAACACACGCCAGACACACACGGGGGGAAAGATCCATCATTTAGAAAATTAAGAAATAATTTTCAATTTGTGACCATCTTTGGAGATAAGTCATTGAAAAGAGTGTAACATTATCTGACCCTTCTTGTCTTTGTCAGCTGCACTGTCACTCTCTGTCCAGGAGGGGGTGCTGGTGAGCAGTCGACTCTGAGACTCCCTCAGTGGCTTGGAGGGAAATTGGCGTACCTCTGCTGCACTGGAAACACACACACACACACACACACACACACACACACACAC
>CAEMYA010000062.1:2511245-2531311 GCA_903131615.1 Diplodus sargus | reverse complement strand
ATATATATATATATATATATATATATATATATGTTCCTGGAAAGAGCACCAGACATGATAATTGCAATAAGAGCAGACAAAACAATCATGTTTGGAGAAATTACACAGAATGGAATCAAATTTGTTTTGTTTCCCTCTGCTGCCAAACTCAGTCATCTGGCAGAATGAGAGGTTACGAGTGTCAAACACTGTCCTGTAAACAAGCTCTTTGTGCTAACGTGATGTGTGTTTATAGGAATATTACTGGACAGATAAAAACCTATTTTCCATGACACCATGAATACTGTGTAATTACAATAATACAACACCATGTGAGTACACCGTCACGGATATTTTTCTAAAGTCCTGGTGCCTGTTTAATGAAAGAGTACCACTACGTACCAGGGGCAGTGGTGATCCATCTTCAGGATGCACCTGTAACACAGCAGGGTCACAAGTCAGTGTAATTGAATCTCACTCCGCCTGACAGCATGCAATATATACTGTGTGGTCTTCTCTCTATAGGAGCCATACTTATCACAAACTGAACAATGGTGACATCGATCAGGCTTCAGCAGCTGGCAACGGTCACAGAAGCGGATTGCTGAGGAGACACAGGCACAGTTCAATCACACAGCCGTCAGCAGCCTCTCCCAACACTTGACCACAGACTAACAAGGTGACGGGGGTGAAATGAGCTCTGAGGACTGCACGCCAGTCAAGGCGGCTCCTTGAGTTCCGCATCAGCGGCGGTGTGTGCTGTACTGTACCTCCAGAGTTGGTGCGGGTGTAGATGGGCAGATCCTTGGCTATCCTCCTCAGGATCTCCTGCTGAGACTCTCCCCGATCTTCACGCTCCAGCAGCTCCTTGTCAGAGTAGGACAGGTGAAACTATGTAGGGCAGAACACAGAGGGAAGACAGACAACGCCTGAGATTTATCAATCGCTCTGTCTGTGAGCGGGGCTGTTTATTTCTAATGAATCACACCCTTACACATTTAAATGATCGATCAGATAAGCTTCGGGCTGTGCGAGTGTCAATAACGCCGGGATGTCTGTTGGTGTGAAGCTGCAGCTCAGTAGGCAGTGAAGGGTGTATCTGTATCTTCCATTTGTTTTGTTTCTTTCTGCCACAGCAGGCAAATGGGAGCAAAGCAGCACAGAGCTGCGATATTACTTTCAGCCACTCAGGCGATTTATGATTGAACACTGGAAACAAATAACTCAGATGATAACAAACAGCGCAGCACACATGAAATTTGACTTTTATTGCAATCTCAAAACCTCAAGTGATCCAGCGATCACGTCTCATAAAGGAAAGCTTTCACATGAATCACTGCTGCATGCGTGCCTCGATTCAGACTGAAACGCAATGGTGGCTTTTCTCTGAGTATCCTCCCTAAGATGCATACGTGTGTGTGCGTGTGTGTGTGTGTGTGTGTGTGTGTGTGTGTGTGTGTGCGTTGAGCCTGCAGAGCAGAAGTGCTGTGGTCAGGATCAGAGCCATTACAGTGCAGAGCAGCTCCAGGCACTTCCACTGGAAAGTATTATTAGTCTAAATGCAGCGTTCAATCACACAGGGAGGCTGTAACCTACATCTGCACTTCCCACCATGCTTCATCATCGTCGCAGCTGACAATAACCGCCGCGTTGGAGTCAGACACACTCACCTCCTTCAGGGGGTTCATGGGCTTGGTGAAGATGGTTTGCCAGTACGCCCACACAAACATGATGAAAATGACATGGTACACCAGCAGGTATACAACTGCAAGCAGAGAAACATAAACAAGTCCTCAGCAGCAGCATCTCTCATCGGCAGTGTGCTTTTAGCCATTTTCTCAGAGTTTACATCTTCAGTGACTGATAAAAACTGCTTTTTTGTATTTCAGTGGATTTACACTTGTTTTCACTGGCAATTGAACAATATTCAAAATGTTGCACCATTAACATTCACTCTACTTGTGCACTCTGCACAAAGTTGGATGACAGAATCATTTCTTACACCTGTGCCATGGGACAAATATCTATTTTTATGTTTACACCTTTCATTTTGTTGTCTATTTTGCATGATATTGCATCAACAATGCCTGCTGATGCATATTCCTAAATGCTAAGCTTAGCATCCTAACCTCCTCACAATGACATTGCCAACATGCTGATACATTATTATGAATCCCAACACAGTTCTCGCAAGACCCGCCCTACTCCGCCTGTGATTGGTTGGCTTTGGTGGTTGCATGCTCTGTGCTTGACTCAAGCTGTTGACTCACTCAGTAGCTCCGGTGGTTTCTGTTTTTCTTGCAGTGGTTATTGAGCTGTGGTTGTCTCGGTAAACACACCAGCCAATTCGGCTGTCACAACTGCGGGCTCTGGTCTTGCTCTTGCTCTCTGCAGTGGGATCCATTACAATGCCACCGTGCTGTTTCGTGGGTTTAACGGTTAGCATGTTTACCATTGTAGGTTTAACATGTTAGCATGCTAGCATTTGCTTAATAGCACCAAACGCACCTTAGGATAATGATATCTTTCTTTTAGTTTTGCAGTTATTTGGTGAGATTTTCATCTGATGGATGCACAAGATGAAAAGTCAGAGGGCCACCAAAGTGATTAAAATTCACCCTGAGGGGATATGAATGTGTGTCCCCAAAATTCATGGCCATGTTATCTTATAGATGTTGAGAATTTTCACTTAAAACAAAATGCAACAAAATGCAGACCTCAAGTCAGATCCACAACAAGTCAGGAGAATCAATCCTCTGGGGACCATGAATGTTTGTAAGTAATTTCATGTCTATCTTGTAGTTGTTGAGGTTCTGGTATGCAAAATTAAACATTGTTGTTTTTGTCTTTTTTGTCTTTGTCCTCAATGCACCTCTAGACTGTCTGAAAACAAAACACACTGTATTAAAGCCTGCATTTAAATACAGATCCAAGGTCATGAAAAACAAATGTATGACACTCTGATTCAGGCTGATTATTCTGTCTTGATGTGGGCTGCCTCTGCACAGACGGAAGGCCGCGGATCTCAACGTCTAACACATACAAAACAACTGCAGACACTTAAGCTCTTGCTGCTCTTGATGATAGAAAGCAGCACTTACCCTTTTCTCCTGTGTCATCGATGGACTCTGAAAAGTCAAAAAATGAAAAACACACAGTCAGGTATGTGTAAAAGATTGTGAAACACACTGTGGGGCATTTTTAGAATATCCCCTCCTTCGCATGGAGCAATTTACACGACTGACAGCAATGTTTGAATTCAAATTAACAAAACTGAAAAATGCTGACTCTGCAAACCCTTAATCCCAGCGCCCGATACCGCACCAGTCACAAAATCAATATACAGCACACTCCCAGTCAAATAGTTCGACTCATTGTTCCTCTCATGTAGATAAGCATTACTGTGCATCGACAAAAAGCATTGAAAAACAGCACGAGCATCCTGCGTGTGTGTGTGCGCATGTGTGTGTGTGAATGCTGACAACTGCAACAACTCCCACAGCTGCTGATTGAAGGCTGACATCAGCACACAGACATACACACACACTTGACGAGCACCTTCACACACACACACACCTAAAGGTCTGCACTCCAACATGAAGACAGACAAGTGGACACCTGTTGGAGGAATAGCTGACGCTGTTTTATATTTGTCCTAATATCTAAGCAATGATTAGCTGAGCATACAGAGTCATCCATCTTGAGTAATTAGCCGACACACACACACAAACTCAAACACACACACACGCATGCTTGCACACAGCAGGAACTGAAGAAAGGTAAGCCAAGGAACTGAATCAAGGCATGCAGCCAAAAATCGTGTGCACGCCGCCTTTGCCAGCATAAAAGCCAAGAGAGTCTGACGGTGAGGCATAAGTGTGTGAGTGTGATTAAGGGCATCTGCAAGTATGTACATCAATGTGTCTGTGAAAGCGTGCTGCTCACTGCTGCACTCTGCTTCCATCTTTTTTTGCATTCCAGCTACATTTCCAACAAAACACAAACAAGACCACCTGATTTCTCGTTTTCAACAGTCTTGGAAAAAAAAAGGGACCAACTGTTCAGGGGGCTGACGCTCGGTGCTTAAAAAGAAAGTGGGTCAGCCACAGATTGCTTGGGGTGAATTATGTAAGCCAGACAATGGGATTAACTGAGCTGCCGAACGAGAGGTATCAGCTGACGATACGTTCGCACAACTGTCCGTGTGTCTGTCTGCAGAGCACATGCTGGTCCCTGAGCAACCGCCGTCCTGCCCCGCTGCTGCTGTTTTCATCTGTCTGTCCCATGTGACCCGAATGCATCACAAATTCTCTCTTGTTCTGCAGAATGCAAAACAAGGTGGTTTACTGAAATGAAAAAAAAAAGGGGGGGGAGAGAAAAGAAACGCCTGACCAAACAGTGTTTTTGCTTTTCTGTCACCCCGAAAGTACAGAAGGACGATATGCCAGCGAGCGGGCAGCAGAGACATGGCGTCCTGTAACTCTAGACGAGGTTCATCCTGGGACAGAAGCTGGCAGGACGCTCTGGTGAACAGAGGCGAGCGCAGAAACGCTTGAGTGAGGGGCCGTTTTAAAAAAGGGGACACTTTTGTAAAATGAGTAGAAATGTGTTTAGACTCCCCTGTAAGGCTCTTGGCAAGCACATTAATTCATTCATTAATAGTTACCTAGTTTATTTAGTGTAATAAATGAATGCTAAACAAACAACTTTTCAAACATCATACCATGGAATAATATCAATACTAGTTTACATTTACTATAATAACACCAGAAAGGTCACAGCCAGGGAGGATTATGAGAGGATGGGCTTCTGGACACGTGGAAGTTTTTGTCTCCTTGTGGTTATTTTGCGTCCCTTCATTGTTGTTCCTTTGTGATAGTTTTGCTTTCTCCGTGCGCTGTTGTTTTGTTACTCTTGGTATTAATTTGTGTGTCTTTGTGTTTGTTTTGTATATCTAGCAGTCATTTGGTGTCTCTTTGTAGTCTTTTGTCACTCATGGTCTTCATCACCTCTTGGTGGTTGATTTTTTTTTGTCTCTGGTTGTTTTTGTCTTCCTTGTTGTTCAGTATCTCTTTGAGATCATTTGGCAACCCCATGTCATTGTTTGTCGTTTCTTTGTTGTAGTTTTGCATCTCTTCCTTTCTTGTCTTGTGATTTTTTTTTGTGTTTTTTTCAGCTTTTTGTGGTCTTATATCTTTGTGTTTGTTTTTCGATGTGTGTGTGTGTGTGGTTGTTTTGCATCTCCTTGAGATCATTTTGCATCCCACTTTGCTCGGTTTTCATTACTTTAGGGTTGCTTTTCATCTGTGGTTGTTTTAATTTTTAGAAGTCTTTTTGTGTCTTTTTGTGGTTGTTTTTATCTCTCTGTGGTCATTATTCATCTTTACTTTGGCCCTTGTGCAGCTCTGTGAGGTCATTTTTTTTGCCTCCTTGTTGTTTTTTTCTTTTTGATTATCTGATTTCTTTTGAAAACAATACATGTTAACAATCAGATACAAATGTCCTGGATCAGTTCCAGGTTCTTCAAGTGATTAATCCATGATACTAAAAAGCTACCACCCCCCTCTCTGCCACCTGTCTGGCCTCACCTCTGCTGGTGAACCCAGTGACGCTGTGACTCCTGCAGCAGTCACTGATCAGGAGACAAAGTTAAAGGTGTAAACTTTCAGCTGGACAGCACGTCTGGCTAAATTTGGATGAGATCGGACTGACGAACAGCAGAAACATCAAACCCTCCCTCCCTGTGTTTTCCTCTGTTTGGTCTCATTAAAACGTCTCCATTTCATCCCCCTTTCTGACAGAGGAGATCTGCTTTCCTAGTGGTCTGACAAGCTGCCAAATGAAGCACATGAGTAGGCTGCCGAGACTCCTCTGAGACATCCTAGAAACCATTACTCACTATCCAGGTCAACTTTGTGTTCACCGTTCACCGACGAGGCTCGCTGTAAACGCACCATCAGGAAGAAGGCAGGCCGACTCAAAGCCATTACAGAAAGACTTTGTGCCAACAGATAATGCTGCCGGTGTTGTGGCAGAGGGCAACAATTCTGATAATGAAGCTCTGCAACCACATGAGCCTGAAGCTATTACAGTAAGTCTTTAAGATAGTGCTGATAGAGTGATAGTGGAGGAGTCAGATAATGAATGGTCTAATCCTGCTCTGTACATCCCCCCTTCACAATAAAAGCGGGTCGAACACTTCGCACTCTGCCTTTGTTGTCCACACAAATATTCAACTTGTGTTTTTCATGCACATCCTTATAACAACAATAATGCTGATGATTCCTGGTTGAACTGTTGCTGTCATGTGACTGTCACTGTCCACACACTGCATAAACAACAAGACAGCCTCCTGCACCCCCCCCCCCCAAAAAAAAAAACAACAGCCTGGACCACAAACTGCTGAAATAGAATTGTCTCCCCACCCCATCACCAAAAACACATACACCAGTCAAAGGCATTTCCCCCTCACACACACACACACACACACACACACACACACCTCCTAGACCCAGACAGCTGGTTTCTTACCTATGCAAAGCTGCAGAACATAGGCGTAGTATGACCAAGCCACTATGAGGGCGATGAACAGGACCGGGATCCAGTACAAAACTCTCTGACAGCCCTTCTTGATACTACGCGAGCCCGACGGTGCCATAGTCTAGGAGCGGATCATTTCTCGTGCGCAATCGTGTGGTACTCTCCCTCCCTCTCCTCTGTGTGTGTGTGTTTGTGTGTGTGTGTGTGTGTGTGTGTGTGTGTAAGTGTGTGTGCCCGTGTCTTCCTGTGTAGACTGTCACTGCATCGTAGCTCCGGCTCTGATCAGCCTAATCGGCAGCACAGACGCAACATCCTACCAGCCTCCCGCCCGCCACTGATGCTGCTGCTGCTCCTGCTGCACTGCTCCCCTCTGATCGTCCTGCTCAGTCACTGGTACAGACTACAACAAAATATCAGACAGCTCACTCACTCACACACACACTCACTCTCACACACACACACACACACACACACACACACACGCACACACACACACACACACACACACACACACACACACACGTGCGCGCGCGCGCCGGAGCGTCAGGACCGCCCCTGCTGCCTCCCCACAGGTTGCCATGACGTCCGCGGGATGCTGCAAGCCTGGCACATTTTTCACCGCGAGCAGATGGGTTCAGTAAGTTCACACTGGCGGTGTTCGAACGGGGGTCTGTTCACGCACACACACACACACACACACACACACACACACTGGAGACTCACACTCACCTTAAAGCAGATTCTCACCTTAACATGCAACAACTCTTCTTCCTCCTTGTATCACATTGTGGATGGTGCAATGTGACGGTATCTGACGGCTGTTAAGCATGCAGGCTATAACATGATTTGCTCGTGTCTGAGGGATTGTTTCCGGCGTATTCTGTTACCTGACCGTGTAGGTGGAGGTCTGCAGGATCCACCTGCTTCTGCACCTGCAGAATATTTCTGCAGCGCTGCTGCGCGGTGCAATTGCACAAGCCGCTCTCTCCTCACCAACTGCTCTTTGCGTCACATTTCACTTCCACTTTCTCCATGCAAAGGTCTTTTATATAAGTGGTGTCTGAACTGTGAGATAGATTTAGATTAAGGCTGTGATTTTCCACCTGTTGCCAGGTTTGTGGGAGGGTGGTGTTCTGCAGAGAGCTAACAATATGCACCACAATGATGAAGCATCGCAGTCTTACAGTAAGGACAGATGGCTCAGTCACATGTCACAACTCAACCTGTTTCAGTGTTTTAGCAGACGACCATGCAAACCAGTGGTAGAGGAAGTCATATCCTTTACTTAAAGGGCGACTCCACCCGTTTTACACATTAAAGTGTGTTTACAGGTCTTGGGAGTACTACTGTATATGTGGAAAAAAGTATTATGAAGCCTTTTGTGGCTCCAGACGAAGCTGAATGGAATCTGATAAACTGCTTCCAGTGATGTCACTCAGTGGCTAAGTTGGACTGTGGGTAATTTTGAGAGGCAGGACATCCCCGGCCTTATCTCAGTGAACTGGTTAAAGTATTTGTTTCCAAGAAATACTTTTTACTCATTTACAGAGCCTGTACCTTCTTACTTCTACTTGAGTGAAGAATGTGTGTATTTCTACCACCTCTGGCTCCAGGTTGTGAAAAGCGGTCCACTGGTCTGCATTGCACTTCCACGACATTGTTTGGACTCATTATGGACAACAAATATTTAAAAAGTCGATACCGCAGAGACACCACCTTTATTATTCCACTCATTTTCTTCCTTTTTAAACCCTGCCGCCTACATTACCCACAACTTAGCCACTGAGTGACATCACTGGAGACAGTTTATCAGATTACATGCAGCTTCCTCTGGAGCCATGAAGTCTTTATACTACGTCTTTTCACATATGCAGTTGTACTCCCCAAGAAAATAAACTTAAATGTGTAAAATTGGTGGAAGTACCCTTTAAGTAAAAGTCCTGCATTGAATGTGTTGCTTAAGTAAAGTTACCAAAATATAAAAAATTAAAATGTACATAGAGTATTAAAAGTTAAATTGTTTTGGTGGAACTCATTTTGAAGTATTTCTTTATAGGACTGTAACTAATAATAATTTTGGATTAATTTGCTGATTATTTTCAACATTGCTTGACTGATTGTTTGATTTGTAAGTAATGTAAAAAGTCATCATAATTACTGACAATTATCCCAAAGTGACACTGTTACATCCTGTTGTGTCCAAACAATGATCCAAACCTCAAAATGATTTAAATTCATTAAAATGATCAAAAAATGATTAAAAGGAAAAGCAGCAACTCCTCACATCTTTTGAAGCTGGAGCCATGAAATGCTCTGCATGAAAAAACGACCAAATGTGTATCAGAATAGTTGTTAATTTATCATCTTGACTAATTCATTAATCAACAACTGGTCCCAGCTATACTTGAATAAGCTGTCGGGTAGTTCATTTTATACCAAATATCTATTTTATGAGCTCATCATTTGTAAAGTAATTAGTGACCAAAGCTGTCAGATAAAAAAGCACAATATATCTCTAAAATGTCCCTTAAGTAGAAAGTGGCATAACAATGAGGCACTCAAGTGAAGTACAAGAACCTCAAATGTCTATTGAAACGGGCTCTGTGGAGCTTCTGTGTAGTTGTTGAAGGTCACGTTCACATGGAGCCAATTAAAACATGATTAATACATGTAAATGTCTACAGATTGCTATCTAAAGAAGCTTTAAGTACAGTTCTTGAGTAAATGCAATTTTGTACATGGAGAATTCTCTGAATACATATTTTCTATATGCAACGACATATCCCAAAGTAGCAGTAATATATGAAAATCTGTGTTGGCCTTTGTAGATAATTGGGGCCAATTTGAAAATGTTACAACTGACCCTGAGCTCCCCTTCACTGACTTTACAGGATTCCGAGGATTGGTTCACCTATCAGAGGAGGACGACTCAGCCTGCGAAAACAGCTGTACGATGTCTCCTGCGCCTCTGAAGAATTATTTCTAAAGTCTGAGAAAATACCCCTTGAGCCTGCTTTATAAACTTGTCATATGTAATTTGAAAGATGTGGCCATTTACCAGGCAGGGGGGTCTAAGAAAAGATTCCATTGAAGTGCATTATGGGAATTGTAGGATAGGTCAGGATATCACCGCCTCCGCAGCATCACTTTTGATCATTCCGTCTTTAATCTGTCTCTTGATAAGCCCCCGAACTTTATAGAAACGCGTCCCTTCAGACTCCCCTTCAGAGGATTGTTCCTACCGAGGGGGAAAGTGAAACCTCTTATCAAAAGAAGCAACACATCCGAGCACTAGTGGTGGAAACTACCGGTACTTATCATTGCATGGATATGATGGGCAAACAGGTGCAGCCATTCAGTTCATTTCAAACAAAAAGAGGTAAAGATCAGAAAATGCCATCATTAAAAACAGCTGTAACTTCCACTTTTACCCACATTTCAGTCCCTGGTCTCCTTGATCTCACATCAAGAAGTGCAGGATTACACTGCGAGACTGCAAAATATCACCCTGCTGAATTAATCATTTAAAGATTAAAAAAAATGTCCCTGATTAAAGTCTTGTACACCCACACAGCCTTGGGTTCCTGATGATTAATACGGTTAATGATTTGCCTTCGGGTTGAGAAATAAAACAGCTAATTTATTCTTCTGTGCTCCTGCCATCAGTCCGGTGTAGACACAAAGAGAAGGTTTGTCTGAGGCGCGTGATCATAACTGCTACAAAGCAAGACACTGTTGGCTTGTGTGTGAGAGAGAGGACATAATAAACAAGAGCCCAAACACTTCATGTTATATTTATTGCACCATGTCTTCATCGATGCGTGTACACTGTAATGTCGCGTAACAGTCAAGGCCTGATTTAAAAGAAGCACATATGGAAAGAAGTTTTCAAAACTCTTCAAGAGGTAGACTAACTACTCCAAACAACCAAAAATAAACAGAAAGTGGCCTGAAATACAAACTCAGTATTCTGGTACAGCATGTAACATGTAAAACATCCCACCCAAAGCAAACATCACACCAGAAAACAGCATCACTCAGTAAGAGATAACAGGACTTTAAGAGAAGGTTTCTATAAAGAAGATAAAGAAGTGTAAACTCTTCCTTACAGAGCCTAAAGGGAGGGTCATTTTTATATGTTGCTCCTTTAAAACCAACACTTATTTCAGCTGAGTGTCCTACGTGAGGAACAAACATATGGCTTCAGTATTCTGCATATTTATTTATAACGATGTCTCCGCTGCCACTGATATGAAAACAGAACTAGTCTTTACTAGCCAAGAAATGATTAACACTGCTAGCTGCCCGTAGTTAAACAGTGAAGGAGCCACAGACTGGGTTTGCTTCAGGCCGGCTGCCTCTGGGGGATCCTGGAGGGTTTTTAGCTGCAGCGCTTTGGGAGAGAGGAGAAGGGGGAGGGGACGGTGGATAGGGAGGAGGGGAGGTGCTGTCCTAAGCTGATCCGTGCAGGGGGCTGCAGAGCCGACAGAAGGACAAAGTGTGTGTGCAATGCAGCCATGCGGGACAAAAAGTAGAATCAGCCTGAACAAAGCAGAGCAACAATAAGACAACGTCGGACTTTTAGATAAATAAATAACATCAGAGTTAACAACAATCGTAAAGGGATCAATATATTTACAAGTGCACAAATCCATAAATAGTTCAAAGGCAGTTAGACAAATTATTGAGTCCAATTTGGAATCCTGAAACAACTGAATTCAGTGGATGTTCTTGTTTATTCATAAAGGGTCATTCTTGTTTGTTTGACAGCTTCCCACTCGGCTAACCACATCCTGTTTGAGACACATCCTGTTTATTTAAAAACTTCTAACAAAGTGCAATAAGATGCCACAACATGCGTTAACCCGCCCGTCCTGGTAGAAAACACGAGAGGAGGCTCGTCCAGCTTGTAAGACATGCGGAGACGATGGGATTTTCACCTGGACACAAAACAGAGAGACAGTGATGAATATATGTGACACTGCTGTCTGATGAGGGCAGACAGGATGAATTATGTGTATTGTTCAGACTTTAAACTGCACCCTGTTCTTTCTTTTATATTACATAGCAGAATTAAGACACTGAGCAAAAACAGTACATCAGACCACAGAGAAACAGAAACTCTTAATCACACAGCCATGAAGCACGAGGGCTGCAGCAGTTCTGCAAGTATGCAGAAATAAATATGGTCCTCAGCATATTTACTACAGCTGTGGATTTTCAGGCAACAAGCAGCAACCAGCTATAATTCTGACAAATATTTAGAGAGTTCCCTCATTTGCTTTAATTTAAAAGATAATCATGTGAGCACAAAAGTTGGTTTACACATGGTCAATTATTAAAAATGGTAGCAAACAGTAAAACAATCATCATAAATAACAAGCAAATGAAAGTTACTAAGGAAGCTTTAGCTTTGAGTTAAACAAACAGTTTAACATTTCTATAAGGGAGTTTATCGGCTTTCTTGTGGAGAGTAAGATACCAATTATCACGACACTCCTGTTTATCACTGCTTTCTCCCGGTTTCCTCTTGGGGACACAATTATCCTGTATTTCTCCCGATTTATGACAATTTCTGGCCAACCTGTCCTACAATTTATAATTACATGTTAATTTTGCACAATATTATGTTCATATGTAGCCTAAATGTATAGAAGTTTTTTCTATTCTATTCTATTTCTTACCTTTTAATTATATTGTTCGTTTTTCACTATTGTTATTGTTTTTTAAAATACTACTGTCCTTTGGCTGCCGTGGCAAACAGCATTTGCCTTAGGTTGGCAGGTATGCTTTCACACCTGTAAGGTAAATATGAAACACAACTTGTTGTTCTGACAATTTGACACAAACAAGATACTTAGTTAATTAGTGATCTTTAGAAGTGCTGGTAGGTGGATTTTGTGAGCGCTGGTCGGGCTGGGCTGGCTGTTTCCTGTTGTTTCTAGTCTTTGTGTTAAGCTAAGCAAATCAGCTGCTGGCTGAAGATTCAACAGACAGATATGAGAATCATGCAACTTTGCCAGGAAGGCAAAATGTTCCTTTAGCTGCTGTTTGTTGATAAAAACAAATGCTGCACTCAGAATGAAATATTAACTGTTTACTGCTCTTACATTCTGATCAACCTCTCACAATAAACGAGGCCAAACTGAGGCCAGTTTTCTCATGAAATTCTCAAAATATAAATAAGAAATAAATATGTATTTTGATGGAGCAGCACTGCTTTCAAAAACATCCAGATCGGGTCCTTTCCAAAGATTTATCAGGGAAGCGTATCGAGCGCTCTCCCATGAGGTGCATTTCCTTTGAAACATTTATACGGCTTTAAACTGCACTGCTCACTGCTCATGTATGCAGACTTAAGCTGGTATCTGGTGGCAGTTGATCAGGCGTTAATATTACAGTGTAACTCAATGCTCGGGGCGAGCAGAGTGCGGGCCTCAAAACACATTCTGAACAGACTGACCATACACTGGGACAGAGCGCCTGGAAAACTCTGTTAGGGAACACTCTTTGAAGAATGATGTTGCAGATATAACGTCATATTAAACATTGTTAGTATGTCTTTATTCTTAATGTTGACAGAGTGAGAAAATAATTTACCTATTTGCTTGAGAGCTCCTTCTTCATGCAGGACTTAAAAGAGGTGAACTTCTCCTCCCCTCTGACGCCCTGTGAGTGTGGAAATAGGTGTGTGTCAGTTAGAGACAGAGAAAAATGGAAATACCCTAAGCAGACCAGTTTCATGACCTCCCTCTAGATGGCAGTATACCTTCACAAAACTCACTGATCACCAACTCAGTGGTGAGTTGTGTTTCAGTGATAAAAAGTGGCAGCAGTGTAATTTAGACATTATGGTATGGAGGTATTTAAGTACACCACTACGTAAAGAAAAAAGTGACATAATTAGTGCCGACTCAAAGTTGTAATTAAACAGGAAAGGTGGTGTTTGTGATGCTAATAGGTGCATAAGTGGGTTTACTGATGTGAAAGTACCCTGTTTTGAAAACAAAGGTGTTTTTTGTGCTCAGCACCGACCCATATTTGCCTTTTTTCTTTAACCTGCTAAACTGACTTGACTTTGCATCCAAGCGTTCATTTCTGAGCTCTTTCTGTTGCCCTACCAGACTGACGAGGGAGGAGGAGAGAAGGCCGGGCGAGCACATTTATTCTGTCACCTTCAGTGGCATCGGACAGAAACAGATGGCGTTTATATGCTGCTGTCTCACCCCGTCGGCGCGGTGCAGCCGGTCCTTCATGACGCCGATGAACTCCTTGTGGCTGAGTTTATCATCACGATCTTCGTCGAAGATCTTGAAGACTGTGTTGACCAGGTGGCGGGTCAGCTTGATGCCCGTGGCCACGTAGACGGCGCGGGTAAACTCCTCTGAGAGCGAAGACAAACACATGATCAGGTGAGAAGTAAACAGCAACTCATGTGAAGAGGGGAGCAGCATCCAGCTACCTTTAACGATTCAGCTTGAAATAAGACTAAAATCAAAGTGACATCGGTGTTTGGAGAGTGACAAACTTTTTTTTTTCCATCTCCATCAAATTGCCTCTCTGACTTTTTTTAACAGACACCCTATCTCACAAGAAAGTGAGAAAAATTATCATTCCCTTTATCTGGATGTGCACCAACAGCTAACGGCTCTTATTCTGAGCTGACACTTTTTGTGTAATCCAGAAGTTTGTGTTGGACTGGATATCTATTTAACACATTTGTCACATTATAAGGAGGAAAAACAATAAAACTAAACTATCCAGTGACTCATGTTCAAGTGTTATACAACTAGTATGTGTGACTACAAACGGAGGCTTTACCTTGACCAACGGAGCGGTTGGCGAAGTTGTACATTTGCATGGCGATGGTGAAATCCTCCAGGTTGTTAAGAAACTGGAAGAAGGACCTGAACTCCTCAAAGGTGATTCCCTGCAAAGAGACAATAAAAACGATGACTTAATTTCTGAAACATAAAGCTTGAGAAATTATAAAGTGCCACATAAAGCAAACCGCTGCATGTGTCAACACAGCAGAGGATATATATAGCAGAGGAGCACATAATGTGTCTTTCATCCTGGGGGGAATCCTTTAGTGTGTGTGGGACCTTGAAGCCATCAGATAGATAACACACCCAAACACACAAAGTATACACTGCTGGATTTTCCCCCGCGCAGTATGGACACGCTGAGCTGACAGCGGCGGGGGGAGGACTGTAGCTTTTGGTGAGAGGTCAGCCCGTTTGCAGACTTTTCTATGGCAGATTAACCTGATACTTGAATAAACAAAAACAACAAAAGTGATGAATCCCCAAACATCTCAGGCTTGGCTGATGACTCAAACACTGAGCCTATTGATGTCCACTCAACCATCTCGCAGCTACTAGCTGCTTCTCTCGCCCAGGGCCCCACCAAACAGGCAACGCACACAGCCGAACAAATGGAGTAATGACTAATCTTTGACGCTTTGCTGTTTTAACAAGGTGAGGGCCATAAAATATCTCTTAGCCCAACGAGGAGACCCACTTGATAATAATGGAGATCTAGCAACAGGCTACTCGAGGCGGCTGAGGAGCAGGTCAGCGAGCCAAGAGGAAAAACACATTAAAGCTAAAATGAGGATGCCTCACTCAGCAGCTAATTCAGAGAGAGGTAGTCAAATAAACAGACGACTGAAATACTCCCTCACACAGAAAAGACTCACACAAAACAGTTTGAACAACTGTAAACGAGTGCTGTTATGACAATATTTAAAGCTTTATTCATTAATTTAAAAAAGTCAGGAAACCAATGACCTCAGAATTACCACATAGTAGATGAGCTAAAAAGTTTTAACAACCTAAAACCATTAGTCTACGTTACTTTGTCATTTTGAGGTCATTGGTTTACTCCATTTTTTTTAAAAGTAAGTTCACAGTCAGATTTCACAGTGTCTTCCTGAGACAGACACATAAGCAACGCTTACGGTAGCAACGCTCCTGCTCCTGCTTTAAACCATAACCCCTGGGAAAAAAATATCAAATTGAAGTTCTAGTGTGTAGAAATTAGTGACATCTAGTGATGAGATTTCACATTGCAACCAACCAAATACCCCTCGCATCACCCTCCTCTACGATGGCCACCAAAAATGAAAACACGTAAACAGCCCTCTTAGAGTCAGTGTTTGGTTTGTCTGTTCTGGGCTACTGTAGAAACATGGTGGTGCAACACTCAACTCCACCAAGAGGGCCCGCTCCTTCTGTAGATATAAAATGCTGCTTTTAAATATTATATGACATTTCTGCTGATAGATCATTATAAGTCCTACACATTGGACCTTTAATTATTTCTACAAGATTCGTAAATCTTCTTATGCTGAAGAGGGAAGTTAATCTAGGTCTCCTGCATTTTTTGAAGCGCCGGTTGTTGATGTTATATTAGATTACATCATTATGTAAGCTGTTACTGTTACTGCATGTACCCGTGTACTTTGAGATGACCAATTACAGCTGTCATGAGGTAACAAGTGAAGACAGGGTGAATCTGAAGATAGAAAAAAAAGGCGAACCTTTTCGTCCGGCATGCTGTGGCGGACATTTTCCAAATACCCGCTGACATCGTCCACGTTAGTGTAGCGGAGGAGGATCTGAGCGAAGTCTTCCTCGCTGATGGTGGGCAGGCCTTTGGAGTAGGAGAGGAACTCTATCTCAAGCAGCTCTGTCTGCAGGTTGTCCATGAACCTGGAGAAGCGAGACGGACGGCAGCTGCTGACAGGAAACGCCACCACCAGCACCAGAAACTCACATGCACAAAGGAACACTTAACCAAACCACTAAAGGTTGAACAGTAAGAGGTTCAGCATGGTATAAAAAATGATTAACAACCTTATTACAGTGTGAGATAATGATTTTCTCAGGGACACTATGATTTATCACAGAGCTGAGAGAAAGGTGTTTCAACTCACTTGTAAAAATCTTCAAATTTCAACTCGGCTTTGCCTTTTTTTCCAAAGAAATGCACCAGAAGTGTTGTCTCTGTCTTCTCAACCACTTGCTGTCAGAAGGGGGAAAACAGTGAGCTCATTATGACACCTCATAGCTTTAAATATCCACCTCAGATGCAATATGTTCTATACAGTCAAATAAATGGAGCTAATTACAGCATTGATTCAGACGAAATATTGAGTAAAAAATCAGTGTCAGCAGCCAGAATGAGCTGTTTTGTTACATAAAAGCGTATCATAGTAACACCAGGTAAACATTAACAGTGACTTTGATTCAACATGCTGAAGGTAGAGATGTTAGTTAATGGCCATACACAGATTCTGCTATTGAATAGTTACTCAGAGTTAATGCTTAATCTTCCACTGTGCCTGATACCAAACCAGCATTTCTCATTTCTGCTCGATACAAAGACGTGCCGTGCAATAGATTCATTAAACATGCTACAGAGGAAAAGATAGAGGAGCTCTTTGTGAGTACATCTAGAACTTGCTCCACAGTGCTCACTAACAGAGAACCTGCAGGAGGGTTTTATGAGAAACAAATCAGTTTCATGACAGTCATAACCTGATGCTTATCATTAATGGGTAACTAAAGTAATGAAGAAGTATCTGGCTACCTCAGTGAGATCAGAAAACAGAACTTGACTTGTGCCACGTCTCAGAACATCCCACATGCCCCGGGCCTCCACATGCTGACTGCCTTTTTTAAGAACCTGCAGCAGCAGTCGGAGCACAGCTGTTAGAAAATACATCTCACACATGTTACTGAGATTAGGAAGACAGACAAATACGGACAATGCACAGTGAGGAAAGAAGAGTCAGACAAATGTAGCAGGAGACAAGAAGTCAGACGGGAGGGACAGACATTCAGACGGGAGCTGACAGCGGTGTGTCTGAGGGGCCCATCGGGCCTGACGTGAGCCTGCTCTGCAGCGATGCATGCAGCCTCTTGGCAGGACACCAAGCCAACACAGCTAACACATGGACAAAGCATGCAGGGCGTGAGAGCTAGAGGGTGATTCATGCCAGGTTAACTATGTGACTGAACCCACCCAGCCCATCATCATTTGATGCTCCGCAGTGAGCTAAATGCAGGTTATCAGACACCTTTCCACCGCTGGGAAACTTATTCTGGAACAATTTTAGTCTGCGTTCGTGAGTCTAAATATAAAAGACGATGGTGCCGATTTGATCAATAAGCTAAAATGCAAAAAACCTCAGCACATTTCCTGCTCAGTGTTTTCCGGGTAAAGAAGCCACTCTGGTATTTTTCTCAATGAGGTCGTGCTCCTGATCTCGGATTAACCAATCATTATTGTTATTACAGTTTACGCTGCTCCCTGCAGTCTCCCAGCTGCGTGGGACTTCTGTAACTACAGCTGCACCGAAACACAACTGTCAATAACAATTTTCTTGTAATTGGGGCCATGTGCAATAAAAAAGATCACAGGAAATCGAGTAGTGAGGAAACACTTGGATTTTTAACTCGCGGTTGCGAACCATGTTGGTGGGTCTCGTTCTCCATCTGTTCTTTCCGTCAAGATGTTTCTCATGTGAGCAGCCGTAAACAGCGAGCAGTCGACGACGACACGCGTTCTTAGGAATGGCTTGCTCCATTTCATAATATTTATTTATCTTACTTTTTTTTTTTTTTCATCTCGCCTGAGGGGGAACGTGAGACGGCTGATAAAACAGCTCTTCCTCTGCACCTCGTCGCTTTTCACCAGAGAGAGAGAGATTTACGACGTGATCCCACAGCTAATTACGGAACAACTCTTTAATGCGCCGCGCTGTTCCCATCTCATCCCATGAAAAGATCCTGATACACTTGTAATTAGAATTTGCTGGGGAAAGCCCAACCACAGCACTGAAGACATGCCTGTTATGTGTTTTTGAAAAGATTTGACTTTTGAACTTTTTTTTTGCTGGAAAGTTACCTACAGTAAGTCGGGAGGAATCAAAACAAAACAGACACACCTCAAGGGAAAGTCTTCAAACAGCGCTCTGAAAAGATGGGTCTGTCCCTGTGTTAGCTGGAGGCTCTTCTATAGACGTGTGTGCATTAAATGTTTTCTCACAGTGCTGCCTCTCCACTCTGACGGGCATCTTCATGGTCAAACCCATCACAAAAGGTAACCTGAGCCTAAATACCACTCCTCAAGAAACTGTAAAAATAAAACATGGGGGTCTGGACGAGTTGTTGTCAGTCTTCAGGTAAGAGCTTTTTGAAGTGGAATCTCTGACAAAAGGCGAGAACATAAATCATCTGCGGTGCACCCCCTATACTACCACACACACACACAAAGACAATATGTCAGATAATGTTGAAGCGCACAGTGGTCTGTTTCAATTCCAGCGAGTGTGAATGAGGTTATCTGGTGTTAACAGACACAAATACGGGTGGTGTCAGCCCGTGAGATACATGTGTGTTTTCTGTGCTAACTCACTATGCAAAAACATTGTCAGGTTAGAGAGGGCGCATGCCAAAAATACATGCATCAAGCAGAACTGTTCATTTTCCTTCAGGGAGAGAGAACAATACGTACAGTGTGCGGCTGGGATTTGTGATGACCGTACAGCTGCAGGCTCTGAAACGCAAAGAGAGATCAGAAAGAGGAGACTCATTTATAATTCACGAAGTATTTTAGAGCAGGAAGATGGCCTGGAAGTGAGTTTTTAAGCTGTCGATTGAAGTTGTAGTTGTAAGTTGTCTTCATCTTCAGCTCTGTCGTCTTGCAAGCATCATTATATTTCCAAATCTAGAGTACCCATTCTAATGATCTTTTTGAAGCTCATGCGGGCCTCAGATTAATGCGAGACTGTCCAGAGATGCTAACGTTTGTCCTGGCAGAGTAAGCTCCTCCATGTTGTGTTTCTGCGATAAGACCTCAAAGAGTTGCTCTTATCGCTTCATTCGGCTCTCCCTGTTTACATCCACCTGCATGCAGCTTAAGACGGCCCTAAAGAGATGAAAGCCTCAGGCATGTCTTACCCTGTATGACCACATTAACCTCTGTACAGCCTGTCTTCTATCTAGGAACTCTGCAAGTGTAATGTCATGTTATGTTAGACACTCGCCCCATCCTCACCGCCCTTTGAGTGCGGGAATCATGCGGCAATTCTCCGCATCGTCCTCTGTGTGAAAGTTTCAGATGCGGAGAGGGGGGACAGTTTCGCTGCAGCTCTGATGCAAAGTATCAGAGCTGCAGCAGAGGTGAGCCAGCGTCTGTGTGAATGGATAAGCCGGAGACTAGGAGCGGGTGCGTGTGGATCTGGTGGTGTTCGCAGTCTGACAGCGAAACAGATCCTTCACTCGTCAAATAAAAGAGAAATGACTCGCAAAGCAACATCACAGGACCAAACAACAGTAAAGTGGTAACTGTTAGTGTCTTTGGTAATAAAATACTGCAGTTATAAGTGGAAAAGCATCTGTCATCCTGTCTCTTGGTCTGTAATGTAAAAGGTGTCATTCATCGTAACAAACCTAATGTGAATTATTTTTCAGTCCAGGCTAAACATAGCAACTGAAGACTGCTGGGTGAAAAAATGTAAATAATTTAACACAGCT
>CAEMYA010000062.1:2497376-2511189 GCA_903131615.1 Diplodus sargus | reverse complement strand
GTTTGCTCTTAAATTACTCCTGTTTGGTTGCCAACTTTTGGTGCTTGTATTTTGGATTATGGATGTAGGACTACAGCTTCTGAGCATTAAAGTTCACTTTTTGATTTTCTACCTACCTTGGTGAGAACGCTCTATTACTTTGAACAGCCACTTTCACAAACACCCCCAGGGTTGAAACTGGAATTTGCACACAATAGATCAAAACAATGGATAAAGGAGGCTAAAAAACAAAAAGATGAGGGGAACTGCGAAGACTGGGTTGATACCAGCGACACCTCTATGCATAGTCATTTGTTACATTGTTAATATAAAAAATACTGATTACAGCAGCTTTAACAACTGTTAAAAGGTATTTGAAAGCAAATCATACCTGCTGGTCAAATCTTTGCACGTCTTCAGCAACTTCCTTTCTGTCCTTTTTCTTACGGAAAATTTCTTCCAGCTGGCGAGAGGATGATGCGTTATAAAACAGATCAAAAGCATTTAACAACGCCTGCATATCAAGAAGGGGCTCTTACCACCAAAAACTCCCTTTTGTCCACCATTTCATTCCCATCTGCATCAAACATGTTGAAAGCGATCCTGAAGCCTGCATGGGGCTCTGAAATCAAACAAAACAAGAATCACATCAGACAGTCACCTTTTAAACTCAAAATCATTTAAAGATAATTCTGCTTAAAAATAAACACTGACTTGTTAAAATGCAGAGCAGGAAGAGGTACTCTGTGTAACTGATGACACCTGGAAAAAAGAGAAAGATTTGTCAAGCTGGGAAACAAAAACCTAAATGTTCCCCTTTTCACACGGAACAGCATCAAACAGCATTATCCAGTTAGCTCAAGATGTTTACAGATGTTCAAAGTCATCCGTCCGAGATGAATAAGCCACCCGAAGAAACAGTGCACGCCTTCAGACAAGAGTAATCTTCTCTCGCTCACTGATAACATCTTAAAAGGTGCCTTTTCCTTCATGCTTGGTGTTCCCCTCACACAAACAGGCTTTACAACTGAGCTGACCTATCTGGACACAAACCCAAACAAATTTAAGGCCCACGGCTTCTGATCGTGTTTGGGTAACAAGGTGTAATACATTCTCAAGTGATCTGTCACTGATTGAGAATAGCCGATTCAGGTTTTGTGTCGCGTCCTTCAGCTCCCTTTGTTGTGTGACACGGAGAAGGGAAGAGTAAGTGTCAGGAGACATCTCAGTCGACTCGGGAGGCTTCTCCCCTCTGACTCTGAAAGCATTCCCAAGCTTTTGTTTGCTCGGGAAGATAGAGAATCGAGCGCAGATAGTTCTGGGTGAGTGCTCGTGGTGTTATGGGAAAAGAATTCAGGTACAGGGTTTGCTGCAGGGAGATATTTTCCAGAGAGAGGGAAGAAACTGGCACACAGAGATGTCATTTTCACTTCTACATTTCCTCTAAAGGCTTAAACTCTGCTGCTAACAAGATGTAAAAGTCAGTGGAACACATGTACAGACTGAGGGGTGAAAAGAGAATTAGCAATGCATGCCATTCGACTAAGTTCGTCAAAAAAAATTCCCCACGCCAAGTGCTCAGTCTTCTCACCCCGTCTCTCTCTGTTTGGCAGGTACGGCCCTATAATGACAGCAGATCTCCAGCTTCAAAGCCTTTAAAGCTTAAATAGGTTGAAGAGAGAAAAAAAACTTTTAAGATTCCAGCCATGTTTCACCAATACCACACACCTTCAGTCCTGGAGGGAGCCGCCCCCCCCCTCCTCCCTCTGAGCCTCAGAGCTCAAGTAGATGTTGTTAGACAATACAAAGAATTCCACAGAAACACTTCATACAGAGTGGCAGTCCCGGAGATGTAATCCAATGCCATTCTTAGGCTTCATAATGTCCGTGGTGATCAGGGGGGTGGCCAGTGGGACATGTCTCAACATAGCTGGGTTCAAACAGCTCCCTCATTCTCTAAAGCAGCGCTTTGTTCACAGATCAATCCAGTCCTTTTTTTCCCTGACAAAGCCGCAACGTTTAACAGCAGGATTAAAAGCCCCAAATCCCGGCATTGGCACTTAGCTAAAGCAACAGAGGAGAGAGCAGAACAGTGAGATCTGATGCTCCACTGGCTCGTATGACCTACGGAGCGGGAATGTGCAGGCCCAGGTGGGAAAATTTAAAAATCTTCACTCACACTGACAACTTCATCTTATTCATGCAACTTTAGTTGGATTTAAAGGGCCAGTTCACTCCCAAATAAAAAAAACACACATTTTTCTTACTTATATAGGGTTTGAGTTGCAGTTGTGAAGATGTCTTCTATCTCATGAATATAATGGAACGAGGTGGCACTGGCTTTTGGTGCTCAAAGCACCAAAAAATACAAATCTTTTAACCAGAAGTACACCTGCCTAGAAGGAAGTATGCACCTGGGATTTCTGCAAAGAGACGTTGCTGTTCATTTTTCAGATGTGTGCTCTTAGCACTTGGAGCAGCAGTGTGCCATCCGAAGGCCATCAAGGTTCATTATACTGGAGAGAAAGGCAGACATCTCCCAAACTCTTCAACTCGCACCTAAATGATCTGTGATGTAATTGCACTACAGGTAAGAGGAAAAATATGCCAGGTGAACTGTTCCTTTGAGGTTTGCAGGTGAAGAATGAAAAATAAGCATTATTTCATGAACTCCCTTAAAGTTGCATACATTATTATGTTGACAAGTCATTTTTGAAAGATAAGACACCTACAGAGCTTGCAGAAAGATGCAGAATAAAAGTATGTATTTTACTGAAAAACATTATTATGATTATGAATTTATAACCTAAAAAAACTGTTGGGTCCAAAATGATTGATTTGTTTATCTCTGTGTAAGTATTCTGACAGGTGGCTCCAGCTTCTTACAAGGTTTGTCAACCAACAGTATGGCACAGGTGGTACAACGTGGTATCTGTGTGTCAAGAGTTATCTAGCTAATGTAAGAAAAAGGTAGTGCAACAATCTGGCAACCACTTTAGTGGGCAGATGATTCAAACAAGAGCGGCTGGAATGCTGCATTTAGTGGCTGGATGTTAACAGGAACCATTACACACATGATTAGCCTTTATTTTGAGAATCTAAAGGTTTTGAGCCATTTCCAATATCTGAGATGTTTTCTGAAAAAATACACTTTAAATTAATCAATTCCAATTGATAATGCAACCTTGATTCAGCTCAGCTAAACATGCAAAATTGTGTCTACAAAAAAGCATATCATTCCACATATATGGGCAATAAAGTTTCCAAAAACAAATGAATAATTCTTATTTCACGATGTTTCATGATTTACATTATTTTCTTTGGCTGATATTATTGGTTTATTGGCCAGCCACACTTATATTGGCATCGTTTCCCCATATGCAGCAATATGAAAAAAGATTCTTTGGGATAATATCATGGTAAGTTTATCATGTTCCTGTCATTTTACGTGATACATTTATTGTTAAACTGTAAAATATCCTGCATCTGTTACAAATACGTACAAGTATTTGATAACTACATTTGAGAGATCATTCCAAAATGTGTGTCTGTCAGTCGATACATCAATATCAACATTTTCCACCTCCTGATATTGGTATTGGCATGGCAAAATCCAGTATCTGTCAAGCTCGATCTTAAAAATGAGCTTTTATTTCAAGTCCTCTCCCTATAATTGGCACCAAATTATATACTTCTTTCCAGGAAACTTTGGTCTTTTTTAGCAGAAAAAGCAGGGAAGACAATTATGTGTATTATCAATGGAGCATTCCCTCCTGCAGAGGTTACTTGAGAATAAATCTACAACATGTTGCCAGACTGATGGAGAGATAAGATAGTATTTACAACACACTCACTGGATTATATGAGGTCGACATGCACAACAGAGCACACTGTGAACGTTACATAGAGGCCTTTAAAAAAAATAAAAGTGTAAAGGGGAATTACTTCAAATTCAGTGGATTTATGTGGCGGGTTACTTCACCTCGTTCACGAAGATTTCTAAACAGATTAGATGATCCTTTCCAAACAGGCGGTGTATCAGCCAGCATCTTGTCTAAATCCTGCGAGAATAGAAGAAAATCACTCGCTCATTTCTAATTCCCAGTTAATCACGGCGTAATGCAGTGTTTGCTGAAGGTTTTACAGGATGAAGAGTAAATTCTGCTCACCTTTGTGGTGAGGGACTTCCTTGCTCTCCTACCTAAACAAACAAGGGTAACAGTTACCTAACAGTGGATGGTAGATGACGTCAGACTCATAATAATACATTTAAAAGGGTGAATTCTGTGTTAGGAATACAGAACCAGGAAACAAAAGTGAAAACTGGTGGACAAAAACACAGGCTGTTTGTCTCCATGAACACATTCCATTGGTCAATAAAGCAGAAGATAAGGTGGACACGTTGTAAAAAAAAAATCACATCGATAACAGTGACAATAACCCTCCACCGACACATTTTAAAGCCTGTGTCTAAAGCTGGGATTATGATTGTCTTGTGATGGCCTGCTCTCCTCCACAGTGAGGTGTCTGAGTGAGCATGCAGAGATAAAGGAGGATATCGTCCTCAGTGTTCATGTATTTGATGCTTTCTATTAATGTTTCATAACCTGCAAACGCTTTATGGATGTGACATGAATTATTTACGTGACAGCACTTTAACTTTGGACTCAAATGGTTCTCTTCAAAACTCCACCATCCTCTGCTTAATGTCTCTAAAATTAAACCATAAGTGGGCACGTCCAAGGCCTTCCTAAACGTCTATAAGAATGAGAAAAACACATCCATTTTTACAGCTGCTACGTGGCCATAAAACACCATGATTACTCAAGCCATTAGCCACCAGAGAACAATGATGCATGGTGTGCTGACACATTAGTGCTCCTTATTTTCCTTTTTCATTAGCTGCCAGTGAAGCCATATCTAAAAGATTACAGCAGGCCACACACCTAAAATCATAATCACAATGTCTTATCATGACATTTATGACATCCATGCTAAGTTGTTTGGTCTCTCTGGCTCTCTGCGAGGTTGTTGCCACATAAATGAGCCATAAAAGTGGGGTGGCTGGTAAAGATGTCTATCTTTATGCAGGTGTTATGACTGAGGCTCTTCAAGCCACAATTTATTGTCCGATGACACTTCATGGGCCCTCAGCAACGAGATCCAGGACAAAACAACAACAATGGGTTGTTTTTCAATCTCGTGGTATTGAGGATGAAGGAGCAGGGGTTTTTTTATCTGATCACCTGACGGAAGTGTAATTAAGCAACCGGCTGATGGCAAATGTGGTTGATATCTCCAAAGAGCGACAAAGATTAGAAAGGCAGTGTAGCATTACAGAGTCAGAGGCTGCCTTATTTCAAAGAAAAATGATTGATAGCAAAGATTTTAAACTAATTTTAGCACTCATTTATAGACAATTAAAGGAAACTGAAGTCTTGAAAACACTTTAGAAATTGTGTCCTCTGATCCCATGCAGGAACTTTGATAGGAACTCAGGAACCTTCTTAAGAACTCAACAACTTGTGCTTAAACAATTGAAACTGAATGAAATATGGTTCTTCTCATGTAGTTCCTGACCTCCAATAAAAGCAATTTCTGGGGACAGAGTTTACAGGGCTGAATGTCGCTCACTGATCAAACACATGAAGTCCAGGCTGTAATTTCTGTATAGAACCTATACAGACAGTGAATAACAGCAATCATTTCGTAGAAGTGCAATGTTTTAATGGAAAGTCTTGGGTTCTGGCATTCATGTAGATGCTACTTGACATCACTGCAGACCAAGTACACCTCCTCACCGCCACACTACAAAAACTGCTCAGGAATGATCCGGGGAACATGAGAAAGAGCTCAAGATGTCAACCTGTCTCCCAAATTCTCAAAACATATCTGATTCAATGCAGTTAAGCACTAAATAAATAAAAGACAGCAAAACACTCAGCAGTTTGTCGATGTTGCAGACAGAAACAAGCTCTGTATGCATCCATTAAATCCATCAATTACATTCAAACTCTGTGTTGATGTTTCCTCTTGTATGAACAATGTGACACAAAAGATATAATCCAATGTTGTTCTAATCTGTCTGTCTAACCTTTAACGTTAGCCAGATGTGTGGAAATCTAGCAGGAATTCAGACACTGGACTTTGGTTCCTGGTTTACTTCCTTAGCTTAGTTCTGGTGCCTTTAAAGTTCCTGGAACCATTTGGTCAAAAACAGGCGTAACATCAGAAAGGCTGCGATTACTTTCACAAATCAATCTACTGATTATTTCCAGGATTAACTGCTTGACCTGTCACACTCACAAAGCCCATGGTGACATCAAACTCACACAAAACATTGAACTTAGGCTGATGACAGATGGAAAAGGAGTAATCCTCACACTGAAGACGGTGTCAAAACATTTGTGTTGGTTAATTTATTGTCAGTGGACGAGCTGATTAATTGCGAGTCTTACTATTGTGGTACAAAGCTGAGTAATAGGAGTACACTCACTCTTGGGTTCATTCAAAGTGATGGACTCGATGAAGTTGAGTGGCGTCATGTAGAGCTGGCCGTCGCACTCCACCGTACTGAACAGGCGAAATCTGTTTTCATAGGATGACATGTACACATCTCCATCGTCCAGACCATAGCTCCTGGCCTGTAAACACACACACACACACACACACACACACACACACACACACACCATCATGAAATACTGCAACTCATCTAAATAGTGATAATACTGTCTGAAAGATGCTTTTTATGAAATCCACTGAAGCTTTTCTTGTCACGAAAAGCCTCGCTCACAGGGAACAACAAAGAGGCCCGAGCTTTAATTCAGTAATGGGGCGCATGTTATGTCAGCCCTACTTTTCATCCCCGAGCACCAGATAATGTCCCTACAACTGTTCAAACCCAGCCAGATCAGAAGGCTGGACTGGTGAAGACAGAGTGGATCTCTCTGTCAAGTGGCACAGTGCCAGGTCCACTGGGCACAGAGCAAACACCCAGGGAATGTGTGCCCCCCTCTGCTTAACCATTAAACCCCCTCCAACCACCCCCACCTCTCATCAAATGTCAGCCCCTTCGCCAAGTCCCAGTGTCCAGTTTCCTGTGTCCCTGGATTCCTGCTGCCTGTGGACACCAGTCAAGGTTCCCTTAGATTAGAAACACGAAATCTTCTGTAGCTACAAGTGCAAACCAGACCTGGTTTACATGGTTTACATGTTTGTTTACATCCCCTGTGATTTGTGAGAATGGTGTCAACATTGTCAGCACGTCTGAGTTGAAGCGACTCACTTTATAAGTGTTGACGAGTCAGCTAACAGTTTACTGGTGTCCAGGAAACAAATTACTATTTTTATCAATTTTACAATCAATTTTAATCGCAAAACGGTCTCAACATAAAGTTGTTCTTTATTCCACAAGTATTGCTGAAGTTTTGACTCTTAAACATTATCCATCTTCTTCCTGCACCTTAGAAGTAGGTGGCATCAAGCCACAAAGTCCTTGTTTTTGACAGCCAGTGCTTCAAAGCTACTTCCAGCTCTCAAGCTGTTCAATCTACAGTGATTTAAAAGAGAAAACAACGAAACCATTAGGGCTTGGCTTGGACTTAACTGGATCAAATATCAAAATAGTGGCCAATTAATTTTTTGTAGAATGAAACAGATTAACCAGTTTATCAATTTAGCTTTAAAATAGATCTGATAGACTGTCAACTGGTTTAGGTTACGTGAGGATTTGTTGCTTTTCTGTTACATTTCTCCATAAGTTAGAATATCTCTGGTGTTATTTGAACAAAACGAAGAATGAAGAAGTCACTGAGCTCTGAGAAGTTGTGATGTCACTAGTTGTGGATGTTCTCTGGACTGAACAATTAATCAGTTATTCAACTAAATAATCAATATATTGCTCACTATCAAAAAGTCATTAGTTGGAGTTATACTTAATATTATAATGTCAGTCCTGGATGTTTCGTAGCCATATTTCATCCAACCCTGTAGCTGCAGAGGAGGGCTTAAACAATAGGACCATCTTAAATCTGGCTTCAACAACATCACCAAGTTTTGATTTAAAATGATGTGGTTTGAGGAAAAGACAAAAAAATACTCCAAGCCTCCCAAAGCTACGTATTGTTGCGAATCTATTGCATTACACAGCCATGTGTTCTTGTTATTTTGCACCTAAAATATGCAAATACATTAAAACGACTGAATAAATACATCTATTTTCTCCTAGTTTTCTCGAGGTGGACATGACTAATGACTCATATGTGCAGACAAATCAGCAGAAGCGTCAGCTAAGATAGCCAGCAGGTTAGGTCACGTGCTCTGTGAACTTCCTCTGACCGCTTGGCTCTTCAGCACCAAAGGTCGAGGACAGCTCCTCGTGGTGACGACACATTTACCTTATTGTACTTTTACGTGCGCTACATGACGTCAGCTAATTGTGTCGGAAGGCGCAGCTCCGGGTCAGTGTTCACGTCAACGGGAGCATGTTGACCGGCTGCTGGTGTTTTCTGTGTGACCGAGTGTGAGCTGAGTGTTGTCAGCCTCACAGATGTCCACTTTACCTTATCGCTGGCAGAGACTGACGGCAGCGCCAGATGACGGAGCCGAGCCTCGACACGGCTCTTCAGCCCGGAGCTCGAGCCGTAATAAGCGGCTCCGGCCGCGGCGGTGACGCACGCTCCGGCCGCGACCACCTTCAGCACCTTTGTCGCCGTCGAGCCGCTTCGTTGTCCCCGCGGCGTAAACGTCGCTGTTTTGGAGCAGAGTGAATGTGTAAGCCTGCGCAGGGCAGCCATGGCTGTTTACACTGAGGTGTCGTAACCACCAACACATACACACACACAGGGCAGAGCAGCTCGAGCCCTGCAGCTCCGAGCTCGCGAGAAATGCCGTGGGTATTTCAGGTCGCTCGGGGATTTTAAGGCGTGATTTGGTGAGAGTGGAGGAAAATGTTGCACAAACGTGGAAACAAAACACTTGAAATACGTCTCGTCTGTTTTTATAGAGTCAAATGTTTCGTGTTTACATATTTAATTTTAATTAAAAGTGTGTAAGTGCTCAGTTTTAAGCCCACCATCAACTCTCTCTCTCTCTCTCTCTCTCTCTCTCTGTCTCTCTCTCCCCCTCTCTCTGTCTGTCTGTCTCTTATTTTATGCCTTGGGAGAAGGAAAAATCTATCTGCCAGGGCACGTCTCAACTGTGACAGCCCCGCCCATTACTAGTCCTGTGGTTTTGCACCTGCCTCACCACCCCTGCCACTTTGAGCGGAAAACCTTCCAGGAGCTCCTCTACCTGCACTGCAGCGTTTATCCAGCAAACACTCCCTCAATCCTGCCCGGCTCCACTGAGGCATCACCATCCGCTGTGGACAGGTATGCACCATGAGGGCTGTCTGAGCAGCGACAGAAGGAGAAATCGGTGCGGGCAGCTGCGGAGGTTTTACTGAGTGTTTCATGTGAGGAGGGTTCGGGGGGGGGGGAGGAATTAGTGCATGTGCTAAGTAACGGAGGAGGTGGACGTAAACATGCAGTAAGTGACGGTGGCAACCAGGTAGGCTTACTACGCAAGAGCGCTCCCTCCGGACCTCCTCACTGAACTTTACCCGCTGAGCTTTGACGCGATGGCTGCTGCTGCTGCTGCCGCCGCCACTCTTGGGGAAGTTGGAGGCGTCTTGCACGGCATCGATGGTGTCGCACAGGTCGGGTCCCATTTCCTGCTGACCCCTTTTGGGGACAGTCCGGCGCTGCTGGGCGAGCACCTCATACCCGGAGACAGGCTCTCCCGCAGCACCACGGCGGATCTCACGCACCTCAAAGGGATCCTCAGGAGGAGACAGCTGTACTGCAGAACTGGATTTCACCTGGAAATACTTCCGGATGGCACTGTGCAAGGCACGAGGAAGGACCACAGTCGATTTGGTAAATACAATTCGATTTGTTCTGGCTGCAAAAGATATAAGAAAGTGGCCTAATTATCAGAGAGATGAGCAACAAGGAAATCATGATTTTAAAAACCCATCTGATTTTATAATTCTGTGATTAAAACGTATTGTTGAGTTGAATTGGAACTTTTGAGCTTATATAATATTATTCTGTCATCTCTGTCAAAGTCTCTCCTGAACAACTGTGTTATTCTTCTCCAGGTATTTTGGAATTCATAAGCCTTGCTGTTGGGTTGATAAGCATTCGAGGGGTGGACAGTGGACTCTACCTGGGGATGAACGACAAAGGAGAGCTGTATGGCTCCGTAAGTACATCTCCGCTTATTCAGGCTGCCTAAATCCCTGTGGTGACACGCATTCAGCTTTTTTCATTTGGAGGATTTGATTCACAGGTGGATACATTTAGAGAAGTGGTGAAATGTGTCATCAGCCATTGCCTTATGTTGTGCCCTGTTGTTTTCAGGAAAAGCTCACAGCTGAATGTGTCTTCAGGGAGCAGTTTGAGGAGAACTGGTACAACACGTACTCGTCCAACCTCTACAAACACGGAGACAAAGGGACGCGTTACTTTGTGGCATTAAATAAAGACGGGACACCAAGGGATGGGACTAAATCCAGGCGGCACCAGAAATTTACACACTTCTTGCCCAGGCCTGTGGACCCTGACCGTGTGCCAGAGCTGTACAGGGATATCCTGGGACACAGCTGAGACCCGGAACCCTGGTCCAGTTCAGGAATAGCTGCCAAAGCCCTGAAAGGCAGGGAGCAGAGAAGAGAAGAGAAGAGGGATGCAGGCATGGGGATGATGTGGCCGGTGCAGGCTGGTGGACATCAGCCCGAGCAGCAGGGATAAAGGTACAGTCCGGGGGCCTCTTGTAGGAATGCACGGGCCATCTCTCAGCAGCCAGGAAGACAGGCGAGAATGTCTGCACGCTCGGCATGAGGGGGTCGTTTGTTTTAGAGGATAGACGACCCTAAAAAGTTCCTGCGTGGAATAGGAGACGGATGGGAAGCGGAGCTGGATGGTTGGGGAGCATCTCCTCTGGTCAGCTGACGTGGAGTCCGAGGGAATCATGAATGGTACTTTTAATTTGGTGTCAGAGAGCTGTAATTTGTTCAGAAGGACTTTGAAGGAATTCTGTTTTTATTTCTTTTACCTGTGTGTAGACCTGTTCGAAAAGAGAAAAATGTAACAATTTATTTATTCATTTTAGATACATATATTTATGTTATATATTTATTTATTTGAGAATATATTTTTACAGTTATATACATGCAATATAGAGAAACCACTAGAAATTGTATCAATTATATAAAGACTGACACACTGTACCATTATGTCTTTTATTCTGAAAAACAAGCTCCGCTAGCGCTAATAACTGTAATATGACAACAAGTACTGGCAAAATTTGGAAAAGATCCCCACATCTGAAATGCATTTAATCACAATATGACAACTGTGAATCAACTTTCTTTAAATCCTTGTAATGTTGACGTATTAATTCCAACCAAACTACTGTTACATGTGTTACAGGAGGAATCTGAAGTCAACAACTGATGATACAAACAATAAATTGTTAAAATGTGATCAAAATGCTTTTTTTTCTCAGAGATGAAAAAATGTAACCAGTTATTACCAAAGTTCCTTTAAAAAAAGCCAAATTTTTGAACAGAGCAATGTGGACACTTTAGTGGTTGCTTTTGTCTGTCGGAGTTTAAACATATAAACCTGCTTACGAGACCAATGTTGTCTTTCTTTATGGACGCACTTATGCAGAGGGACGAGTCGTAGACCTGATGCAGACATAAAAAACTTCAAAGCCTCCCTCCTGAATCGTTTGAATGTCGAGGCTGCGCAACGACGCGATCAGGACCAAATAAAATGTGACCTTTAGCTCGGGCCCAGCAACATTAGCAGATGTATAAAAGTGGAGGTCAGAGCGATAAGGATGAAGTGACCTCTGACAGTCTTAGGTCAGGAGACCTGTTGAAACATCTTCTGATGGAAGTCAAGGTGGCCTAGACATTTTTAGTTTCACCTTCTTTTTCAGACAATTTCTGTTTCTTTGTGTTAAAATGTTTAACAGAAGGATTGTTTTACTGTCTCGTCATTGAAGAACTAACCAAAAGTATGTTACAGCTGCTGAATTCTTGATTTATTTTCAAGAGGTCTTATCTCATGTATCTGTGCACAGTTTCCTCCACGGTCGGGGGAATATCTGTGTTGAAGCATGAAAAGCTCAGCCTGTGATCTCAGCCTGTGTGTGTGTGTGTGTGTGTGTGTGTGTGTGTGTGTGTGTGTGTGTGTGTGTGTGTGTGTGTGTGTGTGTGTGCGTGCGCGTGCGTGTGATGGCGAGCCAGTGGGGGTGTCTCGATACGGGGAGTCGAGCCTGCTGCCAACTCTCTCCTGTCTGCGCTGTGATACTCTGGGACTTTCCCACCTGCACACCTTGAACATCAACGCACTTCTGTCATCAATTAATGACAGCATCCCAGAGTGTATTATAACCTGCATGCGCATGGACATCCCCTGTCCATCAGGTGAACACACGCAAGCCTATTGCAGCATGAAAAAAGCATTCTGGTGCTTGTTTCTGGGAAGATGCTGCCGGTGCTCGTCTTTCTGTAGATTAACAAGCGTGAAAATGATGGACAGTTTGCTCCCATCTTTCACCGCTGAAGAGTGTGTCACAACAATAGTGTGTCTTGTTGTTGCACTACCTTCAAAGAGTCTCTGTTGTGGTCATGAAAAGCCGACTTTGTGTAAATCTGAGAGCCCCCCGTCGCCCCCCTTTTGACATTTTGAAGGTCATCCCTCTAAACACGCTGGAAATCCTGACTTGTGATACCTGATGCCCAGAAGTGCTCTTTGGCACTTGTTTAACCGATGTTTTCGGAGTCTACCTGGCCCTGAAACAGATGCTTTTGTTCCTCCTACTCCACCTCCTCCAGGTGGTCCGCGGCTCCTCGCTGAAAACACTTAAACCCCTCATCCGCACCCACTCTGGAGGGCCGTCTCACACGCTTAATGGACGCTCCCTGACTTTCATCACCTCCTCAGCAGCGGCCTTAAAGGGCTCTCGAGGAAACCCAATCAAGTGTGTGTGCGTGTGTCTGTGTGTGTGTGTAAGAGAGAGACAGAGAGAGAGAGAGAGAGAGAGAGAGAGAGAGAGAGAGAGAGAGAGAGAGAGAGAGTATGGCATGGGTCCACGGGCAGGTGTGGAAGTCAGTGATCTTCTGTGTCTCTCTTCACAGTCCAGTCAGACAGCGCAGGTGTTCCCTGAGCACTCAACCTCTCTCACACTCTGATCTCAGGCCTGCTGTTTGTCAGCTGGGGATAGCAGCAGCAGCAGCAGCAGGAGGAGGAGAAGGAGGAGGAGGAGGAGGGTGGAAATACAGCCGGCTTTGTTGTCTGCCCCCAATTATCAGAGAGCATAATTTCTATATTTAGTAGGCTGCGTTGGGGAAGACAGGGGAGGTGCCGAGGAGCTCACCTGTTGCTCCAAAGCCGTGGCCACTTCTAAGAGTGTGTTTGCGCAGGGACGCTGTCTGCAGCTTTGTGTCATTTGAATCCTGCAACTATTGATTTCAGGCTCTTTGTTGTTTGTTTTTTCCTTAGTAAATTGCTGTGCGCACAAATTATGAGCTGCATGTGTGTTTATAGGGATTACTGCAGAAGTGTAAGTATAGCGTTATCCACTTGATACTTTTGGGCTTTCATCTGAATCCAGAGAGAGAGAGAGAGGCATCCATCCTGGAGAAATCTGCAGCCAGTGGTCCCAAATATCATCCATCCATCCGTCCGTCATTCATGTTTTAAAAAAAAAAAAATCTCGCTGCACTGTGTTTTGAGTTCAATCATTTTTAGTGTCATAGCTAAGAGGATTTTGT
>CAEMYA010000062.1:2478113-2497089 GCA_903131615.1 Diplodus sargus | reverse complement strand
GGCAATTAGATCGGCATACCTGATTTACTGACACTCCACATCCTAAGCTGTCAGCTCCAGTGGAAAATATGCTCCTGTGTTTGCATCTCCATGGAGATTTTAGTCGAAAACAACAGTGTTTAGGTGTTGTGGGGAACAGGAAGAAGAAGGAGCCTGGGCATTTCTGCACAGTTTCTGTGGCTCGTTTGCAGGTGACTGACAGTGTTTTTGTTTAACTAAAGGGATGTGAACACGCAGTACCTGGAGGAGGCTGAAGGCTGGCGCAACAACACACAGCTGCCATCTGTAGCATCTAATACAGCACACAGGTACAGAGACAGGTCGACAAGAGGTAAATAGGATATGTAGTTGTAGTTACATAAGACAGATGACATACACTTATCTAGATGACAGGGTTCTGGCTGTGTTTTGCTTCAAATTGAACATAGTTGAACATAGTTTTTATCCTCTTGCAGACACATTCTTGGTTGATTAAACGACAATGGTTTTACTTTCTATATGCTTTGTGATATTAAATATATTGAAATATTCACCACAGGAAGTTAAGGGTATATTTACTCAAGTACACATTTGAGGTTAGCCATCCAAAAAGCATGTGTCTGTTTTTTGTTTTTGTTTTTTTTGGGGGGGGGTGTATCAAGGAAATCAGTTCAGTAGTTTTTCTTTAATCCTTCTGACAAACCAACCAACAAACTGGCACAGTATAAAGAGTAGCTTGAATTGTCATTTTCATATTAAACCAGAGTTAACAGATTTATTATTCTGGAGCTCAACATGGTGTAAATACATCACGGATGTTTTATATCATAAAGTTGTTGTGACAAACGTTTTAGCATACAGTTGCTTGTCACACATCCAGCAGATACGGAGCAACATCAGCTTTTATTTGGAGTTAGGTGAAACCAAAACAATCAGCTGAAAGATGCTAAACGTTCCCTGGAGCTGAGGGGAGCTGCAGAGTTGGGCTCGTCACAATGAGCGTCCCTTTTCACATTACGCGGAGCCACTTGACCTGTTGTGTAAATACAACCTCATGAGTGCGGTTTGAATCCATCTGTAATAACATTCCAGTTTGTAATTATACAATCTGACCACAGCCATTCTGCAAATGAGTACTTTTACTTTTAATGTCTAGAAATCTTCTCACAAACAAATATTTCCAAATTTGAAAACACTCACACACACGTGTATCTTTAGTCTTTTTACATTGTTGTGTTGCAACTTTAACTCAAGTGAACCCCTGCTGCTGTAACCCCTTCAGCCCCTCACATCTGCTGACCAAACCTGTGTGTGAGACCCTCCGGAGCAGCCGTGTCACCCCTTCCTCTGGCCCATGGGTCCACATTACAGAGTCACAAATTAGGTCTTGACATTTGGGCGCTATAATTGCCCCCTGAAAAGCATGAGGCATCAATTAGGCTCTCAGCGCCATGACAGGTTATCCCTACAGGACATAATCGCCCTGCTGGACTGCTCCGGCTGGACTGCCCCGCCAGGGCGCACACAGACAACACACACACACACACACACACAGAAAGAATTCTGCAAAGTATAGTTCACTGGTTCATTTTTGGTAGCACACAAGCTGAGAGAGGCCATAAAATGTGCCAACACGCTCTATGAATACTCTGACATTCTCATTATAAAATCAAGTCATCATTTAAAATGATAGCTGGGCGACATTAATGTGTGTGTGTGGAGGCCATGCTGGAGGTGTGGCACTAGGTCTCAGAGTGCCGCTGCACTAATAACAGCATAGATCCCTTTGATTTCCAGACTCTGGTGCCGCCTGACAGTTTGTGCTCCCACAGGGCGTGGAGATCTTTAGGGTCAGAAAAAAGGTCAATTGGTTCATTTCCATAGCATCTACTTTAAACATTCTTGCAGGCTTTGGAAGCAATTCAATCAGCAGTGAAAACACTGATTAGCTAACCGTCGTTAGCGATGCAGCGTATTCATAAACAAGATGGATGTATCCCACAGAGGAATACTAACTGCGTGCAGCTCTGCAAGATGTAGAGACATGAGCTGGACATTTTTCAGTGTTGAAACATATCAGAATTAATGGAGGTAATATTTACAGAATTGTGCATTACTGGAAAAAAGCTTTGAACATTATTAACATGTGAGTGATGCAGACTTGCAGTTATCTTTTTGTTTGGGGAGATGATAGTAAAATATTACCATTTCATATACGTTATAAAAGACAAACAAACACTTTTTCATTCTGCATAACAAAAGCAAAACGGTCATTAGAAACAAAAGGAATCTGGAAAATGAATGATAAAAACCCATCAACCCTTTAGCTTGATCTTACATTTTAACCCGGTCACCAGGAAAAATGTAAGCAGTTAACGTTTTTTGCAAACCTCACTTCATTTCTACAAAGGGTGGTGGGGAAGTTACACACGACAAATCTTGCAAGTGGTCTGTGTTTCACCACTTGTAAGTGTGAAATCACTGCATATTTCTAAGGAGACCTTTGTACAATTTCCTTCCTATTTGTGGTGACACAAAAACAGATATATTTCACAGGAAGCTGGGCCATCTTCAACCGTGTTTGTGGTGACAAAACCAGGGAGTTTACCAAGACCTTGGGAAATCTCCGTGCTCGTTGCGACCTAAACTCTTGATAGTTAAAAATCCCATAGTCTGCACCAACAGGAGCTCCTGTGTCCCACAGAAAACACTGCTCCTGAAGTGCCCGAATCGCCTCGTTAGTAGCCATCTGAGAAAACTGACTGTTTTTTGAGCGTTTGAATCCCTGGAATAAAATGAACTTGAAAATGAGCATAAAATGTCTCCATTAACTTTGGTTCCGCAGAAATATAATTCACGAACAATTATTCTGGTGATTGGGATGCACATTTTAGGACCTGCTGCAGAGGATATTCTCCTATAAAATGCCATAAATGCTCACAGATTATAACAAAATCTGAACAATCCAAATGACACAGATTCATGACGATCAGTGATTTCACTTTAAAAAGAGAATCTCTAAATTAAGGAGTCGTTGTAAAATGTGATGCAAGAAAAACAAGCCTTCCTCTGTACATCAACAGATTACCTCACTGTGTGAAGTCAGGCTTTCACTTAGGTATGTTTGTCTTGATAGATCATGTCGAGTGTAATTGTCTATTTTGACCATGAGGGCTGCAAACGCCAAAGCAAAGCTATGCGTGGAGCTCACTGCCTGGTTAAAGAGCATGACAGGGGAAGACTGTACTCTCACTGCCTACCAGTGAAAGTGGAAATGTGCTTTGTTGCCCCTCAGTCAGGCGGAAAATTGCAAACCCATTTGTCATTGTGTGCCAAGATGCAGAGGTCAGTCATTGGATTCCTCCATGACAAGCTTACGGAATCAAATGTTTTTCCAAGGCCTCACCCTTTCACACCTGCACCTCCAGGTAAAATAACAAAACAAGGGGAGAAAGAGAGAAAAGAGGGCTTAGAGCGGGCGACTTAAAGACAGGGGAGAGAAAAACGATACGCGAGAAGAATTTACCGTGAAACCTTGCACGGCAATTGCCCATTTCAGCTTATTTGAACCCAGTATACATTTAGCTCACAGTGGCAGATGAAATGCCAGCTCCTGGCCAACGTCCAAACCAGGAGAATACCACTAATTATTCCTGCCTGTGACCACAGAACATTCTTACAGGCTCAAAAGATGTTGTTTGTTATCCTCTCGGTCAAAGCAGCGACTGCTTGATTTCAGGGAATAACAGAAACACTTAACGAAACTCTTCATCAGTTTGACTGTTTAATCCTGCAGAGAGGCTTCGAGGCTGCAGCGGTGTTTCTTACACATCTGGTGCACTTGGAACGTCACAGATACGGAAACTGATTTCACTTTTAAATCAGTCAATTTAATAGATTGAGTTTATTTCTGTGTGCACCAAACACATGAAGTGGTGTCTGCTGAAAATCAATAGAGATCAATGTTAAAGATGTTGTCTTAATTGTTTTTCTTCTTCATACAAATAGTAAGAAGATTAGTGCAGCAATTGCATTCAAAAAGAAAACATAAATGCATGATTGTCAAGGGTTTAAAGCAAGATTGCGTAACTTTTAGGAGAAATAGGTGACCAATCTTGTCACAAGTGGTGATTACACTGTAAAAAGTCACAAGGAATAAACTAGTTTTTGTCATTAAGATTAAATATAGAAGTTTTATTTATTTCAGGTTGAAAGTTAGAATTATTTTTTAATTTTTTTTCTATCTTCAGATAAATTCAGAACTTCCTTCTAACTTGAATTCAGTTTGTACCCCCTTATACTTTTACACTCTCAAAAAATATAGCCAAGAGTGGCTTCATCTTTGCATCACTGCTGTTACAAAGTAGCTCCCATAGCAGCACTTACATCAACATTAGGCAAACTAGATATTTTAGGTCGAATTTTCTCTTTGGAATTTAAGTTAAAAGAAATCAAAAGATTGTGTTGACTCAACTAGAGAGTCTTTAGGAAATTAATTTAAGAAGAGCTGAATTAAAATCAAGTAAGACTATAAATATTGTTTGTCTGGAATCTTAACAAATCACCTAAATTTGTCTAATCAAATTCAGTCGACTTAAAATCATAAAGCAGCCTGGACACTAACTTTTTCAAGTTGAGTTTGTGTAGATGATTGTAGCACACTGAATTTCCTTTTATTTCCATTTGTTTTATCTACACTATCTTTCATCATGTTGACAGAGTAATACTCTGGATAATCCTTGGGTAAGGTGCAGCGGGTTAGTTTTGCTGGCAGTGTTCCCAGTGGCTGACCACGATACTGTAACAAACACAGCTGAAGTGAAACTGTAACGTCCACAATTAAGAAAGCTTGATTTAAAATCTCACTGGTGTTTCTTTCTCCATGTGTCTGGATGAGGACTGTCATTTTTTAAATCTAATATTACTGATTATTCCATCTCAATATATTTCCCATAAGCCCCAGACCTCTACAGCGACATCACAGCTTAACAAAAGAGGCCATGAGCGCGTCGAGGGGTTATGGTTGATTCAGAGGACTGAATACTGCAGATGTTGTTAGACAACAGTGATTGCAGCTTGGGAAAAGAACAAGGAGTGTCTCAATGAATATTATGGATATATATAAAACCATGATGAAGTGCTGTGAGTGTTGAAGTGAATAAGGGTGTCACCCAAAGATACATTTTCTTTTAACAGCATTTAGATACATTCTTGTGAAGCAATGCTTAAGCTGAACAGACTCAATCATCTTCCTTTACTTTCCAGAGGAGTGTGTTTAATCATTGTGGGTATGATATATTCTTTGACAAGATTGCTGCACATATAGAGGGCTATAGAAGGCTTTGCCGTGCAGTACATTAGTCTGAAGCTCTCTCATAGTTACATTGTATAAATCACAGGGCTACACATGAACAAGCCCCGGCGAGTCACGAGGCACAAGTGATCCAAGCGTGCTGCTTGAGTCCCAGTTGTTGTGGAGAACAGAAAAGAGTCTGAGCCAGGACAGACAAGCACTTCAGAGGAATCAATGAGAATCAATAGACCTGTAATCTGTTACGCTCCAAACTCTACTGATTACTCAATCTATAATCTCATCACTTATACATAAAAAGTTGATGAAAACAGATCCAGTATGTTCACACAACCGTCATGATGGTTGTGACTTCATACTAACTTTTAGATGAGGATTTATAAGATAAACAAGAGGAGATGTGATTGACTTTTCTTGCTGTGATCTCTCTGAGATGTTAGTGCGAAATGCTGTGGGGAACTTCAAACGGGCGCAGCAGCAGAGCTCAGACCCTCCTCCACAGTAATAACCTTGAGTGCTTCTGGAAGAAGGAAATCCCCTGGCCAGCAGAGACACAGGAATCACTCCACTACAGAGGCAACCAGCCGGGCACACACTGCTTCTTGAAATAACAGTCCATGTTCACTCAGGCACAAACATCCGCTCATTTAAACACTTCTGATTGTATCAAACTACAAGGAACAAATCCAGAGGTGATGGCTTTATTAATTCAAGTCTTCAGTTAAACATTTATTAGGCAAATGAAACAAGGAAGACCAGAAATCAGACCAGACCAGAAAGATGTTATATCAAGGTCAGTGAAGTGTATTTTCTTTTTTTGCTTTTTATCTCAGAGAGTTTTACAATCTGGGATGGGCAGAAACATCAGGAGGAGCATCAGAACAGGGATCCTCCTCCAGCACTGACACATACTGTATGACATATATTAGACGCACTATCACGCCAATTCATATAAATGAGGTGAACTTGTGAAAATGATCTTAAAAGCTCAAGAGCCAAATTTTGACATGATTGTGTCCTGGGCCCAGGTAAAAACTCAGAAACAGAATCAGTAGATCACAGATTCAGAGGTTAACCAGTCACGCCTCCAGAAGGTCTTTATTTTGCCAAAGCCTGCATTTCCCTGGGTATCAAAGGCAACATGAAAAACCAGAGCAAGAAGCTGCAGCAGGTGATAAGCTGCAAGAGTTAAAGTGAAACTCTTGCCAAAATACAACCTAGGCTTTTTTTTGTGTGAATGTATATGAGTCAAACCTTCGTGTAAAAGCATAATTACACTTGCACTTTGTTTTCTGGTCAAACTCATTTAAAATGGGAGTGCTTAGCCCTAGCATCAAAAACACTATTTTCAAAATACTAAGAAGGTTCGACACAACATGAAATTTTGCTTGTAGTATCACCAGGGTCTCTACACATGAAATGAACGTGAGCATTGAGAATATTGTTTGTGTAGACAGAGTTTACTAAAAAGAACGTTTTTGGACAACTCCCATTAGCATATGTTTCCTCCGCTCACCGGAGTCCTGCCAGTGAGAAGTATCAATCTCTGAATGCAACTTAACATGGAGGACAATTAAGGTGGACCGCTATAAAGCTTAGTTCCATACAAATGCATGGGTAATTAGTTGTTTTGTCGTTAGCAAAAAACAATATTGACCTTGAAGTTGAAAAAGGAGCTTCATATAAGAAACAATACTAAAATCAAAAGCCGGAAAAGTCACATGAGATATCGCATGAGAAGTTGTTACCGGAAGACAGTAGCGGTCCACCTTAACTCTCCTCCATGTTACGTCACATTCGGAGATTAATACTTCTCGGCGGCCATGACGCCGGCGAGCGGAACAAGCTACTGCTAACGTAAGCTGTTCAAAAACGTTCTTTTTAGCAAACTGTGTACACAAACAATGTTCTCAATGCTCATGTTCATGTGTAGAGACCTTGGTGATACTACGAGCAAAGTTTCATGTTGTGTCGAGCCTTCTTAGTGTTTTAAAAATAGCAATTTTGATGCTATCGCCAATTTGCCCCAAGCACTCCCATTTTAAATGAATTTGACCCAAAAACAAAAATACGTTAAATCTTAAAAGTGCCTCTTTCTAATTATGCTTTTACACGAAGGTTATACATTCACAAAAAAAGCCTAGGTTGCTTTTTGGTGAGAGTTTCACTTTAAGAGTCACCTTTCAATGGAAGCTTTTGGTCTCTCACTTCTGTTTAAAAGAATTTGAATCCACAGATTAATACTAGCATGCAGCAACATAATTAATGATTAAAAAAAAAAAAAAACGTTTTTGGGATTATATGAGATTGAAAGGGCTCTGTCTTACAAACTGTAGTAATTTACATGCATTAATTACAACGTTTTTATTGGCCGTATGTGGATTGTAACTTGACATGAAAAATGAGACCCTTCCCCGTCTCTCTCAGTTGTCTGTACAAGCCTGTGGATGAGTAGTTAAAGTTGTTTAATGTCACTGGACTATAGGTTTATTTGTGAACTTGCATTTTTTTTTGCAGCGGTCCAAAGGATGTGATGTTATTCACATTCTAAAGAGTCTCATTTCAGCGCCTCCCTCTGCTCCGCTAGAGCAGCAGTAGCTAACGTAAGTTTAGTAACAGAGTCCGCAAACACAAAGACACGATCGGCTTCCAGCACAACACTGAAGTGCCACACAGCCCCTTTAAGATAATTAAGATGGTCACAGGGTCTGCAAGCACACAGTTTTGAGCAACTTTAGCCCCAACTACAAAAAAAAACAAGTGTACACAATAAGAGTCCAAAGCCATGTTAGCAATGTTAGCCGTGATAGCCACTCTGTGATGCTGAGATGATGTGTTGCTTTGAGCTATGTACTAATGTTAGCACGCTGACATTCTAACAATGGCAATGTTAACATGCTACAGTTTAGCAGGTAATGTTGACCATGTTCAACGTCATAGTATTTTTTTGTAAGCATGCTAATTAAGCATTGAAGCATTAAATACAGCTGATCCGAATGGGAACTTCGTAGGTTATGCTGTTATTTGATCATCAAGTTAAAATTCTGACCTGATGACGCAGCTCAGATGATCCAGCATGCGTCGCATGCACAGATGCAACGTTCTCAACTAGACAGTGTCCTTGCCTCAGAAGCCCAAGGTTCAAATATGACTGACACAAGCCAATAACTGGCTGAAATTGGATCGATTTTCTTAAGTTGCATTAGCAAAGATGACAACTATGAAAACAACATTAATTAAATTTTTATATTAGACAAAATCTCACCTTCTAATCAGGACAAAATCTGCACATTTGAAAAGCAATGCATTTTTGTTCTTCTTCTTGTTCTTATTATTATTATTATTATTTGTTGTAATATGATGTGTGACAGGACAGGCAAAGAATGACATGAAACGGGGTAAAAGAGGGAGGTCAACATGCAGCGAAGGGCCACATGTTGGAATCAAACCCAGGCCACTGTGGCATGGACATGGCCTTTGTATATGGAGTGCATGCTTGGCCAACTGAGCTACCGGGGGCCCCAGTGATACATGTTTATTTTTAGATATTTCTTCTTTCCAATGGAGGACTCAAGCATTAACTAGCATTAGGGATGATAATGATGATACATTGTAGTGTAGTCTATATAGAGGCTAAGTAGAAAGCTTCACAGTCCAGCACCTGGTATGACAAGAATACATATATTAGGAGTCATTGGACAGGGACGGGTCAGGTGGCCTTCTCCTCCTCTTCCTCCTGCTCAAACGGCGTGCATACCTCTCCACGTCCCAGTAACTAATCATCATACAGATCTGGCCAAGAACTGAGTAGCTGAACACGGGAAATATCATATTCAAGCATTCTAGAGTTTCACCTGTGCTTCCTAAATTCATTTCCCATGCCTCAAACAGGGAGATGTCAGCATTGTCTGCTTCAGTGGTCAGAAATGAGACTTCAAAGCCTGGAGAGCCTGCAGAATAGTTTGGGGAGTTGCTCAAATGTTCCAGTATTTGAGTGGGGGAGCATTTACATTCCCACAGTGATGTTTACTGTGCCTGATCTAAAAGGCTGGTGGAGCTCACATTATTCTGTCTGGTTGGCTCAGGTCCCTCACTAAACCAGGTGTGTTTTTATTGGATCCGAGCTTATCAGTGAGGCGATCAGGAACCTGTTGCCAACTAGGCAGGTCAACCTAGGCATGTTATGAAACCAGAAACATTTGTTGGGAAAAAGAAATACTTTGCGTGGTTTCGTCCTGAAAAGAAGAGAAGATTTATGAGTAAAATCTGCACCATGTATCACCTGTTTAGTTCCAGTCTTGGACGAGAAAAGAAAATAAGTTACCTATAAGAGAAATGAGCCAGGTCCAGATGAAGCCCAGATAGTTGACACCCTCCTGCTCAAGAGGATTGCTCACTCATTTCAAAGTGTCACACAGATGCTTAGCCACACATTCCCCCTGTCAGAGGCAAACAAAGACAGTTTTCTGGGAGGAGAAAGGCATGCCGTTTCCTCAACATGCCTCACCTGCGGTGACCAATCACGGCAGCAGTTACAATCCCGAGCCCTGAAGGAAGATAGGTGAGGGTTTATGTTGTCATTGGTGGATGTTTTACAATCGGGTGTCATGCATTTCTCAGTTAATGTTTATTTTCAGAGGGACCACCTCATTCCTTTGGTCTGACCCGGAGGGATGCAGTGTGTAATCATAACAGCATTGATAGGAGCGTGTTCAAATGTCTGCAGAGCGGCAGACATTACACATTCATCCAGCGTCTGCCGTGTCAACAAGCAAGCTGTCGTCATGTGAGCCAGAAATCTTAATTTTGAGCAACGCATGCACATATTCAAATAAAACATAAGCAGCGCGCGATACAAGAGGTTTTACCAAGAACAGAGAACAGTGTGAAGGGTGAAGCCAAAGGAGAGCATTTGTGTCAGGCTGTTAAGGAGCAGAGAGTGGTGGCTGCACTGAGAAGGCCATATTGTGTTCCTTTATTCGTCACGGTTGGTACACCTGAACAGAACAGTGTTGGAGGGTCAGTACACCCAGATTACAGTAAAGAATAAAATATCTCAAGACCTCTAGCAGTATTTAGCCATGCAGGTATTTATGTTTTATTTGTAAAGTTCAGTGTTGGAGGATGTGTTTAGATGCTTTATTTAACTGGCACTGCCACAGTGTAGAAATGGTCCATTACTACATTTTACTTTTTTAAGTTATAGAAATATTATCCACTGAATGTGCTGAAGTACTGGAAGTAAAGTATTGATTGTGAAGAATGGCATAATACTTATCAGTAGACTATTAAGCAGTAATTTAATGTTCTGGTCAGTCCTCAGGTCATCTTAACTAATATAACATATTAACTAACTATTACATATTGCTGGGTTGTTTAATCTATGAGGACGTCTCATGTTTGTAACATAAGATATATGTAGTGGAGTAACACGTGCAACTTTTCTCTCTTAAATATAATAGAGTGGACGTATAAAGTAGCGAAATGTCAAACAGAAACACCTAAATGATAAAACAGTACTTCAAAATTACATTAAAAAAGACAGAATGTGCTCATCATGCTCATTATTTATTTATTTTTGGTTACTACCAGAGTAAGTTTAAAGACTTTAAGGTTTTCTCATTCGGTTTTCACGCCCTGTTAGAGCTCCCGTCTCTTTATGGCCCTCCATCATGGTGACGTAACGTGATGTCACAGAGTCACAGAATAACAGGTGAGACTTCCGATTGAGGGGTTTCATGCACTTCACAAGAGGAGCTCCCATCGGTGCGGAAGTTTGACCTTTTTAAATGTCAAGATCTTCTACATGCACAAAAAAAAAAAATATTAAAACCGAAGGAAAGGAAAAATAAAAGTATAGTAGATCTCCTTTAAATCTGTAGTTTATTATTTTTGGGCAACAGACTGCGAACATTTACAAATTATGATATATATACATATGTTGCTGTTATGGCCAACACATCAGCATACAGTTGCTATTCACTCTCCTTTTATCTTCGGTTTGCTCTCCACTAACCATATTTTTAACTAGATAACAGTTATCTGCTGCAGCTGGACAGGAGATTGATGAGAGTGGTCGGACGGAACCAAAACAGTTATGGAGTGTAAAAACCAAGCCCGTACCACTGAGGAGAAGTTCAGACTCCAGTCATCACTGTCTGTGGGTTCATCGCTTTCATTGGTCACATAGTCACATGATCCATTGTTAATTTAATAATGATTGTGGCAGATTTAAATGAAATACTTGAGTACAGTTTTAATCACTTGCTGCTATTGGCCAAGGTTGTGAGATATTCATCTTTACCACATGACACTTCTGTTATCAGAGAGGTAGACAGCCTCTTCTCTAGAAATGTGGAGGTAACTGAGGAAATGGATCTATGTGGTTATAAGACGTATTGGTCCAACACAAAAGACTGATCTATTGAAATGAATCACTGAGGAGAAGGGCGGTTGCAATAGCTGCACTCATGACAGAAAAACATGACATGACAGCGAGGCCGTCATTGTTTTTTAACAGATAACGTTAAGATTAGCCAACTTTGAAGATTTGTTGCTTTTTAAGTGAAGATGAAGGGTTTATATCTGCTCGCTGATCACCTGGCACTGCAGCTCGGCACCTCCCTGCCACCCCTGTGAGGCCCTAACCTCCAGCCTGGCACTGGAACTCAAGTCCTCCAAGGCTCCTGGAATCAGCTGTTATCTGACAGATCATCAGATCAATAATAAAACATTACTGATAGCCTCAAGCTTTGAGCTGTCCAGAGACCATGTAATGTCAGATATGCACATGCACGCACATGGTTATGATGGATGCGACAACAGAAGAGCCAATGAGGCAGAAAATTAAGGGAGCAGACGTCGGCACAGCCTTCCTCAGATCACTTGCTTGCTTGTTTGAAACCACCATCTTTCCTTTTAGCCTCTGAAAGGCAGTAACATGCAAAGGTATTGTCTGTTCTCTGCATCATGAAGGCTTCTCCCTGCTGGGATGTTCTAGGGCCGAAAGGCAGAGAAGAAAAAAGCTGATGACAGGGTACTTTCATGTTTCTTATCGTGACACCATATCAGAGCGATCTAGATGGGCCAGACAAAGTACCACCAGGTCCCATAGCTTTGAGCAAAATTTCATCTTTTTCATCATATCTCCCTGCCTTTAGTCCTCAAGGGAGATGGGAGGTTGGTGGTCCGTGCATTTAGACCACAGTGAAAACAGAGGGGGAGTCTGAATTACAGATAAGTCTGGTCTTATTCAACAGGATATATCTTTGTTTTGTGAAGAACTTACAAATATGGAGCTGGATGAAAAGAGAGAGACAAAAGGTCTGATAAACTACGCACACATCGTCTCACGCAACACTTCTCAGGAGGAGATAGCCTGCTCATCTCTTGAACGCCCCTAAAGCTAAAAGTGGCTTCATGTGGGGATGGATGGAACAGGATTTCCCAGAGGAAACATCTTTAGACTGATGCATAAATGTCTGCGATCAGACGTGCATTTCCACATTCAAAAGAATGAAAAGAAAAGAACACAGGGCCACCACTGAAAAATGTATAATGAGAGACGCACTTGACTTATCAGTGTGTGACTGTGACGTGGAACAACTGAGATCAAACTGACAATGTGTCGCCTCTACCAGCCAGCCTGCAAGCAGGATCCTATCTACGTTCCCAGGGTCCTATGTTCCAACAGTCTTATGTTCCTGGGGTACTACGTTCAGGTGGTCTTAAGTCCCCAAGGCCCTATGTTCACAGGGTCTTAGGTTCCAAGCGTCCCATGTACCCAAGGTAAATGTTCTGTTAACACACATCAACTTTCACCCTAAAGCAGCATTAAGCTATGACCTTAAGCGATTCCATGATTTCAGCCATTTGATAATTGTCCACAAGCATACTGTAGGCGTATTATAGTGACAGGGGGCAACACTGGATCCCTAGGCCACAGAACCCCGGGTACACAGAAATGACCAGATACGTTTTGCGCATAAGATAGACAAAATTAAATGATAACCCGATGGTGGTGCAACAGAAAAAAAATCTGGATATCACCAAATCATTCAGGTTCATCCTCTGGTGACCACAAATGCCTTTTATAAAATCCAATGCTGGTCCACTGAATAGATGCTGAGATGCAGCAGATTCAATTTGGACCAAAGTGGTCAATGAACTGATGGGACCTCCTGACAGCCCTGTTGCTGGCGAGGCTAATAAGCATCACTGCAACTTGGTCAGTCGGTGATGAGTGCGACGCCACCAGAATTTTCTAAGCACTGCTAATAATTACTACCAGCACAGAAGAGTGCAGGTATTTGGCAGTGAAGGTATGTAATTTCCTCTTTTATCGTAGCTCTTGTTCAGTGCTTGTTCCTGCACGGAGCTGCTGTGGGAAACTCCAACTCCCCGAAACAGAGCACACTCTGCTCATCTGCAACCGTGCTGCCAGGTGTCAACTTGTGACACCGTAATAAAAAGAGCATTTTTTTCCATACTTGTAATGCAGAGTGTGAAGTCTATAAATAACTTGAATGCTTGATTCGTTTGTCCATTTTTAGTAAGAACATCGGTTTCTGATAATAGATTCGTCCTGGGGTGGTAAATTTGGATCAATTGTGAACATGTGCCCCGAGGTAGCTGTCATCTTTTATCACTTCATCTCCACTTCACTGGTAAATATAATACAACTGCTTTAAATGAAGAACAAATCAAACAAAGCTGCGAGTGGGACTAATTTTAGCTCTTTTTAAAGTATGCTCTGCAATGTTCAAAATCGTGGCTTCAGACGCTGCCGTCCCCAGCAGCAGAGGTGGAATTCTTACATGGGAGAGATAAGGACAGACTGCTCTATTTGTCAGTGCAAGGGGCCCCTTAAGGGCCCGGAGAATCTGATGTCCACACACTCTCTCCCCTGCACTCTGACATTTTCTCAGCAGTATGAGGTTACATACGAGGAAAAAGACATCTACATCATCAAGGCTCCTGCTCTGCGAACAAAACGGCCTCTCACTCGTGTGTCTCATGACATCAGGACAAAATGTCAAAAGTTCCCAAAAGATTGCCAGCAAAACAAACTATTCTCTAAATGAGAGTGGACAGGAGCTAGTATTTTTAGATGACCTATGTATCAGTTGCTATTTTTGTCGGCAGCTTCTGTTTGGTACGATGACTTTTGACCTGTGAGGTTCTTTCTGAATTTTAGAAAGGGCCAAAGAGCATAAAGTGTACTGAAGTACATCCCCTGGATTATAAGCGCTCCAGGGTGAGGGTTTGTAACCCGCGGTAGCTGCAGGCTAGCAGGGTCACAGCCCACCCAAGGGGGAGGGAAGACAGGGTCACAAAGGCTGAGGAGGATGCATGTTCCCAGACACAAAGTAGACAGCTCCAGAGCCCAAACACAAAACACAGGAAAGCACTGGCAGACAGGCAGGAAAGGCTTGATTCTTGATACTTTCCTGTAAAACCCCAAGTTAAAAGAATTGGCATCATCAGGTTAAGGAATTAAAAGATAATGGTGATAATTGTGGCAATAAGATGAAGCCAATAAGATACCCAATTTCAGGTTAGATCACGCTGACAATTATTTGCACTTTGAAATCTTAAGATATCCCTTCGCAGTGCAGGAAAGATTACAATTTGGACCGCGCGAGCGAAGTGAATGACAATAGACTCTTGCATTGCAGCGGGGTCCCTCAGGAAGAAAAGGTTATAGGATCTCTGAAAAGGTGGCCATTGTTCATCATCTCCAGCGAAATGACTTTGTAAAATTGAGAGGAAGAAAGGCAAACCAATGGACCAATGTGATAGCAGCCCGTGAAAGTGGAGAGCACTGATGCATGAGTGAAAAGCGCCTTATGTCAAATATAATTGTCCTGCCCTGAAAAACAAGCTAGCGATGTCTGATTTGATTCCCTCCTGTTTGGCTCGAGTTACTTCCTGTCTGCTTTAAGCATGTTTGCCGAGACAATCAAGCTCCTGGAGAGACTTTGGGATGTTCCGATGTCTTTGTCCACCACAGACCTGATTTTAATAACCTCTCATTTCCTGTTTCTTTTCTCCTCTTTTTTTGTTTTTGTTTGAAGTCAAATGTCTTTTTTAAAAGTCCAGAAAACTTGGTTTCAGCAATACTTCCACATTTACACTTTCACTTTCTTGCTGGGAGTTCGATGTGATGATCTATGCCACGCTTGTATAATAAATGTGGAGCTTCCTCTAGCTTGCTTCAAAGACGTCGGCCTTAAAGCCTAATCTCTATAAACCGATATCTTTATATGAATGTAGAATCTGTTGGCTTGGGACAAAAGCATTCTGGTTTTTTTTAGAAGGCTTTGGTTGCATGCAGGTAACTAGCCAGTCCTCATCAGGTATAAAACCACATACATTGACTGTGAAAGCAGCTTATTATGACCCGATTTTTGTTGTTAAGTGGCGACCTCTTCTGGCCTTAGTAATTACTATGGCAGCAAAGGAGAAAGTCAGGCGAAGCAGTATGAGCAAAAAGCCCACATAAGGATGAGGTTTGGGTAGACAAACACTGGACTTTCAACCTGGAGACCATTGGTGGTGTCCAGTGTGAAATACAGAAGTCAACTGTAAGCTACTTAATTAAAGGTGGTCTAACACACCGTGACAGCGAGTAAGACCCCCTCCTCAAGAGATCAAGATTGCAGACCACTAGTTTACGTAGTTTTAGCAACCTCTGAAATGACCGCACGATAACACTACACTCTCTAACAAGAAACTGCTGTCAAAAAGCCACAAATAATGCTCAGAACAGCACCAAACTTCAGCAACAGTACAAATAGGGTCGCAGCACATAGCTCGAGGCATCATTCGTCTGCTAGCTTAGCCGGATTGCTATTGTAAAGTCAACAAAACTCACCACTCTCCTGCAACAGCTTCATGTCGTGGGGAAGCCCTGCGAGTTGATTACCGAGCGCAGTAGAGTTCCGCAGCTCAAGGATGAAAATGTACGATTATTACTCCATGGAAATGCAGTCAAAGTTCATATGTGTCTTACCTACCAGTTTATAACAGTTATTATCAAGAGCGGACAGGGAAAAGAACGGAATTCAGCATTTCTAACTGCACTCGGTAATCGACTCGCAGGGACTTCGCCACAACATGAAGCTGCGACAGGAGAGTGGTGAGCTGTGCTCACTTTACAATAGCAATCCGGCTAAGCTAGTGTAGGTCTGATGCCTCAAATCGATATCTATTTGAAGAGATTTGCCAAAATGTTATTGTGCGTCTTCAATTTGCTTATTGGAGACACAGTAGAGGAAGAGTTGGCCCTATCATTGCCTTCAATCCCACAGTTGTTGAGATACTTCACCCAAAACCACATCGGTCAACCTCATGGCGGAAAAAAAGTCAGGAGGAGTCTAGAGAACCACAAACGTTTGCGTAAGAATGTGATGTGAATGTATCCAGTAGTCTGCGATATTTCAGTGTGGACCAAAGAGGTGCACTAATATACAGACGTATAGAGCTGTGGTTAGTATCATGGACAAAAAATAATTTAACTAGTACAACATTCATTCTTCTAACCTGCAATAATTATCATACAGTTGCGAGGCCTTGGCCTCAAAGTGAGACTAAACTATTTAATTTATCATAGTTACCCTCCATGCTTGGAGATGGCAGCTGTTAGGTCAACATGCAGAAGGTGGATGTCTTCCTCAGACACCTGTCATCCTCCATCCTGCTTTGGCCCTTGGAGGTTGGTTCCGTGGTGAGATGTCTGCAGTGGCCCTTCTCCTGGCTTTTCTTTTGCCCATTGCTGCTGGCCTGGAAGCATGTCCAGCTGTCCCATCATTCTGTCAGCACCACTGTCTCCCTCAGCCCCAGATTAAAAACGCCAAAGGGGCCGCCAGGAAAAGTGGCTCGCCCCGTCTCTCAGGACTTATGTCAAAAATGTTTCAGTCCTCAGGTAATTTGCTACAGTCTGGGATCCTTTCACTATTACTTCAAAGAGCCTCGCAAAGAGAGGCAAAGAGAGAGAAATGAAAGGGAGGAAAAAAGATATTTAGTTGTGGGTAGTGACAGATCTACATTCTTGAGTATTGACATGTGATCTGAGTGAGGAGTCCTCCTCCTCTGCAGCAGCCCTTAAATCATCGGACTGATAAAAACCGTGTCTGTTGACTCTCTTCCAAAATAGAGCTTAGTCAAACAAATTGAGTCATTTCCAAAAGAATTCACAGTCGCTCCTACTCAAATAGATGGCATAGTAGAGAGAAAAAATGTCTTTTTATTGATTCAAGGGTCAGAAAAATCATCCTGGGTATTCACATTTGACACGTTTGAGGTTTTCAAGGATAATATTTCTAATGTCATTCAGGATTTTAAATTTTACTTCCTGCACATATTTAGATCTGTTGCCCAAATACAAGGCTGAATGTGCATAACTTTCTTTAGCCTGAGGCAAATATTCTGAATCTGGAACGGAGGTTAAAGTGTCTGAATCAATCTTAAATGCTCTTGGGTTCTTGCACTCCTGCAAATGTTGGCACGAGCAGTTAGTTCTCCCCTCTGTGTAAGAAAATCCTCTGCTGTTGGACTTAAATACAAACTGGGCGAGACCTGTGGAATGAGGAACAGAAACAGGAAATTTCAACTTGGTTCACCTCACGAGAAATGTAGATTTACTTAGGTTACAACCGCCAAAAACTACTGAGTCAGGGTGAATCAGAAGTGTTAGGTTTAACGGTGCACTATGTAGATTTTGATCAGATGAGAAAGATCTTCCTTGGCTGATTTTTATGCTCAAACTGAATAAACAAACTGACCTTAAAGGACGACACAGTTTCATACTGTTTTACTTTGTTTATATGTGGCGGACCCTGCCACCTTTCTGGCTTCAAACAGTGTTCTGTGGACCTTATATTCCTCTGAGAACAGCTTGTTTATTCAGTTATGGGCAAAGGGTTGTATTATTACCTCATTAAGGTTGTAAATATTACAATTCTGAGTTTAAATTTCTAAACCTAAATTGAAACATGACAAATGCAGCTCAGCAGTAGACTGTCACAGTCCGGGTGCTTCAGGGTCTGCCGTGATGAGCACCTGTCCTGTGGAGCTGCTGCAGCACAGTACAGTATGCACTCTTGCTGTTCGTGCGCACAAGTGTGATGAAAGTTTGAAAGTATTCGGAGCCTCTCAGCAGGCCGGGACAAACCCTTGACATCTCCACAGTGCAGCGTCTCGAGTTTTCTCCAGATCAGGAATGCATGGGCGCATTCGTGGCAAACAAAAACAGTGATTAAAGAGGGTAACTGGATCAGCTCTAATCAGCACGTCCTGAGAAAATGCCAGGGAGTTTTCAACCATTGTCAGGTCACTCTGAGAGGTGATCTCTTTCCCCATTAATTATGTGCGCCGTGCCGCAGCAGTCGTCCTCTCCGGCGTGTGAGCGACCTTCTCTGCTCTCGTGTGTCTGTGCAGAATGATCAAAACGTTTCAGGGAGACAGTGTGTGCAGGATCCAGCTCCCAGTGATGTGCCTGCCCTCTCATTTCTCTGACAAAGAACAATGGCGACCTCAGAAGTAATGGCACTGGCACAGAGAGAGGAGAAGAGGAGCAAAGAGGGAGAAAAATAACCATTACCCCCCCAAGACATGTTCTATCATGTGATAAATTCTGTTTTCTCAAGCCAAATCCTCCCTGCTGAAAATATTCAGAGCTTGTAA
>CAEMYA010000062.1:2437407-2478077 GCA_903131615.1 Diplodus sargus | reverse complement strand
AAAGATTTGATCATCAGATAAAGAGCGGGTTGAGCTTTGAGAGAAAGAAAACGAGGGCATGGAGGAAGGATGATCGTGCGTCTTGAGCTTGCCAGTGACCGAACAGCTCAATGACATCCTCTATTTATCCCAAACGACAGTTCCTTTTTATTATCCTCACTGTGAGAGGTCAGGGAGGGATGGAGATCACCCACCTCTGCTGTGCCAATGCTGCCCTCTGCTGAACAGAAGGTAAACAGCCACTTTCACACTCTGCAGCTGCCACTGTGGGTGCTTCTCACTTCATTTTTACCTTCTGCAAACTAAATGTGTCCAATTAACGTCTGTCACTGACTTTGCCAATGACTTCCATGATCAGCGAGCTGGTAGTCGCAGTGGACATTTAACTGCAGCTTACGCACATGGTATTATTGTCAGAGGTGGAGAGAGGACGCAGGTCTTGGGAGCAACACCACAGTGTGGAAGTGATGAATTCAAAATCATACGTAAGTAGAAGTACAAAAGCACTATCATATAAATATAACAATGTACCAAAAGTACACATAGTGCAGAATAATGTATATGATATAAGTGGATTCTATTTAATGATGCCAGTGTTGTACAAAGTACCCAAAGGTCATACTTGAGTAAAAGTAACAATGTCTGTTTATGTGTGTAATAAAGTTTTAATATTCATTTTGTGACAGTGAAAGTCTTGAATAGATAAATTTGAGTATAAGTCTTAAAGTGTCTGATAATAAATGTACCAAACGTATCTAAAGTACAAGTAAAAACTTACATCTATGTTTATAATCCAAGTTTGGGGTCAGAGAATTATTGGACTGGTCAATAATTGGATCCAATATTCAATGATTGTCTGAAGGTTTTTATCTAATTGCTCTCTTATTGGCTGTGATGCAGCGTGTAAACTGCAAAGTGACTGGTAACTAAAGTTATCAAATAAATCTGGTGGAGTAAAAGTTCAATATTTACTTGGAGTGGAGTGGAAGTGTAAAATAATGCTTATGACATTTTATTTTATGTTGATCTATAATATGATATCATTGTTGATTCTGCTTTGTATTATTAGTCTGAATCTGACGACATATACAATGGAAAAAAAAACTTAAGAGACAGAAGAGCCACAAAATTGTACCGTACAGTCCTTCAGTAGAAGTGTGTTGAAAAGCTGAAAAATAAGGGGAAAGAACTCATTAAACTCATTTGTGGTTGCATTATAAATCATGGCCAGAATTTGTGAATATGCCAAAGATGCCAAGGAGTCCTGCAGCTACACAGAACGTACTAGAGGTCAAAATACTGTAGAGGTGATTTTCCACAGGCTGGATGCTATCAGCTTCAGCAGCTCTATTAAAACCAGAGCGTGGCCGATGTTTTTGCTTATAAAGCTGCTCAGAGGGAGAAAAAAAAAGTTAGACATATTGTTTGTGATGATTGCTGGATCATTGTTGACTTGACACTGTGGGAATGAGTCTGGCCTCATGAGGAGAACTATCAACAGAGGCTGATGTGGCTGTGAGAGTTAACTGTCTGCCAAATCAAGAAGTTCTATCACTAAATCCAAGGTTTAGTTGGTAAGTTGGTAAGTTGACTTTATTGCTTGCATTCAAGAAGGATGGCGATTTTGACATTTTGATACAGACATGATGTTCACAATAATACTTTGAACATATCAAGCAAGTTATATAATAAAGTCCAAAATAACCTGAAGCACTACCGGTGCTCAACATGTGAATCATTCCACACAGGGTTATACTGTACATGAAAGGCTAATTAAAATCGTATTCAGGAAATGGAGTCTGCAGCAGCAGTGCAGCACTGCTGGAGATTATACAGCACATCAGAAGGATATGAGAAACAGGCTGCCTCATGATCCCTTTGCTGGGTGAGGGAAAGATATTTAAGGTTTCTGCTGTACTTTTTTGTGTGGTGCAGAAATGATCTGATCTGCACATCGAATTAACAATGTTCCCATGAAGTCTGACCACTGATCCCTGGTCAGTAAGACTCTCACATTTTACTCATTAGTCTAATATTGTGCAACATGTGGTGAGAACAGATTTTGTCGTCAACATCTTGTTGCCTTAATCTCAATATTAACATTTTCACACATTATGTCACGAGAGCATGTAACCTCGGGGGCGGGTACAGTAGGCTGAAGTGCAGTCGAAACACTGTGTTGGTGCATTAAAAGAGCGCTCCAGCAATTTAGCAGTGAACTCCTGTGACACCGTCGGATGTACTGTGGACAGTTTTGAAAGAAGAATAACATTTCTGCAGCAGATACAGAGATATTGTTCGTCCTTTTTTCTTCCTTTTCAAAATCTGGCAACCAGATATTGGAGGGTTACATTCAAGATGTATTCCAATACAGTTTGTAATTACCTGTTAAACATTTAGTCAGTAACGTAATCTGAGTACCATAATATTAAAGCAATGGAACCTGATTTCTAGAGAAAGAAACATCAATCAGATGACTTTTATTTAATCGTATTATTGATGTTCTGTTAGAATACACAGAGTGATGTTGTGTTAGATTCGTGTTGCTATGTGTGCAAATGTGCATGTTTACAGACTGATATATCACCCTTTAGTTTGAAATTGTGATCATGTTAGTAATCCCCTTTAATACTTAATGTATCTGTAATGTAATTACAATTCTTTTTGTAACCTTAACGGGAATACTGTTACCTTTTTTTTATTATCATGATTACGTTTCATTTCTCCCCAAGCCTGCTGGCAACTAGCAACACTAGAACTTGACCATTGACAAAAAATACAATGCTTGGAATAGTAATCGATAGATTAAAATTACATGTAATCTATAGAAAAAAGAATTGCATTGTAAAATTAAAATAACAACAGTAATAAAATCATTAAAGCTAGGTATCAATGTCTCAAAAAATAGAAAAGTCTTTTTTCTAATTTACTGACTTTTGAGTGGAGTCATTAGTGTTTTTAAGGTTTAATGTTTTTAAGGTAAACCTAGACAACCGTCATCCAGTTTATATGATATAACTCATATAAGCAAAAAATAAAATGTGTTTTTATTCAAATCTATGTCGTGGTAGGAAAATTACTGGTGTATTTGCTAACATTAATGAATGACGACTGTACTGCAGTTGGCTGTGCCTGCACATGTGATACACTGACTGAAAGACTACATTAGAACAGAGCCGTCGTTAAGGTTATTGGTTCCACCAGTGCTTTATATACAATGACAAGTCAAAATGTCTGCTGAGTGAATGCCTGAATAGACATACTTGTGTTTTGTTTCTGTTTTTTAATGACATGATTATCTCATATCTATCTGATATCAGAAAACATTAAACCTGCAATGTATTCATGGTGGGTATATAATCACATACATACAGTAGATAAATGTACAAACTGAGACTTTTATGTTCAAGTAGAAGTTTTATTTCTAAGAAGAAATACAAAATATAGGCAATTTAATCATATGTACACTTTACATTCCCAGCTGGGGGAGTTTTTCATCCTCTCCACAGCTGGTTGCAGCTCGTCCCCACTAGGAGGCTCTGCTGTTCACTGTCTGTCAGTCCTGCATCAAAACCATGGCCTCCACATGGGTGAGGAGACGTTTGGTGCTGACCCCTCTCTGGGTGAGGCGTGTGGAGGGGAGGCGAGAGCGGGGCAGTGAAGGGCAGGAGGGCTGGAGTGAGGAACGGTGGATGGGAAGCTGAAGAAGGAGGTGTTGGAGGACAGAGGTGACAGGCTGGGGGGGAAGGAGAAGTGAGAGGCAAACGACGGGAAAGGGGGAGAGGTGGCGTACGTGGAGAAGGAGGGAGAGAGCCAGGGGGAGGGAGGGGGGGACAGATAGTCGTGGCACGGTGTGGAGCAGGAGTGTGGCTGGAACGGGGAGAGAGATGGGAACCTCTCCTTTGTCCTCTCAGAGGTGCAAATGGCGTCCACAGATGTTGCATGTGGCGGTTTCGCCGCCTCCATCTCAGTCGTTCTCGGGTTGAAGTCTGGTTTCGGATGCTGGCTCTCAGTGTGATGTTTCAGGCCCTCAATCAGGCTCATTCTCTGCGTTGGGGTTATCTTGTGCATGTAGCTGGTCAGCTGGGTGACACACTGCTGAAAACCTGCACCCTGCATGGTGAGGAGAGCAGGAGCACTGGGCTGATGAAGGTTCACCACAGGAGCAGTGTCTGCAGGGAGTGAAAATGCACCAGGGTGAGGGATTTGTCGCAGCAGAGAGGGACTTTCATGAAGAATTTCACACATTTTATCCGGTGATGAACTGTTGTATCTGACTAACCTTTTCTCCTGTTCTTCTCCTCTGTCCACTTCTGAAGATACTCCACAGCCAAGTCAAGAATCTCCGCTTTCTCTATTTTAGGATTCTGCAGCCGCTGCGTGTGAGAACAGCGAAACGAGGGAGGAAACAAACATTTCATTGTAAGGTTATGAATCCCTTAAACACGTGCAGAGGCTGGATGTGATTTTCTTTGACATGACTCACTGGATCCGACGTGTTATTCAACAGCAGACTCCTCAGCTCAGCCAGACTTTGGTTTATTCGATCTCTCCGCTTCTTCTCCACAACTGGTTTCAGCACCTGGATGGAGTTAAAGTTATTGTCACTTATAAATGTGTCCCAGCTGTTTGACCAATGGCTTTATACTGTTCACACCATCCGTTACATCTGTCTATCCGTATGTGTTTATAACAATTTGTGTGCTCTAAGCAGTTCTGTAAAAAGCACATGAAAGTAATGCTGGAGTAAAAGGAAAGATTGTCTTAAAGTATTACTCAGGTAAAAGTGGAAGTCACCCATATGAGTAATCAAGTTGGCAAAAGTCTTAAAGTAAGTAAAATGTACTTAATTCTACAAGTAAGTAGAGCAAAAGTAATTTAACATTAACGTTTAACATATTTACATGCATGTATATGAGGATCTCTGCACTACCTTGGATCTAATGCAGCGTGAGGCCTGCAAAGTAATTAGTAACTAAAGTTACCAGATAAATGCAATGACTGAAAAGTATAACATTTGCCTAAATAATGTGAAATGTGAAATGAAAGTACAAAACAGCAAAGTAGAAAATGGAAATACTAGAGTAAAGTAACTCAAAATTGTACTTAGTTACAGTACTTGAGTGGATTTACTTAGTGGCATCACTGGCTATAAGTGATGCCTTAATGGTTGATAATAATTCAGTCAATTATAAGTTGTTAAAATATTATTGTTGTAATATTTGTTTGTTGTCATGGCTGCGGTAAATGGCAACCAAGAGACTGTTTTTTATAAATGGTTTCAAACATCGATAAAGCATTAGTTACGACGTATGAATAAATTAAGATCTCTTACTCTTTTTCGACTCTTGCCCTCCTCCACAGTGGTATCGTGTAGTTTCCTGGTCATGTTGCAGTGTTTGGTCCGAGTGTCCTGAGTGGTGAAGCTGCAGCAGTTTAAACAGCCTCCCGTCCTCTGCGGGGGGATATAAGTAGACCTCGTGCTGCCTCTGATTGGCTGACAGGTGTGAGTGACGACACTTGACCGAAAACGGCCTCGGTTAACTTCTTTATGGGACAGAGATTAACCCGAAATCTAAATGTTTTAACAGTGAGTAGGTGGGGGAAATTAACAACGGTTGATATTAACAGCAAAGACATCATAACATATAAGTTATCTTTGCAAATGATGACATCATCAGACAGAGGCAGCCAGCTGAGTTTATCTTATGAAATGTTAAGGTTTACATTTTTAAAAGGTCTTTATTTTGTTTTCAGAACATTTATGTTGTGGAACATGATAAGAAAATATGACACTGTTATCTAATGAGTCTCGATGTCCATCTTCTCACACAGTAATGATTAATTTGATTAATCAGGCTAAACGTGGAGCTTTTTCGTGACTTCTAACGCCTTCCAGACAAACGCACCCATGAAGTGAGACTATGGGAAACTTCGTCTTTCTCGTGGGAACAGAAATTGAAGTGAGAAAGTTTTTTACGATGTGTGAGACGTCGGCACTCTGCCTGAAGTGATGAAAAAGACCAAATGAGAGCAGCGCTTGCCCAAAAGATGAAGCTCAACTTCAGATACAAGCATGAATTATTTATCATTTTCTGTAAAGTTGCCTACATAGCTACTATGACTGTTCATCAAATACACATAAACTCAACTGATGCTGGTCCCTGAAGTTAACAAAAAGGGTGTGTGTGTGTGTGTGTGTGTGTGTGTGTGTGTGTGTGTGTGTGTGTGTGTGTGTGTGCGGCTGTGATGAAGAAGTGTGAGGATGATTATTACAGCTGAGTGTGAAGTGTGCTGCCTCAGCTCGGCCCGGTGCCTCGTGTTTGGACTTCACACGGAATCCAACCAGTTGTTGACTTCACTACAGCCCGGCTCCGTTTGATTTCTGCTCTTTTGTCAGTGCGGCCGACACACCCGAGGAGCCACGATATTACACGTCCACGGTCCGTTTGCCCGACACCAAAGGGTGCACTCTCCCTCATTAGTTTCCCATCACAGGCTCAGGCGAGCACATTGCAGCACTTATTTATGGGGCGGGTCCACGTGGCTTAAAGCCTACACACACACACACACACACAGAGTGAGAGTCAATATCTAATGTTGCATCGTTAATATTATATTAATGTATTAAATGCACTTTTTTCTGTAGGTTAAAAGGTCGACTATTATAACGGTAACAACTGTAGGTCATGTATGTAAAAATGTATTCTCTGAGGTGAGTTTCCTTAGTGACCGAAGTTTCCTTAGTAACCAAAGTTTCCTTGGTAACCAAAGTTTCCTTGGTGACCAATCTCTGATCCTCCACTAATCGGCCTCTCTTTGATTCGAAACGGAAGTATCATTGTCTGTGAAAAGCCATTTAATCTACGGGATCCCCGTGATCCGATCATCGCGGTGTTATCTCCACACTTGAGCCTATTATGGGGATCAGGGGGACCATAAATGCAGTGCGGAGAAAGCTACCCCCAAAAGCCCATGAAGTCAACCTTTAAAATGAAACATCTGTAGACGTAGATGCTGGACATTTAACATATAGCTGTACCTGCCACAGCCTACACAAACTGTAAGATAAACACAACTCTTTCACACAGCACAGGCGTTTAGGTGTGAACTGGGCAATTTGGCTCTATACAACACAAGGTGAGGGGCTGTTAAGAGGTATGAGGGTGTGGTGGGGGGGCTGGGGGGAGGGGATGGTCTTAAATCAAGCAACAACAAAAAAAAAAGGGGGGGTGCATCACCAGATACATCTATCTGCCTAAAGTGATTGGGTTGGAATCAAGCAGACTAGTTAAATCTAATGTTTACATTCGAATAGACAGCAGTGATAAAAGTCGATCAAATAAACCAAAGTCAATAAAATCAACAGATGTCGAGCGGGATTCAGTATAAAGTGGGTCCAGTATGATTTTCTAGAAACTATAATGTACTCAAGCACTGTGTTCAGGTTGAAATTCATGGAACTTTACCTGGATATTTCCATTATCTACTACTTTATATCCCAGAGGTCAATATTCTGCATTTTATTTCACTAAGCGACATTAGTCTGGCAGCTTTAGTCATTTTTACAGATTACAATTGTTCTACTTTTCCTGTCCAGTGAAAACCATGTAACCAATCTCCAGATGACAATGTTATATGTAATAAAGTCAACGTTTTTTCCATCTTATTTTAAGCTTATTTTCGTGTTTTCTCTGCACCTACGTTTTTAACAGCAACAGTTAAACGCAATTAGTTTCCATTCTTCTTTTTGCTGTTTTATCTTATCCGTTTCCCGTGCCAATGAAGCTTCTTTGAATTCTAAATCAATTAATACAAATATTGATAAGCGTAGTGATGGGTGGGGAAAAATCCAAAAACTATTCAATCCCCCCTTGGAGTAGCTGTAAAATGCCAACAACAGGGCTGCGAAAAGCATGAGAAGCTCATGAAAAGATGACTTTTTAGAGATATGTGGTTCTCACAAGCAAGCCACGGTACAAAGGAGGATCTTACTGAAAAAGATGTATTGCTGTAGTTAAACTGGTCAACAGTAAACATTAAGAAGTTAAAATTAACTCAATTAAACAGCAGTCAAATAAACATACATGTTTATTCAGTTGAAATATTGGAATATATCACTACATAATGAGCAGAATACTTTTACTTTTCAGGTTTTTTTGCTCTAATGTTTTGGAGTTGTACTGGAGTATTTTCACACTGTGGTATTAGGGCTTGAAATGGACACTACCTAGTTTTGGCAAGAAATTTGAACTTTAATTTCATTTGAATATTTCCAACATTTATGAGGTAATAATACAAACTCGGGTATATTTATTATTTCCATGACTGGATAAACAAGAAACAAGAAAATAAGGTCCCAGAACACAGTTTGAAGCTAGGAAGGCAGGGTCACAGTATGAAGTTGTGTTGTCTTTTAAGGTCTGTTTGTTTGTTCAGTCTTGAAAACAAAAAAATAAGTTTATTGGGTTTGTTTTTTGTTTAGTTGTTTTCTCTTCTGATTAAAATGTATTCTGTCAGTAGTGCACCTTTAAATTAAATAGAACATCTGAGCAATTATCCCAAAATAATCCAACATAACATTATTTTTCATGATTAGGCTACATTTACCCTTAAAACTTGATTTTAAAAAATGTCTAATTGTCATCCCTGCAACTCATCTTCTTTATTACCAGCAACTACTCAATTTTTGCCTCGTGAAAGTCTTGTTATCTGGGCGTTTCTGTAAGAAATGATGTAACCTGAACACGCTGTGCACAACATGTTAAACGCGCCTCGGTGTGTCTGCTGCCAATAAGAGGACGGGAACGCTCCCCGGGGTCAAGGCCGCGTGCTGCTTGAATGACGAGGGGCGTGTCCCGCGGGGGCGGGGCTACATACCGGGATATCAACAAATTGCAACGAGAACGCACACGTGCCATTTTGATTTTGGTCTCACAGCAGCGACAAACAGACACGAGTCAACCTTCCAGCATGAAAGCTTTATCTCCAGAGTCTCCCCGACCGCGGTCCATGAGAAGGGTAAGCTGCCGCGTCCTGATGCCTTGTTGGGCTAAATAACAAACTGAGAGTTTCAAAAATGTTGTTCGGGGTTATAATTGTGATCCTTCAACCCACAGTTCTCCAAACCTGTGATGGAGAAACGCAGACGGGAGCGGATCAACCAGAGTCTGGAGACGTTACGACTCCTGATGCTGGAGAACACCGACAGTGAGGTAAAGACCTGCGTCATGCTCCTGTCTTAGTCTGAATCCTGGATACATTTCTAAACTCCAGGCTGTTATTCTGAACTTCGTGTACTCACACTGGTTTGTGTCCCCTGTCTAGAATCTGAAGAATCCAAAGGTGGAGAAGGCAGAGATCTTGGACAGTGTGGTACACTTCCTGAGGACAAAGAACGAGGTGGAGAAGGGTCACCGGGCCCTGAACGGAGTCCCGAGCAGGGAGCTGGGAAATGCGTGTACCCGCCAGCACAACTACCATGAAGGCATGAGGGCCTGCCTGATGAGGGTCAGCCACTTCATAGCCAGCAAGAGCCAGGAGTTAGGGGGGACCTGCGGGGAGGCAGTGCAGGCTTCTCTCGCCTATCCCGAACCCCAGACCCACCCTTCGTCCCCAGGGGACGTGTACAGGGAGCTGACCCCCTCTCCAGCAGCTCTGTCCCCTCAACACCTGCACCACCAGCACGCCATGTCCCACCCATACCTCACCCAGGTGCCTGGCCTCCACTGTGACACCAGGGAGCCCTTCTCCTCCACCGTGGGCTCCACGCACGTCACCGATCCAGTGTGGAGGCCCTGGCCTCAGTGACAGACACTTTGACACAGATGTTATTTTCTATATATGGCTGCTATAGATGCCGACAGACTGTAAATATGTATGTTGTTGTACAGCCTGGATTCTATTGTACAGTGAAGATATTTTCCATGAAAACTCGCATGTAAGATTAAATTCTCCACTTTCGTGTGGAGCTGTTGCTTTTCGGTTCTTATGATTCGCAGCGCATCATGTTTTTTTTTTTTTAGAGTTTAACTGTAAATATGTGATGTTGTGAGGTGGCAGTGTCTGAGCACTGTTATTTTTTTTGTATATGAATACTCACGTGTATTCGTTGCTGCAGACACGCGTGCGTCAAAATGCCTTTTTCCCCCCTTTTTTACAGCTTGATCAGAATTGTTGCTCTTGTTTTGCTGCCTTTGTTTGATATGTAAATATTTCACACGTGAAAAGTGGAAGCCCGTGAATTTATTTTATGACTGTGCTTTGCTGAATTCTCTGTCCCAGCTCACAATAAAAGTACAATTTCCTGATCATTCCAGATCCAGAGTGGCCCATTCGCTTTGTCAATAGCTTGTACTTGAGCTGAAAGGGTGGGCGTCCGCCGGACAGTTAACACGTACTTTATCCGGGCTGGACAGCAGTTATGAAATGGTTTTTCTATTGAAATGTTGATGGTAGGGAGTCGGTTGCTTCTATGATCTCAAGTGCAGTTTTTCAGATGTAAACAAAGGAAACAGGAGTGGTCGTTCACACACTGTCCAGCATCCAGACTGTTTCAGGTGTGGCTATCCATAAAATCCGCATCGAAATGTGCCCGACCAGCTGATCGTACAATGTTAAATCTTTCAGCTCACTCAAAATATTATTATATACATATATATCTGAAACCTTTAGTTTGGAAACCATTGCGTAAACGCATGCCAACGCATGCCAAATAGTTGAAATGGCTCGTATATACTATATATATATATATTCACATATTTTTATATATATATATATATATATATTCAACTATTTGGCATGCGTTGGCATGCGTTGGCATGCGTTGGCATGCGTTTACGCAATGGTTTCCATTGTGCGCCCTGCATTTTAACATTTGTGCCGTGAAAAGAGCCTTTTGGTTGACCATCGACAAGTGTTGAGCGCTTTTTACCACCTACTCACATTCTCCAGGTGCAGAGTTGCACTGTGCGTGTCAGAAGAGACACTTAACGCACAGAGGCAGCTGGCCCTGAAGATGGCGGAGGCCAGCTCTCCGCGTAAAATATACAATTATACTGTTATTAAGTCGTGATATTATGCGATGTAAACATAGTCAATTTGCACTTCCGCGCACAGAACACTCTACAATATTGTAGAGCACATTTTATTGTAAGTGCGATGTTTTTTAGTTATTAAGCACCTCAACCTGAGTTGGTTCGTGGAAAACTAAAGGTTTCAGATCTGGTCTGCAGACTGTATAGGACACAGTCTGAGTGCTGCAGAGTGCGGACAATGTGTTAATGTGTCGTGTTCTTTTCTACATCTGAAAACTGCACTTAAACCAACAGGTTACCTATCAACATATCAATGCACACCTGACACCTGTTTGCCTCCATGTTTAAGTAACCTGATGCGCTTCCATTTATAAAGGGGAATCAGCCTGGTCTGATGGTTCCTATAGTTATAATGTACGGTGGACGATGCTTGTGATTTGTGATTCCAGTTTGTTGATGCGCAGTGAGCAGAGACTGTGCCTACATAACCTTCTGGGCCATTAACCCGGCTTAAAACGAACACATATTTAATTGGAACATGTGTCTGATATGAAGGGGTAAATGAGAGGAAATGCATTTATCGTTTGAGGATTCGACTGGTATACATTCCTCAAACCCTGTTTGGAAACATCCTTTATGAAAGCAGGTGTTAGTCCCGCTGGGCTGATCTCTCGACAGGATGCTCTTTTGTGCGCTTTAAAGCTTAAACCGCCTGGAGAAAAGCCCACAGGACTAAGTAAATCAATTAAAGGTGGAATCAGATTAGGCTTTCATCTGGAGGGGGGGTTCTCTCAATGAAGACTGAACTGGTCCAGTCAGGATGCAACTACTTAAAGGTCTGTTTACTTCAGACAAAGAAAAAAGCACGACACGGCAAGAACGAATCTCGACCTGTTTACAAAATGACCCCAAAACGTAAACTGTGAGAAATCTGCCAGTTTCAGCGGACCTGAGAAACCCAGCACATCACTGCACGCGCTCATCGGCAGTCGTGTTCTGTTGGTTTTATCACGTCGGCGAGAGCACACGAGAAGTGATGGCTCACCTTTTGGCCTCATCAGCAAAGCCATCTGATCACAGAGGGATCATCAGCATCATCCGCTGTGATATTTGGACTGTGTGAAACTTTCTGGAGTCAGGCGATTTTAAATTCATGTTTTCTGAGCCTGTATTTTCTTGGCTCTCAAAGTTGCAGTGCTGTTGTTTCAAACGTAATGAAATCACCTGTAATAAATAAATGCAATACATCGGCCAAAGTTATAGGCTATTGAAAGTAACTTCAGAGGTTATTTAACTTTATGTTTTAGAACATGTGTGTATTATATAGCCTCCCTGCCAGTGGCCACGTGTCGGCCATCTTTCCAGCTGAGGTGATAATAATAATAAGAGCAGCACACCTCAGTGTTAATGGGTCTGCTGCTTCCCACGCGCCACAGGTGACAGGCTCGTGCACGGCAAACACCGCCTGGTCCTGCAGTGTTATTACAGTGCACGCGTGTGTGTGGCCAGCTATTTACAGCCTCAATTCAGTACAAGCTGTAGTATAAACAATTGTTTGTTAGCTTATTATTATTATTATTATTGTTATTATTATTATTATTATTATTATTAGTTAAAGCTGAAGGTCCGTGAGTCAAATAACAAAGAATTCAGGAGAGCGACATTTTGTTAAATTGTATACATTTATCTTGGTCATTTATTTATATTATATTTCCGTGTGTTTCAAGTACTGCATGCTTACAACTGTTTGTTAGCTGGACAGGCTAGCGCAGATGTTGTTTAGCTATCTTAAATATTATTAGCCGGTCTTTTAGCCCGCTGTTAGCTACTAATATGGCTCAAACGTCTCAGGAACACTTCGTCTAATGTTCTCACTGTGATGCTGACAGAGAATATCGTCGGTTATCTCATCTTTCAGTCTGTTGGTGTGAGAAACAACTGAATACAGCAGCATCACCACACATCTTCAGCTCTCGGGTCAGAGACTTCTCGATCCCACACAAGCGAGCAGCAACAGTAAAAGTACAGTCATGCTAGAACTTTCAGTTGTTTGCCCTCAGTTTTTGTTATTTAAGTTTTTTTTGTTGGTTAAGAACTCTGAAGACTTTGTCTGTGATTATTCATGTCTCCTAAAGCCTCCGCTGGTGGTAAACTGCGGGGTAAAGTACATTCATTAATGTGAACAAAGCTGCACCGCTGAGCCTTTTTCAGGCTGTGAGGTGTGGGGCGGGTCAGAGACTGGACAACATCTGCTCCGGCGGCCACCAGCCTGCCCCGCCAATTAAAGAGGGGCTGCTTCAACCTGTCTTCTGTACTCGATCAGTTATAAAGACTCACAATTAAAGACCCCCACAAAGAAAAATCAAGTTTTTTAACCTTGTTAACCAAAGAAAAATAAGCAGTCAACTCCACATTGTAGGTCAGAAACCTGAGGAACATACTGAAGGAAAACGTATGAACTTTCATGAAAAACACGTTTATTAGTAACAAGAGAGAAGTCACAGTAATAACGCTGCAAATCACTGACAAGATACAAGCAGAATTTAATCAGCCTTATGTTAAAGGCTTACATCATATTATGACTAACCCCTTCTACTTTTATGTGTGTGTGTGTGTGTGTGTGTGTGTGTGTGTGTGTGTGTGCAGCTAGATGACTTGGTCAGACTTTGCCGACAGCCATGCCCTGAGCTTTCTGAAACTCCTGCTGCAAACTGGACAGGACTTCTCGATGCTGGTCGGATTTCTTTTCCATCTCTTTCAGGAGCGTCTCGTACCTTTGACTGGAACAGACCAAAGACACAAAAATGGGAGATTCAAAAACACACTCATGTACACTGAAAGATTTCGCATAAGAGATGTAGAGTGTGTCACGCTGCTGATCATTACTTTTTGGGTCACGATATTTTTACTACACTTATCTCTCATAAACATGGAGGACCGGGTAATGGATAGAATACAAACACAATTTAATAACAAAATTATTATCTATTTAATTGATTGTAGTGAACAATGATTACTAAAGAGTGATCAGAAAGTCCATTTAGCAGCAGTCTGAGGTTAATCTCTAATTTTCTGATAACTTCTGTTGGAATACACAAAAAAGTTGGACGCTCCTGCAATCACAGGGACAGAGTGAAAACTGTCATGGATGTTGTAGAATAGATGATTGTCTCTTTACTGCCCTCTACTTGTCAGCATGATAACACAGCTAAGTTTGCACCAATATCCACACTGAACCATTTATAAAGGTTCAGGAGCAGAAATAGTCCTGCTGTCTTTTAAGACTGCAAGTATGTGGAGAAAATAAGGTCCCAGAACACTGTTAGAAGCTAGAAGGTTGTCAGGGTTCGCCACGCATAAACAAAGTGAAACAGTTTGAAATCATGTTGTCTTTTAAGGTCAGTTTGTTTATTCAGACATGTCAATGAAGAGTTTGTTTATTTAGTTTGCTTAGGCAAAAAGAAAAGAAGAATTCAGTGAATGAAGATCTTTTACTTTTGACCAAAATTTCTATTCGCTGAATAATTTGTATTCAGTGTTTGTTGTCTCTCAATGCATTTATCCTGTCATGATTCCTGGTGTACGTAGTTGTGTCTTGTCTTGTATTGCTTGCCATGTCTTAAAAAGTCTCTGAATACCACAGAATATACCATGCTAGTTGAGTTTAGTTGTGAGTTTTACTTGCACACATGAAGGACAACAGACTGAAAACATGTCCGTGCAAGGCGGGTAAAGCGCTTCATTTGGAGGAATCTACAAAAAAGGATGTAATGATATATTAAGTCCCCAAACGTGAACTTCAGAGGACACAAATTTGAATTGGGTCACAAACCTGAAGCGGTTTAGCACTGGTGTTACTGAGTGCACAATGCATGTTGGCTTTTTTCAGAACTGGGACACACTTTCCTACATACCCGATGGGATTGGAAGAACCTAATAATTAGTCTATTTGGACAATATGCACCTACCTCAGTATATAATCATTGTTGAGTTCCGTTATGGTACAATTACGATCACAGCTATGGTGCCTTAAACCAGATAGCCCAGATATTTAACGGCTGATATACTGTTGCCGGATACAATTTCTAATTCAGTTAATGACTACTACAGGCTGTGTGGGCCTTGACTATAATGTCTATAAGGTAAAACTCTATTCCTCCAACATTGCCATGGCAACACAAAGACTAATTGTAATTATTATGATAACTGACCTCCAACAACTGGGACCACACTGGGCTCCCACATAATACATGGAACACAGACTTATTTATAGCCTACTCTTTCTCTCAGTGAGCAGTCGACTTCTCTCAGCATGGCACCTGTGTAGGATGTAAGAACACAGACTGGACGAGTTTTTTTTCCCCAGAGTTACTCACATCTCTCCGTTGATGTACTCCAGCCTCTTTGTGACGGTGGCTTTGGCTTCATCCAGGTCCTGCTTCACTAATACTGGGCCAATAAGCTTATAAACTATGTTTGCGTTTTCCAGCAGATCCAGCTCCTGGAAAGACAAAGAGATCATATTTTAATACTGAACACACCATTCGAGGAAATAATCTTAGTAGAAGGAAAATGAGCTGTGAGTTACCTCTTTGACAATGTTGTTCTCAGTCAGCTGCGTCTCCAGCTTCTGCCTGGCTGACATGCTCTTGCTAACATCTAAACGACAAACGGGTATTAATGAATAGAGACAGTGGTAGATGTTTACATAGTGTCACGGACGTAGTGTTGCAACCATTTATTATATAATCAAAGTACATGAAATAGCGTTTAAGTTCATTTCACATATGACTAGCTGTACTACTGTGGTCAGTTAGCTCGTCCCAACATGGCCCGGTGTGACAAAACATGCAGTGCTAGCTGCCACCTACCTTTTTGTATCTGTGTATATTTTTCTAATTCCGCTTTCAACTTCTTTTGAATGGCCTCTGCCATCTTTGCGTTTGATCTAAGAAGTAGTATAGACTTAGTAAATGTGCCAAAGAGGAGTGTGGCTAAATGTGGTGTGACATGAAAGCTGAGCGTTAGCTAACAGGAAAGGGTCGTGGCTACAGCGGATATTAGCCGATCCCTTCAAAGTAAGAGCATTCGCTACTAAAAGGCATGACAAGATAATTAGCACAAATGAAAATAAAAAAACATAAATAAACTGACATCAAAAATCCATTGAGAGTGTGCACGTGTATTTGTTAATCAATTTAAATAGGTTATTTTGTATTTAATCTACCTGGTGATTATTATTTTTATTTTTTTACCCTGTCATGGTTGCGGCTGTTTACGACATTGTTTTACGACACCGGTTTACGACACCTCACACAGTCGCTCATCTCCGTGGTTCAAGATGGCCTCGTCGTTTTGGAAAGGTGTTGTCGGTGTCGGACTTTTTGCCTTAGCTCATGCAGCGTTCTCAGCAGCACAGCGTAAGTTACAGTACAGGGAGTAAAAACACAAGTCTCCCTATCTTTGTTTGTATCAAGCCGGCTCCGTTGTCACAGGGAAGGGTGATAAAACAGCCGCTTGGGCCTTTCAGTTCAGCGGCTAGCTAACTAGAAGCTAGCGGAGCTTAGCCCCGTTCATAGTTATTCACAATGGTGGAAGACTGAATCACCATCTGCCGTCAATATTCAGATGTAACCACGAAGGCTATACGACATTTAGTGTGACTACCATCGTTTAGCACGGCTTATTGTGGATGCAACTGTCTTAGCTGTCCAGTTACATCTGTCACAGTGTAACGGGCTCGTTTGAATTGTTGGCTAAACTGCGTTTCTCCCATCAGATCGGTCATACATGCGACTCACAGAGAAGGAAAACGAGACACTACCAATTGATGTGAGTACTTGTCCTCCTAATGCATTCAGTGTTATTAACCCCCCTTCCTTTCACAGCAATGTCCACAGAGTTGGTGTTGTTTTCATCGTCATCTGGTTCTGTCCTGTTGCAGATTGTACTACAGACCCTATTATCGTTTGTGATGACCTGTTATGGAATTGTCCACATTGCTGGAGAGTTCAAAGACATGGACGCCTCCTCAGAGCTGAAAAACAAGTGAGTTGAGTAATCCTGTGGCACCTTCCTCCCTTGATAATGTGGTTGTTTGCGTCCTCTGCCGCTGGGGAAGCGTGCTCACCGCTTCTACTGCATTAAAGTAACACTATGGTGAATTCAATCCCACAGACACACTGAACTCCCTTAAGTTGATGTTATGTATCAAGTGGTCATTATGCCATGGAGGCCCGTGCAGTATTTTGTTCGTCTTAAGTCAAATGTTAACGTCAGACGCTTTATAATAAAAGGAGATGCATTGACGCTGCTCACACATCTTTTACTTTCAGTTCATACCAGGCAGTGTAAAGCTAGGTATCAGGTGGAATTCTTTGCCCAAACCACATACATTAAGTCGTCTTCAATGAGTCACATGCCAAATTATTACAGTCTCAGCAAGCAGACTCTTTAGTAAGTCTCCTAAAGCTGTTTTACAGTCTTTGCTGTATCGGATTAATAAACGTGTCACTATATAGCATGACTGTAGTTAAGATTTTCTTCCAAGGACTCAGCCACATCTGTCTGCAGTGGGCAGCTATCTTATGGTGTCCAGATCTAAGCACTGACCAGAGAACTGACCTAATATACACGTTTTTAAAGGTGGAGCAAACTGGAGAATCTGGTATCAAGGACCTTCCTTGCTGCAAGTCGACAGTGCTAGCCACCGTGCAACAAAGAAAAGCTGTAAATTCTCACAAATAAAGAGGATGCATTCTCTTAACAATCGAAGTTGGTTGATCAACAAAGCATTTAGGATCATCTGCAAGACTGCAATGATCTACAGTCAAAACAAAATTAAGCCAGTGCCCTATTTATATTCACGTTAGTGTCTGAACTACGTAATACCACAGACTCCTTTGTTGTTGTTTTTTTTTGTATCATAATTTCCCACAAAGGGGACGTGTGGTAAGAGGTTCCTCACGTGCAAATGTTGTGGTTGTGAAGGCCTCCTTCACGTCATACACCATGTGAGCGTTATTTGTTGATGTAAAACCAGTGTACTTAGCCATATGTAGACAACAAAACAAACCAAAAAGTGGTTTGTTAATGCTTAGGACTTGATTTTTTAACATTTATTTCTTGGCTTTAATGTCCTCATTCCTCATAAAATGCCCATGCAAGATATCTATGGCAGTAGGTTTTTCAAATTGTTGTATGTGTGTTTTTTATTTCTTAACAGTTTCTTTCCTTTGCTTACTGCACATTTAATCTTCCACATGATGTTTCAAGAAATCGATTTGTTGTTTGGTTGTGTCAGAAAATGGCGAAAAGCTGTCGTTCACTGTTTCCCAAAGATGGGCTCTGAAATGTATTTTTGTCCACAACCATCATTAAATCATTATAAGCTGGAACCAATCAATAATTATGACATCACTACATTAGAGTGCACCTGCTGCCTTCTTAAGTGGTTAATGTGAATGTCTGTTTGAAAGTAGGACAATATTCCTTCATTAATATGTAAAGAATGACGATGTAATATTGGTCTATTTCTATGTCTTTTCATAACTTCGTCCTTTTTTCCTTTTTCAGAACATTCGATACACTGAGGAACCACCCATCTTTTTACCTTTTCAATCACCGGGGTCGGGTGCTATTCCGCTCACCGGAGGAGGAGCCCACCTCTGTACGCAACCAGCAAGCGCTTCCCAACCCCATACGGCTACGCAAGCTGGAGCATTTGCACTGAGACTGGCCTTTTCCTGCCTGTGACATCATCCACTTCATATAAAATTTGTTTTTGTTAGACCGAGGGAGCAAGAGAGCATTAATCTCCCTCTACTTTAATTTGTATTTGTACATAAACTAATATGCTGTCCAAACATGCATCTCTGTCCATACAAGTGGTCATCACCATATTCGACACTGACTGTGCCAACCCTTCAGTTTTTCAAGCCGATTTGTTTGTATATACAGTATGTAATCGCTTTGGAGTCTTAAGATACAGAGACATTTCCCCTTTTTGTCCCCTCTGAACTGAACTGGGATCTTGCTGTCCTTTGTATATTCTTTGTATGAGGGGCATAAAAATGTCTGTTTTGTTACCGTTTCATTTCATCCACACATCAGTCCTCTGCAGCTGTCTGGGAAACATTTTGTCAACCGAAACGAGTTTTGTTGTATAATCGTAGGACCCATTTATTTCCTTGATGATTTCCTGGAAGCATAAAGGCTCATTTGAACATCCAGTATTCATTAAAGACGTTTGAGTTATGACACAGGAAATCGACTCAAGGTGAGATGTGAGAACAGGAAGCATTTGGGCAGATGCTCTAATGATACTGTGAACACTATGGAGAACTAGAAAGTAATGGTACATTAATTTGGGTGAAGTTTGTTTTTCCTTCATTTTACATTTTGTTAAGATTCAACAGATGTTTTTAATTTAATAAAATGCATACTGATTTTACAAGTTGTCTGAATCTAATTTTTGCTTTGTATCATGGAGAGGTTGTTTGTACCAAAAAAGGGATCAAATCTCCACTGATTGGTCCATAGTTTATGGAATAAAAAAAAGCTCTGTGACCTTGTTGCAGGACTGCTGCATCACAAAAAATTCCAAATGAGCAGTTGCTCACGGTGGCCTCTAGGTGGCAGCAGAAGGTGAACTTCTAGACTGAGTTGTAAAGAAAGCTGCACCAAATCTGTTACTCTTCAGCAGCACAAAATCAAAATGTTCACGTCCCCCAATTGATTTGCATTGAAACACATTTGAAGAGAGGTTATTTCCAAATAATAACTACAAATGCTACTTTAGTTGGATGGGTTGATCCATCTATTAAAATACATTCAAGGCAACTGCTGAAAAACGACTGCAGTGAATGTTTGTCATTCAAGGAAGAATTCTGGTTCATTTTTTTGTAAAGGACAGGAGATTAAGTTAATCAGAAATTGTTTCATTTCTGTGTTAAACTTGTTCTTCAGCACAAATATCAGGCAGTTTCACATCTGTAGATAAAACAGTACTTTACCAAATATTAATCTCAGTTTCTTTTTTAAAGGTCTATGTTCAGATACATGTCCAAATAACACATAAGCCTATAACACTGTAGGCTTTAAGTCTTTAAGTGTTAAGTACACACACACACACACTTGCACACAAAAACAGGAGATACCATTCTACCACTGGTTTATTTTTTGTTTTGTTAAAAAAAGAGTAGGTTCATAAAACTTTCCATTTTATATACGTATTTAACAGTTTACAAAATTGGCTTTAAACATTTAATTCAAAATATTTCTTATACTCTGAAATAAACAAATTCACAAAAATAATCTCTATTCCTTATGAACATTAAAAAGTAGTGTACATCTGTCATAAAAAAACGAGGGAAATAGAGGATGAGGACTAACATGGGTTCATGTGAAAAGCAGCAGAGGGCAGATTATTGGCTGTTAAATAGCAGGTGACTGCCGACTGAGCCTGACAGATGCTGAAATTCCTCATAAGGAAGTTGTGATTCTGGGAATCAATGGAGTGTTTGTGGTGCTGCGGAGGAAGATTTACAGGACGCTGAGTGTGTGTGTGTGTGTGTGTTGGAGTAGAAATCTTTAAATGGATTCCAACAGCTGCATTCTCTGAACCTCTATTGCTGTAATGGCAGGAAACAGGATAATCATCCTCAATCAATAAACCAGTAAACAATCATCTTGTGGAGGGAATTTCATGAACAGTGCAACTCAGTAGTACATCTTTATACTACTGCTGTCCAGCTCCAGCTTTAGAAAGCACTGCTGTATGAAGGTTGTCAACACAAATGTCAAATTGTAGGAAAATGGGCCCAATTTGGACATTTTAAAGTCAATTAATTAGGATAAAACAGACGCGTGAAGGATAAACTTTGTTGGGCTTGATGACTGGAAAAAAAAAAAATGAATTGGGTTGTGCAAGACTAGATATACCGTGAGACGAGAGAATTGTGAGAAATATGCCATATCAGTTAAACTGCGGTACCTGTCACTGTAATATGGCAGTACTGGATATGCAGATATTTTTGATCTTTCAATTGTTTCTCAATTGAATATCAAGAAAATTGGCAATATATCACAATACATATTGCTACTGTAACTTTAAATTACATAGATACTCATAGATTCTATGCATATTGCCTACCCTTAAAGGGTAACTCCACTGATTTGGACACATTAAAGTATGTTACAGGATGTGGGGAGTACTAGGGAATATGAAATACTACCTGTGAAATCTGATGAATTGCTTCCAGTGATGTCATTCAGTGGCTACGTTGCATTGTCAGTAATGTAGGCACTTTATCCACTGGTTTACAATTTTACTCACATTACACTGTTAGACTCATTATAGACAGTTTAAAAATGATCAAAAACAATGTCACATTCTTCTTCCTTTACAGAACCTGGTGCCTACATTACACATAATGCAATTTAGCTACTGAATGACATCACTGGCAATTATGTATCAGATTACATGCAGCTTCTTCCGGAGCCACAAAAGTCTCTATACAACTTTTTTTTCACATATTCAATTTTACTCCTCAAGACCTGTAAACACACTTTAATGTGTAAAACTGGTGGAGTTACCCTTTAATGCAAATGCATATCAGTATGAGATGATATGGCTAGGAAAATATCATATAACAGGATCAGTCTGGTACAGAAAAACGCAATTATTGTCTGTACCTCATCCTTTATGCAGATATAACACTCACAATCCAAGGTATACCTAGTGGACCAAACACTTTTCAGACCAGCTGAAGAATGATCTGTTTCTGCAGAATAACAGGAATGACTCTGTCCATCCCCCACTTATGAGGTTATATGAGGATCTGACGGCTTATTGTGTATCTGTCTAACGGAGTGTGTGTGCGTGTGTATGTGTGTGTGTGTCTACTAAACAATGTGCCGATACAGACAAAAGCCATATGCATGTTTAAGGCATCTGTCAATATAAAGAGGATTATATTTAAAGTCTCTCTTTACTAATCTGGAGTGGATCTGTACTAAAGGCTCCTTCAGTTAAACCCCTCACCCTCCACCTCTAACAGAATGTGATGTAACAGAACATGGACAGTGGGAGCATCTACTATCAGTGCATTTGTCCTTTTCCTCTCCTCTCCTTTTGAGGCCTCTCAACTCCCTTTTATGGTGGTGAATCTGACGGTCAATACTTAAGACGAAAGGAGCCTCGTTCCTGTTTTTAGTCCCAAGGTGGCTTCTTCACTAACTGCCATGATCATTTGGAAGCTGTGAAGATGCTGTGTGCTTCTCATCCACTTTAGCGAGGGCTATCTCTAGTTGCTGGATCAACACCCGCTTCTTGAACCTGTGAGAGAGGCAAAAGACATTAGACAGAAGGCTAGGAGTGACTTGTGTCGGTGGACGGGATTTACAAGGATATGAAAATAATTAGTCATTGCTAATAACAGCTGTGCTTCAAGAAAACGCCTCCACTTAGCCCAATTCTTAAAAAAAGTCTGAAATGAGTCATTGTTTCTTACCTAATGGCTTCTCTGATAGCATGCTGAATGAAGTACTTTTGAACATTTGCTGGTCCTTTCACCTGCTGCAGTAGTCTGAGTATTGCCTCATAGTCTGAGAAAAAAACACACCGAATTGACAGACATATGTTCCCAATATGACACTAACTTCAACAGGTTAAAATAAAAATGATTGTAATGGCTTATACACACTTCTCCCAGGTTTGCGGACCTCCTTGATGACCCGACTCCTCAGCTCAGCTTGGCTGCCATCTAGTGGGGCTATGTATATGGTCTCCAGCACTGTGGGGTCAGCCTCAGGGTCCTCTAGGTGGCTCTCTGGACTCAGTCCCTCACAGTTGTGTTTCTCCTCCAGCGGCTGCTCGTCTAGATCATCTTCCACAAGTTTCTCCTCCATCGTGCTGATGTCCTCTCCCAGCCCGGCCTTCTCCTCCAGGGTCAATGATGATGGGTTCTCTGCAACAGTGTCCAGCTCTGCTTGCCAGATTTCCCCCGATTCAGGCCCAAGAACCCCATCTCCGTTACTCTCAGTGACCACCATGTTGTTGCCATCCACTCCTGTCACGGTAACAAATACAACAAATGACAAATTCAGTGCACATTTTCAATCATATCCACATTTCCTATGCATCTCATGCTCCAGGTTCTTACCTTTATGCTGTGGGATGGGTTTGAGGAGGTTCTGCTGCCCTTGAACCCCTGCTGGACTCTTTCCCGCCACCACATGGTTGGGGGTGCCTGGCGGTGTCTGTGGCCGCCGCAGTAACGGGGACATACTCCGCCTTCTCTTCATGGTGACGCTTGAGTTCGGATCACCAGAATTGACCCTTTTCTTATTTTGAGGACCTGCTACAAACTCATCAGCCTCATCGATCATCATCCCCTTTACGAGAAAACAAACATAAAAGAGAGGTCAAATATTGAACAAAGAAACCTCATTGTGCAGCGATAAAATGATTTGTGTTGATGTATTTTTTACCTTCTTATCCTGCTTGAAAGGATTCCCAAATGTGTGCAGGCGTTTGGGTTGGTCAGGATCGATCTCTCTCAGAGGAGAAGGCATCATTTTTAGGTACTCCTGATAGTTTCCCATCTGCGCCACTGGGATACTGTGAAGATAGTCTGACAACCACAGAAAATCTTATTAAAATCATTCAAATACTTAAGTAGCAATACAGGATTTCTTACAGTATTTTTGTTGCTGTTTTGGCACAATTTACTCCCTTTAAATGACTATCCCCAACCAAGCAGGATTTGGACAAATTGTTAGAAATATCTCTTAACTGGATCTGCTTGATATTTTTTAGATTAGTATTTTTTGCATGTTTGCATAAAATGTTCTCAAAATTGCATTTCAAAGTCAGCTCGGACTATTTTAAGACCGCAAACAATTGTATTTCCTCCTTTGGACTTGACGTTTGCGTGTTGCTTTCATCAGGATCGGGGCAGGACAAAAGCACTCAAAATGACTTTAACAGTAGGATTTTGTACCTTCGTCTTGCCCTCGTATTAGTTTTTGTGACGTCCGCAGCAAGTTGGAGCGCATTCGGGTGAGCTGATCCAGAAGGTTCCGCCTTGGGATGTCATAGGCGTTTCGATAAGCTTGAGGTTTTAGATCCTGTGAACACATCAGCATGTCCGGTCTGAGAAAAAGCCCCAAACACTTGCCCCATATGACATGCTTTTCAGGGATTGTCCTTTCTGTCCTAAATATACCTTGTTGAGCAGGGCGATCTGGAAGCCAGCAAACTCTTTGAAGTTCATATCCACCAGACGAAGGGGCCCCTCCCCGGTGATTCCCTGCAGCAACTGCTTGAAGTCACGGCGGTGGGCCAGAGAGAGGGAGTTGGAGTGGTTCTTCACCTTGATGCCAGTTTCTTGGGGAGCCTTCTTCCCCACAGACACGATCAGGCGATCTGACTCCATCTTTGCCTTTATACCAACAAAACAGGGAGAGAAATGATACACTTAACAAGTCTCGTCAGGTGCTTGAGTTCAGACTGAAATGAGACTTTGGAAAGGAATACTGTTCACAGCACAGACACATCAGTGCAGTTTGTTGTGCACTTTAGTATGTTAGATCTTTTATTAAAAAAATGATTTCACACTTCATGCTTGCTTTCTTTATACCAACAGTGTTTACAAGCCGTCTGCGGAACTCAAACACTGCAGCAATATGTTTACATCAATAATAATGGTCTAAACACACTGCAGCTCCTCTCCCACATAATAGAACAAAGAAGAAGAGCTTGTTTGCCTCGTGTTTGGATGACAAAGTAAGATCACTTGCATTGTACACTTTTATTTCATGAACATTAACTACAGTGTCAGTGTTGACTATCTTTAAGGCAGAGAAAGCAGGCATGATTCTCGACAATCTGTGATATTTTGGCCATTTAGACTATAGACATATTCATATACTCACTACAAGCCCAATTCTGGAAAGTTGAGACACTGTGTTCTGTCCTTTATACAATCGTGTTTCACAAATAGGTGAACCTCACCCCATCCTTGCTTGTGAACGACTGAGCCTTTCATGATACCATCACCTTATATAACCTTGTTATAAAGTTGTTGCCATGTGTGTTTAGTTGTTGCCTTAATCTGCCAATCAATTTCCAGAGTTTTCACCACATGTTTTGATTTTGACTCATGCTCACTGTACCTGCTGGCTGAGCTTCTTCAGGTAGGAGATAACACTGTAACTGAGGCCACAGTCCAAAGTTTCGGCAATAAGGTTAGGCGCCCCCATCATCCTCAATGCCTTTTTCAAGGGCTGTCAGAAGAAAGCAAGAGGAAAGTGTGGATGTTAGTTAAATGCAGAAACATTATAAATCCATGTACTGAACGTTTACTAAAAGCAGCATGAGTGACACTGCATTAGTTTACCAAGAGGTAGTACGGAGGCATCGTCTTCAGGTACATCTCAAAAGCCTGCCGCCACTTGAGGTTTGGTTTTAGTTTGTGCACTTTAAACAAATCATCTGAAAGGAGACAAAGAAAGGAGTCAGACATCCGCCTGCGCCTCTTGCTGCAGCAAACACACACTGCCATTTATCCTTTTAAATGTCCCAAAATACCCCAACATGTCTTTTTGTTGCACAAGATTATTAAAGATGAACTGTTGATTAAGCTGTTGTTGTTATGTATGGCTATGTTTATAGGTAAAGACAATCAGGGGAGAAAAAAAAAGAAGGATTGTGGCTCATGAGGTGACCCAGAAAAGGAAGGCTCAGATCTACTGACCCAGAAGTTTTGAGGCCATTTTAAAGAAATGATTTAATGCCATCTGTCTTACCTAGGAGCGGGAGAAGGACTGGGTAATTGTAAGGCATGACAAACAGGTTGACACAGGTGAGAGTGGTGCTGGCTTTAAGGTAGCCAAATGGCTGCCCCAGGTCATTCTGCTTCGCACTGCTGCTCACAAACACCTGAGGACAACAAGGAAAATCATAAAGTCAAATATAATTTGGGTTATTGAGCTGCAAAAGATTTAACTTCAGAAAACCGTGCTCAGAGACTCATAAAAGGTTCATTACTAATTCATAACAAACAAACGAAAAAGATGTTTTGAATTAAGCTGGCAGCCTGATGACTATTTCTCATTTCTGGAAAATTCCCAGGGGCAACACCAGTGACGGTAAAAACAAGCCAACAGAAGCGGATGGGTGTTTGAATATCTGCTATACCTGCCAGCACATGTGTGGAGACTTCCTTTCCAAAACGAACTGGGTGAGTGGAGATGGCTCCAGTTCATACTTGTCAAAGGGAAGCTTGTCAATCACCATGGGCTCACAGTCCACACAAGAGAAACGCACCACAGGGTGTGCAGTGCGAGGTGGCTGGGAAGAAGAGAGGGAGATCAGTGAGGAAACTGTAAGACATGTTTATCTGTGGCATGGACCAGGATGATGTCTTTGCTAAATGCAACAGATAATGGAAATAAAAGCTGTTTTCAAAATCGGACACTTGATTATGTCAACTGTAGGTTAAAGTTACTGGCTCAGAAAAGGAGAACTGCCAATATAAGATAGAAGGGCAGTAAAATAAGAGATGCATGGTGAAGTTAAAGAGAAAGTGTGTAAATGTGTCTCTGCTGGGAAAATCTACACACACACACTGCAAATGTGGGGTGAACAGAATAAAGACAGCCTGCAGTGTTTATCTATTGTGTACGTATTCAGGTTTACCTGCACATATAGTCATAAACCCAATTCATTAAAAGATAACCTGCAAACTGATTAACTTAAGGTGCTCCTTAAGCCCTCCTTTAACCCCTGTCTGCTCACCAGGGTGGGAGAATTCTGGTCGGGCCAGAAGGACTCTGGTATGGGCCAGTGCCCAACTGGAACCCCCGTCTTTGGGTTTGGTCGCACGTAGATGAGTTTGTGGCAACTGTGCCACGGCTGTGAGCCAAAGGACGACATAGGACGACTCAACTCCACTGAGCTGTCTGTAAAAATAACAAAACACAAACAATCAACAACAACTGACAACCTGAGTCACTGGTATGAATAAGCTTTTCTACCAGCTTCTAGTTGTCCCTCAAAATGTCTGTTTATAAGATACAATACAAACTGAAATCTCTCCTTTTACCAGTATAATTGTTATGAGTGAAAATTCTTAGCATTTATACTCTTTCGTATTTGGCTGATCGAGAGAATGCACTCAGTTCTCCTTTCAGCGAAAAACTGCACTGTGGTGAACCAGGGTGAGAAGAGTCTCTTCTGCTTTCAGCTGGTTTACTGCCCACAGTATGTTTGCTCTAACTCTCTGCATGAAATGTGATGAGATAATGTGCTCAAAGACTCAATAAAACACACTTCTAACAGAGTGCATGAGCAGTTTGATTCATGCTCTATGCACTTGACTGGATTCTTTGGTAGTGAATCATTGTGTGGATAACATTTATTGACTTAAAGTGAAACTCTCGCCAAAATGCAACCTCGGGTTTTTTTGTGAATGTATATGAGTCAAACCTTCATGTAAAAGCATCATTACGATGAAAGAGGCACGTTTAAGATTGACTGTATTTTCGTTTTTGGGTCACACTCATTTTCAATGGGAGTGCATGGGGCACTTTTATGCTAGCATCAAAATCGCTATTTTTAAAACACTAAGAAGGCTCGACACAACACTCTCTACACACAGCTCAACTGAACCACATACACTCTACCCAGACCTGTCGAAACTATTTAGAGGACAAGACTACATTTTTGTGTCCATTCAGTCCGTGTAATCCAATAACTCACCTTCCCCAACGAGTGGCGGATCTGGCCCCGTCTTCTCAAAATTAATAACAACACCACTTTGAACCTTTTGGACCAGAGACTCCAGACACTGGTTCAGCATCCTCTGTGTCCGCACACAGTATGATCGCCCTGAGAGAGAGATGGCAGTTTAGTGTCGATAATAAAATGAATTACGACTGCTTCAAAAAAGTACAGACACATGATAATTATGAAAAGAAATGGTAAGAAAATGATGAACCTCCAGTGACTTCACACATCTGGGTGATGGCAGACTCATCTGTGGGGACGCTGCCAAGCTGCTCGTTGTCTGGTGTGGCTGCTCCTGGCAGCCTCAGCACCAACGCAAACAGACGCTGGTCCCAGCGAAAGGGCTCTTTGGTCAGCTCACTGCCTGCCAACGGAGAGTTCAGAGGCAGGTGCAGCTACACAACAGACAGGGTAAAAATAGACAAGGATAAGAAGTTTTATAGGAGAAATCTGCCATAGGTCACCATTTTTTTAACCATCTGTCAAGTCTGAACACATTACAACAAACATTACATGGTGGCACTACTGCATTTGTTTGTGTTCTCACCTCATCTGGCACCCCAGAGCTGTGTGTGAGCTTGTTCCCATCAGTGATAGTGATGATCACAGATGGCTCAAGGAAGAAGGGGTTACGACCCTGAGAGATAAACAGTAACACCCAGCAATTAAATTACAGTTCAGGAAAACAGTAACCCTGATTTTTCTCACCAAACTGCTTTCTTTTCTTTATGTTCCAAACCAAACACATTGTCTGGGCTCTGTGTCTCAAAGAGATGCTAAAACACAAGATGTAACCAGACTCTTCGGCTTCCAGTCATACAAAATGCCTGTACGCAGACTAAATAACACCAACAATTAGCATGGTGTTGGCATCACACCACTGATAACCTTCTGGATACTAATATGAACTGTGTGTTGCAGCTTGCAATCTTGTAGCTGTAAGCTGCACATTGTCCTTGTGTTACTTGTTAAGGACAGAGGCCTCTACCACTCTGCTGCAGGGGTCAGTCTTGTCTAATTCAAACATACAGAGAATGCATCAGTGGATTTACACACACGCACACACACAATGCATAGTACTTGAATCACTACTTGAGCGTAGTAGTCTATCTTTGGCTGCAGGCAGGGGTTTGGAGGAGAGATGTGTGCGAGTTGCTGATGACACTGCTCACTGAGGCAGGACGGAGTGGATTAAGCTGCAATCAAGAGTCAATATTCTTCTCTTTGTCTCCAGGTAAGGGAATAAAGCCTACTGACTGAAAGCTTTGTCACAATCATGATCAAAACCTGATTTTGTCCTGTGTGTGGTAGCTGTATCAGGAAGGCCTTGTTTCACACTCACTTTCTTGCTGCTCTGTCAGACCTAATTTTGTCTTGTGGAATCAGCTTTAAAATGCTTTGCTCACAGGCACTTAACTTCCTCCACTTGTGTTATTATCAGCTTTTCTTGGACTAAAATCAGCATCTCTATTTTTCCAGGCCATCTTACTCGTTTTTTTGGTCTGCCTATTACACAACCAATCCACCACTAAATGATAACAGATACATGGCATACTAGAAAGTGGCCATGATATTCTGTTCTAATCAATCTGTATGCTTAGGGTATTCAATGTGTACCCGATGCCATGTGTCCAAACACAATCAAAACTAAAAAAGACACATTCATGTGTGTTTTATGCAGTCATTGTATCTAAAGAAATTCTGTGAGTAATCATTTAAGGCGCACTCTTTACTCCATTGACTGAGTTTTGTTATGCCTAAACAAACTCTCTTTTTTCATGACTGAACAAACAAGCAGACCTTAAAAGGACAACGCAATTTCATACTGTTTTATATTTATCATCTTTCTTGCTTCAAACAGTGTTCTGGGCCTTAATTTCCTCTGAGGACAGCTTGTTAATTCATCTATGGAGAGCATAAATATTTCTGAGTTTGTATTATTACATCCTTAAAATTGTAATATTGTATTATCTTAATCTACGTAATGCCACTTTAAATTGAAGGTGAACTAACATTTTTTGATCATTAGTGATAAATATGCTGATTATTTTCTTAATCAGTCAAATGCTGGGTCTTACAGAATGAAATATGTCCATTAAAGTATACAAAAATTACATCACATTGCTCTTTTTGTTTGACCAAAAGTCATTCTGATAATGGACTAATACATTTAATGACTAATAATTGCAGCTCTAACTAAAATGACAGTTAAACCTTTTTTTAAAAACTACAAAACCCTATCTAAACTATTTCTACTTTCTCTTATGACAGCAGATGAGACTGCTGCCAAAGAAATGCATACCAGGATGTTGTCATCAAATACCTGTCCATAATTGTCTATGCCTGAGACGAGACGATTGAGGTTTAGCAGGTCAAAGGCTGTGCGAAGGGCGTGACCTAATGTGGTAAGCCCAGATGCCTGCAGGTTCTTCAGCTCGCACATGAAGGTGGCGTGGTTCTCCTTCCAGCCGGCCTGAAAAACATACACGGACAGTGTGCTGAATGCGCTTTACGGAAAACACACAACACAGTAGCAGCAGAAGAAGCCTGAAGCCTCAGTGCATGGTGAGCAACCGCAAACTGAAATAGATCCACACCCCCAGATATCCATACTGTGTAATTACAAAGGAAAACAGAAGGAGTTTTGTTCACCGACAACCACAAAGTGATTAATGTCAAGCATATGACTGCTACCTTGGGTAAGACTGGTTTGTCTTAGCAGCCCATTGATTCTCTGTGCACGATAACACTCAAAGAGTAACAATGCAATGATATCAGGTTATGTCAAGCTCTGGAAATCGATGACAATATTGCTGAAATGCAGGCCCACATTTGAGCTGAATGGTGCTGTTGGAAAAATGAGTCTAATTTCATACATGACAAGCACCCAAAAATACTCTTCTTCTCCCTGCAGCCTGTCCTCCGTACTGACGGAGATATACTCCCAGAGGAGAGCTTGTGGGTGTATTACTGCTTTGGACTTTTCTCCAGCAGGGTCAAGTACCTTACTGCTGCAGCTTCATGCTTAATCTAAGGATGACCTGCAAGCTTACCACTTCCTTTATCGAGAGAGAAGGAGGGGGAGACGCACAGAAAGAGATGAAGAGAAAGGGAGAAAAAACTTGAAGAGCCAGTATCAACATGTGTGCTCTGAATTAGACCAGTGTCTAGATTTTTAGATTGTCATGGGATATCATTCCAAAGCTATGATTTGGGTGGAATTTCTTGTGTCACATGAAAGACATTAGATGAATATTACACAGACATACAAGCAACGTCACTGAGGCAAAACTGTACGTGGAAGACAATCCCAGTGATAGTAGACAAGTAATAACCCAGACATAGACCCTTGTGTAGGCCAGTGGAAGTGTAAGGCTTAGCTTGCACTCAATAATTCAGACTACAGAATATTTCTATTTTCTTCTCGACCAACCTCCTCTCCCTCCCTGTACATCAACAATTTATTGCCTCTCTGTAACTGTGCGATCAGAGCAGCACCATTCAGCATAACCTTGTCCTTTCACCATAATCCTCATAGCACACAGCCGGCAGAAACAACAAAGGAGGCAAAAGAGTGAGGAAGAGCAGGAGGAAGAGGAGTTGAGGACTGACTTTGAAACAAGGAAATAGCACTTCAGACAGCTGCACCTGGGTAATTTTAGGTGAGGGAGGAGAATCAGATGTCGGATTATATTGCTCTGATGTCAAACACATGATTATTTGGATGGGAAACATCAGCCAGTGATCTGGTTTCAAATACTGCAAGGTCAATGACTGAATGAAGTATGAAGGATCTCATGGTAAGTGTAACAACATCTACCTGTAACATTTAGTCATGACCCCAGTCTTACAAATACGCCTACAGTGGCAATATTAAATTACACAATAATGCTAAAGGGGCTGAGGCAGTGAGCTCACACTGGTCCATTTGGTGGTCAATAAAGAGCCAGATAAAGCCTGATAGTGACTTTGCTCTAACAAAACTTTGAATATAAAAGCTAAGCAACAATGCACATTAGCTGAAAAGACTCACTACTAAAATAAGTCTGTGTTGTAGGTCAAAACAAAAATAAAAGGTATAAAACAAAATATATTGCGCTAAAAGTTGTCTTTTACGTGTTTGATTCAAATCATATCTGAGGAGAGGTAAGTGGTAAAAAAGCTCGGCCAATCCACCAAAAAATAAGGGATATAATAGTATCATTGTCCAATAAAAAGCATTTAATTTTATGTTACTTTACCTAATATGTGTAAAAATGTAGGTAGCCGTACAGTTAATAATGGACTAGTCAAAAGTATAATTGAATACATAAATCATAGCTTGTTCAATGTTTTGATTAATTGTACAAGGGAAAACCTGGAATCAGCTCATAAAATAAGAATAATTTATTTTACAAGCTAAATTTTTAATCCACTTCTTCTACATTCCCACTCCTCCCACATGATTAATTATTCATAGATTTCCATTTTCTTTGTTGCTTGTATGATCATGAGAGGTCCGCGCATCCCCACTGCTTGGACAAAAGTGTGAAATATTACACTACATTATTATGAGGTCTGTATTCAATAAGCATGATATGTGCTGTAATATTATTGCTTCTGTGCTGGTGCACTTTAAAAGGCTGCAGCTGCTAGTATGGTGCAGCAACGTACACAAAAGTTGATCTCTAAAAAATTTTTTTAAAGTTTGTGAGAAAAAGAATTACCGGTAATACAGATTTAAGTTGTGAAAACAAGGACATTTTGACTCGCACTTTATAACATATGCTCCACCTGCACACCAGCAACTAATATAAAGATGAAATACAAAAAAAAATAATAATAAACAAGATTATATGACGAAAGCAAACTATTTTAAAACCCTTCAAGCATAAATGGAATAAAGGTACTCAGTATGTTTTGTTGAGTAGTAATGTTGTTTGTAGACAGAGTTAGGCAGGCCAAGAGATTTATAACTCCAGTAACTGGAGCAGATCAGGGACTTTGGGGGTTCATGCGGGTACTTAAGATTGCACTTTATTGGGCATGAAAAGCTTAGTGGTGAGGATAGCTTTGTTGATATGGAACCCCAGATACTGTTGCAGTGATTCACAGGTTGTTTGTTTTGATTGGGTGCATGTGTGTGTGTGTACGTAAAAAGAGTGTTGCATGCTGAGCATTGTGCTCATAATGCTGGTATGACAAATAATTATCATCTGAATAATGACAATGTTCTTCAAGCGAACTCACATGAAAATGAAAAAAAAAAAAAAATTCTCATGATGAAGAGGGTTTATCAACTTTCAGCCCAGATTGACCAATAGTAATGCGCGGATGATGCAAGGGGCGGAGTAGAGGGTGATTGGCGGGCTTCTTGACCAATCAAGCCACTGTACTTTCAAAAAAAGAGCGACGTCAGAGGCGATAATAAATCTCTCCGCCTCCATCTCAACGCCCGAGACTTTTCTCAACACAAAAGCAAAATGTCCGCTGGATGGTCGGAGGCAGTGCAGCTCCGGGTCTGCGGGTATTTGGAGCAAAAATAATGCCGTTTTTCGCCACCGGAGAGGCGCCCAACACTGACTACAAACCCGAAGGACAATAAAGTCTCACTGACAGAAAAATACGTTCGACTTGTCAAATGCAAAAATTGTATCAGTTGCTAATTACCTTCACTCCGTATGGTGGATCATCGAATGTAACTAGCATGTACCTGTCGCCTCTACTAGCCGGGTCTCGGGCACGCAGCTGTCAAAAAAAGAAAACCAAAACAACATATATATTAATTTCGACCAGTCTTGTCCATGGAACCCTAAGCTCTACAAAGGTGCATACTTGCTGAAAAAAGTCGGGGTAAAATCGTTCTTTACCTTCATAAAGACCTCAACCGCGCCTTTAGCAACGTCCAGATACGTCGTACCCAAATAAGTGCGCTGATTCATAGAGGCGGACGTGTCTAAGAGGAAAAGTAAAATAGGCATTTTAAATGTAAAGCCGCGGTTGTATGCTTTTCTAAAATAACTGTTGTCCACATATGACCTATCGTGCGGCCAAACAGTTCACACATGTGTGTATATATTTGTTATAATAAGCCCCCCCTCCAGAAGAGGGCCGTTGCCTCTGCTCTCTCTCTGGCTGCCTTTCTAGCGCTCTGTCTCAGCTCGCGCTGTTCAACTTCTGCTCCTAACCGAATGGAACGCCCCGCTCCCTCCACTACGACGCCATTGGCCGAGCCCAAATCCACTGACCACGCCCTCTCTAATATATAAATATATAACGAGGTCGACATAGCTCGTGTATACAGTACATCCGCTTACCCTTTCACTCGTGTGTGTGTGTGTGTGTGTGTGTGTGTGTGTGTGTGTGTGTGTGTGTGCGTGTGCGTGCGCGCTAAACGGCCGGGTATTCAAAAGTATGGTCTGCCAGGTTTAAAACAAGTACACTGATAGTAATGGTTGTATAGATCACATTAAGAGATCTGAAATATCTTGATATTAGTTGCCAATTCCCTCGCACCCCTCCTCCACAAACACACACACACACACACACACACACACACACACACACACACACACACACAACCCCTCTCTTTCTCTGCCCCCTCTCATGTCGCTCGTTTGATGCGTTCAAAGCCCTGCAAAAAAGATCCGTCCTTCAGATTAACAACACTACAAAAACATATGAATTTACATCATCTAATAAAACAACCAACGATATTTTAGTTGGGTCTAGGTATCAAGATTCAAGTGGAGGTAGATTCCTCCACTAACCCTCAAGATAAAATTCACACCAAGTTAGAAAGAGATAAGCTGAGTAGGTAAAACATAGGCAACGCAAATTAACTCAAAAAGCCCACCAAAAAAATATAGTATTGGAAATATATAGAGTCACTTTCACCATCAAACCTCCAGAACCACATGAAGACCTCCTGTTCTGCATGTGCTTTAATGATTGAAATACATCCGACAGCACTTGAAGGCAGCATCGCTGCTACATTAAAAAGTATTTTTGATATGTCTTCATAACACTTTATCAAACATCCTACCAGTAAATCACGCTAAACCGCATTTAAATGCTTATTATAAACTTAGACTATAACAAACTAGAGAAAAATACTGCATTGATTAAAGGTCAGTAGAAAGTCATAGTAGCTAAACCCAGACACATTACCCACTGTAACAAAATAAAGGCCTCATCTTTTTTGACAGGTCTTTCTGCTCAAACTATTATGCATATGCTTTATAACAATATCCTGGGCAGTTGCACTTATTGTTTGTCATTTGCTCACAGTGGGAAATAAGTATTTTTTTAAATTGATAAATTAAGTCTTATATCTGATCATCCACATGACTACACTGAAGGGCTTTACGTTTGTCTGTGCAAGGTGAAACAGACCGGTGAAACGTGACATCCTATTGTAATCGACGTGGTGAAACACTTCAAAAATCGATGCTCTTCAATCTATTGTTATTCATGAACAACTAGCTATATGTGAGCGCAGTTATCAGCTACTTTGGATGATTACCATCATCATTAATATCTCAAAGTATTCCACAAATATAGCTAACTGTATTATTACGCTCTTAGTTCCGCAAGTGACGGATAATGGAGTTATTCTGCACATAGTCCTCGCTTGGAACATCTTTACGTCCGCTTTGTTGACGTCTTGCACGTACTCTTTCGCCCTCCGCCATCCCAGCATGCACTGCGAGGTCTGCAGTATATTATTGACAAAGAAAAAAGCCTGGAGAGAAACAACAACAGGGTGGGATCAGAAGCTCTAACACTGGTGATAGCACTAACGTTAATCGACCCCGAGTGCTGACAACAAGGTAATGTCTCCCTCGCAGCTTTTCCTTGAAATAAAACAACTCTGTGTTGTGTTTGCGGCGATGACACTGCGTGTAGACAACGTTAAGTGGCTATCAGCTAACATCTGGGGTTTTCGTTGTCGGCTAATGCTAGCCTACGTTAAAACTCTGTAGCAGCGGTAGCAACACATTAAAACGTTATGTTATTACAGTGTCAGGGCAAGTAAATGTCGTGAAATTATATGGCTCAGATTAAGTTTAAGCATAGTCATGGTAAAATGAGAGTAACTCACCCTGTTGCTAAATTTAAAACCAACACATTCGCATAAGCACCGGGTTTGTTGTGACTGTTTACGGTGCCACCTGCGATTACACTGCAGTTTAAAGGCAGTTTGTATTTTAAGCCAACACATCATACACTTGCCAACATAAACGCGGTAAGATAGCTTTATCGTGACACAGTTAGCCCCGGATAGTTAAAACACATGACCAAAGCGTCGTAGCTAGTCATATGAAGAATGCATCTTGTTTTTTAAGGATACGTGGGGAACAAACGTGTTGTAACACCACGAGTCTGGGTCCTCGAGCTCTACAGCAACTATGTAAACACACGGAAGCACGTGACCAGCCGCATGGAGCTCACTTCATGCTGTCTGTCCTGTTGAACTGCACTTCTTTAAACTTCTATATGTCCTTGAATTCAACTGCCTTCTCTAGTTGCCCTGCTTTGCCTTTAACACTTACTGGATGTATCTCCTCTGGCTCAACAAAGCGTTATTTGACCTTAAAAGCTATTCAATCTTAAATCAAATGTTAATATAAAGATGTACTGTATGTTAGCAATTAAGTGTATAGTCAGGAGGTATGCTCCCTGTCATGTTAGATTTTTGACGCAGTGATTGCTTACACAGTATTTTGATGTGCAGGGTGTAACCGCTTTGCACATCCTGAGTTTAAACCATACATAGACAGTAACTTATTACCGATGCAAGAGTATTGGGATATATGCCAGTCAATTGAAATCGTTGTGCTGAAATCAAGATTGTTTGAGATCCTAGACACCTGCATTGGTAATGGCCTCCAAAACATAGTATCAGTTGGACTGTAGTTGAATGTTCATCATACTGTAAGCTTTACTGTGTTTGTCACATGCAGATTAAAGATCCTATTTTGTCATTCCCAACTCGTCAAATACGCTTTAGGATGGTGACCGTCCCGACCTACCATACCAGTGTGTCAGTATTTGAAAAGCTGGGAATGAAGTCAAAAATCTTTCCTTACGAGTAAGAACTTTTAATATTCAAAGCAAATAGATACAACAGTTGGTTGGATCGATAAATAGAATAATAAACGCAATATTTCCCCACCAAATGCAGTGGAATGTACTATGAAAGTGTCAGTGAATGCTGATATGTGGCTCGTCGGTGCCTGTTGAGTAAATACGCTTGAATGTTCATCACTGGTGTTTCTTCACAGTACCACGTCATGGCCCTGAGGCGATGAGAGCGGAGAGTGCCATTTTCACCTGAAGGGAGTTGCACAGCTTGATAGTTTGTGGAGAGAGCGGTGGGGGGGCCCAGGAGGCAGACCGCGGACGGGGAAGGGGAAGAGCTCAGCTGGAGCCAATGCAGCAGCAGCATCGACAGCCTGAGCTGGTGGAAGGAAGCCTTCCCGTGTTCGTGTTCCCCACTGAGCTCGTGTTCTACGCAGATGATCAGACGTCTCACAAGCAGGTGCTCACCCTCTACAACCCTTATGAGTTCGCCCTCAAGTTCAAAGGTCAGTCGACAGAGAAAAGCACTGTCTGTTTTGTTATTCCATGTATGCTGTGGTATGTTTGTTGAATACTCCAGATTGTTGTGACAACCTAAGGATTTTTTTCTTCTTCTTCTTAACAGTGCTGTGCACAGCGCCAAACAAGTACACAGTGGTGGATGCCACCGGAGCAGTCAAGCCACAGTGCTGTGTTGACATGTGAGTTGGTTTTCTGTGACTCATTATTTTATCATGCAGTGGTAAAGCACTAGGGACGATTTTCATACCACAGCCTTTCACTCGGGTCAAGTGAAGACTCAATAAAACTGTGTATCCAAACAGAGTAATCAGACACAGAGATGTGCGGGCATGCCATTATGGGGTGTACGACAAGTTCCGACTGCAGGTGTCGGAGCAGAGTCAGCGGAAAGCGCTGGGTCGTAAAGAGGTGACAGCCACGCTCCGTGCCTCGGCCTCGCTGGAGCCGCCCAGCCCCCGGGCCCAAGATGAGGAACGCCGAATCAAAGAGCAGTTTGCAGACAGCGAGTTCTTTGAACAGACTGCGTTTCAAACAGGTAGGCTGGAGAGCAGTGGTGAGGTGCGACCACTAGATGGGGCCAAATGCTCATAAAATCAAATATGGGAATTTTTTTTTTTTACATTTCACAGGACATGGTAGATTACATTAATGTCTGTGGCCTAGGAAGATGCCTGCATACCCACTAATGTTATCTACAACACAAAAAATAGCGATTTGACCCGTAAACATGATATGACAGTAATAACAGGTTTTAATTACGTCCTGATATATATTTGCTCTCGTAGCAAGCCAGGTGTGTGTGTATTACGTGTCTTTTTTACTGATGCTGTAGGTTCAGATTAGCACATGTCAAGTTCAATCTTTTTGTATAAAATTAAACATACTTTTATGCACTTGAAGCAGGAGAAAACAGTCATGCAGGTATTCACTCTCAGGCTATCATTTAAAGTTGAAGTGCGTACAAGCCAAAGCCTCATTAAAACATATTTTTACTTTACGGTAGTGGAATCTTCACTGTTCACCTGCATCAACATGTGCAGAAGTGTGTTGCTATTCTGAGCACAGACTTGTCATTCCATCAGCTTCACTGTCATAAATCCTGTCTGATTGCAACATTCTTTGAGCTCCAGCTTCTTCCCTTCTTGCGAGCTAAATAAGTTTGACTTTTCGTCATCATAACGTTTGTTTGTTTTAGGATATAAATGATTAACGTAGAGTTATTTCGTATTGTCAACATATCCTTTGAAAATAGCCAATTAACAGTGAATTGATCCTACCAACAAGTTTGATCTTATTAAACACACTCGTGTGTGTCTGACAGAGAGCCGCCCTGTTGCTGGAGGTCCCAGTCTGCTGACGGTGCTGCTCGGCCTGGTGTGTATGGCCGCCCTGATGCTCCCGACGCTGGGGGAGCAAGAATCTACTGTGCCTGTCTACCTCCACTTAAGTGTTAACAAGAAACTTGTAGCTGCTTATGTTCTTGGTGAGTAGAAAAAGGATCAGACAGACATTCTAAGACAGAATATGGTTTGCATTGTCAGACAGAACAGACTGAAACTCATTTCTGTTGTAATCAACAACTCACATGTACGTCTTTAATTACCAGGTGGTGTTATTTTGTACAAATGTGGAGCAACTTTTGTATAATTATTACAGAAGTTGGACATCACTTTTGACCATATTAGTAAGGATTAACGTAAGACAAAATAAACTGGAATTGTTTTTATCATTCTTGTGTTTTTAAAAAATGTCCTTGTTAGTATGTAATTGCAAACATATTATCTAATTATTAAGAGAACTTAGCAGTATTAAAGTGTAAAAATAGTACATGTGACAGATGTAGTGCTCTTCATGCTTCGTTGTTATTGAGGGACAAAGATACATTTGTTACCATTGTCCCAACAATGACTTTTGACAGTTAAACCCGACTTGCCTCTATATGGGATGTCGCGATACTTTTCAGGGGAACCTCTGCTAAAGTTTGACTAATCAACAGGATATTTCACAGTTCTAGTAACTGTTCACAGCGTTACTTTCGTACCGTCTCTACCACGTTAAATATCCTGCAAATGTGAATTACGCTATTAATGTTCCTGAAAACGATGATGTTGAAAGAGTCCGTGTTCAAGTTTAAAATATCCTGTTTCTCTGTTTTGTTCCGTGTTCATTTTAGGTCTTCTTACAATGGTCATCCTGCGCACATGAAGTGCTGTGAGCTGAGAGGAGACGGGGAAACGATCTCAAGACGAGGATTATGTCCTCCCACCGGAGGAACTACTACGCTCCAACAAGTACAGCTGACAGCGTTCGGACGGGGCACTTTATTCAAACCACCTCGCCCCCCTCAAAGATTAATTTTGTATTCTTGTTTTCCAATAAACATCTGTGTGTTAATTGATAAATTGACACAATTACAGAACTGATGCAAACGGTGGAGCGCTCCAGTGCATAGGTCAAAGGTAGTGTGAGAGGAGCTGTCCCCAAGCAGGGCCTGTGAAGAAACATGAAGCCACTCAAAGTGTTGCCTCATATTCTCTGTGTCTGTATTTTTATTGCCATTATGTAACAGAAAACGGTGAACTTGAGTGTTAAGGACTTGCAAACGTGTATATAAAGCCATTAAAATTTTGTTATGGTATTTACCTGTAACCATCGTTATATTGATGTTTTAAAGCATTTTTAGTGTAGACTCTGAGGACTAAATGCAGTTACTTGCATGTGTGGAAACCTTATCTGAATGAGTTTTTCATTTTTTCCAGTTTGAGATACTTTTACCTGTCACCAAAGGAAAGATCTTCTCTTTGAGACGGGGGTTTGTTAGCCGTACTATATCAATGCTTCATCAAACGTTTAATAAAGTCTCAATACCGCTGTCTGTTATAATGTTTACACATCATTAAGGTTATTTTATACACTTTACAAGTTGGGTCAGGAGGCTGTAGAGCACACGGTCGCTTGATGTTAGATTTGTGATGAAGGTTACTGGGAATGGTACCGTAGTCTCCTGCAGGGCTACGTGTTGTCAGCCTCGACAGAAACCATGATGCACAGCTGCTCAATAAACCAGGTTTGGGGATGATGAGCTCCGGCTGGGACGCTGGATGGTAAAGATGCAGTGTGTCATATTTGGTGGCATGTAGCTGTGAGTTATCAAATTACAACCAACATAATAGCCCTCGCCTCATCGTCTCCTGCATATATATATGTGTATATATATATATATATACACACATATATATATATATATATATACATAT
>CAEMYA010000062.1:2405189-2435844 GCA_903131615.1 Diplodus sargus | reverse complement strand
CTTTGCTGCACGTTCCAGCGGTCAGTTGATTTGGTGTAAATGACAATACAAATGGATTTCTTTTACTGGGGATAGAAATCTATCACCATTCAGTTTTTATAATAAACTTTTTTTTTTCCCCCCCATAAATATGAAAATTTTGCCAGAGGAAACTGAATCGATTCTATTCTGCCTTTCTACAAAAACATCCTGACAATAACACAGGATACAGAGGAACCTTTAGTGTTGACTCCCAACAGTACGACCATCGTTTTTCATCCACAAATTACTGCTAGGTTTATTAACTGCGCATATGAGGCAATTAAAAGTTGCAGCATGTCACGGGGAAGAGGGCTTAAAAGCCGAACTGAAACAAAGTCACCACAGTTCACAGCCTCTATCATAAAAATATCAACAATATCTGCTGTAAACATAACTTCAGTAGAACAGGAAGGAAATGTCCATAGTTGTACCCCAGAAGTAGTTTGTTTCTTTACAAAGAAAACGCTTGCTGTTGAAGACTTGTGCCCACATTCATCTCACAGCCGATCACAAACTGAAAATTTTGTACGACATTAGACATGGTTAATATGTACATAATTACAAACAAAGCAGGGAAACAATAAGTTAAATCTTTTCTTACAAAATTTGCACACTGCGTACATACAAAAGCCTGTGGACAGAAGTTTTCCAGCACAAAAACATCCAATAGTCTCTCTTTGTCCAGTGCTCAACGTCTCTCTTCAGTGAGGGGGACTGGTAGGACAGATTTGAAGCATAGCCACTTATGAACGCAAAATTACTATGAAAGCCAAGCACCATCAAAGATCCTCTACTAGCAGCTGGTGCTCACAGTGTCTTCAGACAGTCCCAGTGTCACAGGGATTACCTCTAACACACGGAAACTCATCCATGGCAGCCATTAATTCATAACATATCTCAAATCCAACATGTAGCCATGAAAGCAGCTGCTCAGAATCAAACGTTCCACTTAAACCAAATCAGGCAATGGTGCGGTGGATGGTCTGAGAAGGAAACTTGTTCCTTGGAGAGAGGCCTTTTTGACTCCAGTCCTTTTGACTGTCTTTTGCTCTCCCATGCTCACTTTGGGGACAAATCCTGAAGGGAAGCGAAGGGGGAGTTGCTGGACGAGGAGGGCGAGACTCCCTCCATTTTGCCCGGCGAGTCTGTAGAGGAGCCGACGCTGCTGAGGCTGCCGTCCAGCAAATCTGGAGAATGACTGAGAGAAAATCCCAAGTTCAGTCACAACCATGACTGTGGAAAACTTCTGCTATATCACAGTCTATCGAGAGCTTATGAGAAGCTGACATTTGGTTTAATTCACTGTCACATGTTCTCCATTTTGCATTAAGATACTGTTTTAAAGTTAAGTTGATTAAAATACTTGAAGATTCCAGTTTTACAGGTAAATTTTTTTTCCAAAGTTCTACCTTACTTGGTGTGAGAGACGCATCACACACAGGAAACTGATTTCTAGCCAATTGCTCTGTGTGCACCCACCACAAGGCATCCTGTCTCCATCCAGAAAGTCTTACCAGGAACTGCGATCTGACAGGTTGGAGACGTCAGAGGACAGCATGGTGGTGGTACCCTGGAAGAGCCTCTTAGGCTGACTCTCTGTCTCCATCTCACCTGCAGAAGAGAGGCACCCTGACATTTAGAAAGCCCTCAATAAACACTGTGGCTTATACTTGTATAGAGTAATTGGTTTGTTCCAAGAGAGAATCACTGCAGTCTTATGTAGGTAAATTTCAGAATTACACTTTAAATGTCATCAAAAGAGAATTAATTAAACTATAAGCAGAGTCAATGTACCAGGAATTATAATATCCGAGTCCAGATGCAACAGCATGTTTGGAGAAGTTCACTAAAAAAACTTAAATCAAGCAAACTGAAGTTCATAGGCAACTTGAAGATCACCAACAGAGATTTTGAATCTCGAGCTTCAATACTGTAGTTACTCTGTGCATAGCAAGAACCTCTTTCATATTATACAGCCACTATTCCCCCAATTCCCTTTAATAATAAAGACAACAGATATGAGAATAACTATCTTAAAGCAGGACGTGTTAGGTACCTCACCTTTGCGTTTTATCGGTCCAAGTATGCTGGCTCTGATGCAGTTGATGGGGCTTTGACTCCGTCGGCTAAAGAGCACAGAAAACGTCAGGTACAGGTACAGACACAATAAGTCATCTTAAGATTTGTCATTTGATAATTTTATTATAATTTACTCAGACATTTGTAAAAAGTCAACAAAATAAATTGCTGTAAAGTGCATTAAAAGTCAAACAAGGAGAAATTAGTCAAATTGGAGCCAGCTGGTACTCCAGTAGTCTCACAGTAAACTGAGATATTGCTTATTTAGAACAGGACTGAAGATACAGTGGTTGATTATATTATTAACTGCAGTGATTAGTCAAAGACTTGGTGCTCACCTGAAGCGTCGCGTTGGGCTGGGTATTGGGCTCGGTGTCAGGCCGTTGCTGCTCACAAGGATTTGTAGTGAAGGAGAGAAACACTGCTGCTTACAAAAAAGATAGAAGACAGACAAGATGGGAATGAGGTTAAACAAACCATCAGCATCAAGGAATCAAAAAGTCACAAATTGTCTAGGACCAGACAGAGCAAATACTCTTACTGTTCATGTGTTAGTGTATCTGAAGGGTGAGCTTTCTTAAATTAAGATCAAAATGGAGAAGGCAGAATTAAATTAAAAATGTATCTTTTAGATGTATTCTGCATGTATAAATATTTTATTCCTTAAATATGTAGCAGAGAAGGGAATGAATCAGATGCAGATGTATTACTAGACACAAACACTGATTTGGCCTGCAATGAATAAGTCTTTTTTTAAGCTGCAGTAAATTGAAAGAAACATATTTGGCCAAAAGTTTCAACAGGAACAACTTGTGTTTTTCTGTTGCTAATTAACTGCTTCCTGCAGGCCGCCACACAGTCCGCCATTCACTGACCTGATTTCAAGTAGTTAAGAAAATCAAGTTACAGCAACCATGAAAATGCTCTAACTATGACCGTCATCTGGTTACTCACAGTATAAATCAGGTTAGGTGGGTGTAAACATACTGAGAGCAGACGTACCTTTTTTCCTATCCCTCTGGTTGGGGATGGGGCGGGAGACACAGGCACAAAATCGATGCGCTTTGGGGACGAAGATGCCGACTTCTCCAAATCATTGTCACTCTAAGAACACACAGCTACCACATTAGCAACCATGTACTTGCATGTATAAAGTACAATGTAGTGAGGCAGTAAAAAACAAAAGTATGTTGGAGTATTATACTACCAACTCAGTCTGTCCTTGATAGACTGGTGGCCCTGTTAACTCCACAAGTGTTAATATAGCATGTTTGTACTCGTCCTCTCTACAGAAATGGAGAGGCGAACCATGGCCCAGGGCCAAAACATGCAGTGGGAAGGTAAAACACACAGCTGACTTTCAAGGATTCAGAGAAACAGGACATAGCACCCACACTGATAGGGTTTGGACAAACTGTAACGAAGAGTCACTCTTTACCAGACTGAGGCTTTCTTCCCAGGACTGGCTCATCTGCATGGCGGCTTGAACTTCCCTGTGTTGACAAATATACATAAACAGGGAATAAGTTGATGCCTATAAGCTTTTCACCTGCAGAAAAGTTCATAAAAATTCATAAAAACATCTTACCGTTCATGAGCAGTCTCCCTGTTCATCACGTCTACTCCCTCCTCCTGCAAGAGCACACAAGGGTCTTAATGGTAATCAGGTCATAGTTTACCAGCTCCTCTTTGCTTCTCTGATTCACAAGTAATATCTAGTAGTATATTACTACTCAAAAAAAAGGTACAACCTCAATCTAAACACAATGATTAAATTCCACCACTAACTGACACCAGAGTAACAGTTTCCTCTGTTGGAGTCTGATACTACCAATTGATCAACTCTAAAAGATCGACGGCCCTGTAAACTCCAAGAAGTGTTTGTTCTTGCATGTTTTTAAGACACCGTCACTCCCTATGGCTTGAGAGGGAGACAGTGGTCTGACATGCTCGGAAACATTTCTAAACAGGTCGTTTCTTACTTGTTTTATTTGATGAAGTCTGGTGCTGGGGACGCGAATAGGTGATGAAGGGACCTGCAGAGGGGATGTGTGTAGGTAGGAGAACAGTCAACACTGAATAATTCAGACGCAAATGACTTCAGTAAATGTGTGTGTGACGAGGCATCGTACCATGTTGGGCCTGTTGACTACTGTAGTGCTATTCCTCCGGCATCGCAGGACCTCCCTCTGGAACACTTGAGAGTTATCACTGGAATGACAAATTCACAAAACAACCATAAGCCATGTGTTTCGTATTACTGAAGTTATTTCAACATATATGAACAATGACATCACAGTCAATGAAAGATTATGCAGTAAATCAGTGTAACTATATCATATTGTAGGACCTTAAGCCATTTATCATGGGTGCACTGTTGGATCTCCTCAAGTGTCCATCGCTCTGAACTAATGAAGATGGGATTTCCAGATCCAGCTCCATCTTTTCTTGTGGCAACACTCCAGAGTTGTTCATTGTGCTAGCTAACGCAGCCTGTGGCCAATTCATAAACATAAAATGTCTGACCAGCTCAGTGTGATGTTACATTGTTGCTCCTCGAACTTTGCTAACTTTACATGTTACGAAGAAACATCACCGCCATTCAGGCAACTGAGCTGACGAGAGTTAAGCGAGCTAACGCAGTGCACGAAACCTGCAAGGCCCTGTCGTCTGTAACTCCGATGTTGAAGCAACTTAACGATGGCTATTGAACATAACAACGTTACCTCTACAACTCGTCACATTACAACTGTATGTTCAGCCAGAGCTGGCCTGTGCTAACGTTGGCTGTAACGTTATGACCAGTCACCAACTTTCCTGATGGATGGTTAGCATGCCATGGCTACATACCGCACAATGCCCGGCAACTCTTAGCTACCGGCCCGTTAGTCTGCTGGTGCAAGGCAGCTGTGGGTGACGACTGACGCGCTCCAGAACTACCACTGCATGTTAGCGCGGCAAACTCGCTAATGTTAGCCAAACTGAGCGGCTGCTCACTTAAAACGACAGCGTGCCGTAAGTTTAACGTAGGTGAACACTGCTGTTAAGTGATTACCATAACGCGAGGGTATCTTCTTGCTAACACGGAGCGGCTAGCTGATGTTAGCCAGTGTTGTTACTTGCTAGTTGAACGATTCAGTCCAGCTACCTAGCTCAGTAGGCTAACTGGATACCTAAGTTAGCATAAACGCCAATGGCCACAATGCCATGTCCAGAGAGAGGCCGGGTCTCCATTTCACTAAATTATCCAGTCCACCAGCTTGATAGCTACTACGGCTCACACAAGCAAACTAAACGTTGTCTATTTCATATTTTCTACGCTCTACAATTTGGTTTTTCGGTTCTGCAGGTCGCCGCCAAGAATGAACCAGGTCCCAGATGATACCACAGGACCTAGCAGCTAGCAGCAAACTTCACGCCCCTTTTAACGTTAGCTAACCTGTCCAATGAAATCGCTTCCTTTGCCGGCATGCTGAGGCGGAATGTGGCGAGCTGCATCTTCTGGTTACTGGGGAAACTCTCAAACCACCTGCAATGTACGAATTAACATGTCACACTTACAAAACGACACATTCCGCTTTATCACTAATGTTAGTTTTGGTTAGGACCTGGTCCCTCGACATCTTCGCCCACAGGAGGCCCAGTGCAGCTGCCTCCAGCAGCACGGAGGTGCGATTCTTCTGGAACATGTTCTGTTTTCAGGACTTACTCACAGCAGCCAAACAGCTCAGAGTGCACACTGACTGGCTGCAATTCAAATAACTTCGTGTTTCTTTCTTTATTATTATTATCACGTCTTCAACGTGTATTTTCATACATATTTACACAGTGCTTTGTGTAAATCTCATTTATCCAAGCAAATGTTTGCCTTTTTCAAGAAAACATCTGGTTTCCATAAACAATATGACTCATTTAAATGACAATGAAAATCATGCAGGTTAAGTTTTTAAAAAGTCATGGTCCCATATTGAAGTGTCCTTGACTGGCAAATGTTCAAAGTTCAGTCAGCTAAGTACAGAGAACAACTTCAGAATAGTTGAACCCATGAAAGGCCCAGCGGTTAAAGTTCTTTAGCATCAATACAAGGAGATTCCTGCAGGTATTAAAATGAGTCAAGTTATCTTTCCTCTTCTCTCAGTTAATGGTCATCCAGCTGTAATCACTGACCTACTGGGAACATAAACAACTGTAAGTTCAAAGTCTGATGACAACAACAGGTTCAACATCTCATGTTCTGTTTGCTCCTAGACATGACACACACACAATCAGTTTATACTTATTTGGGCAAGTTTTTTATCTTATCTGCATTTATCCATATTTTCTCTATTGACTGGCCAGAAGTCAGCTCAGTATTTTTTTCCAAGTAGTTGGTATATTGTTTTTTAAACCTAGTAGTACAATTCACCAGTCACAGAACAGTGTGAACATTTAATGGCGGGCACTGATGCTGGTTACAGTGATGGCACCGTTGAATGAGAACATTTTATAAAGAAGACATAATTGTGGGTTTCATTGACAGCCAGAGACAGATGGAGGAGTTCAAGCATGGTTGATTAAGTACAGTAAAACTGTAATTGAACATTTACATGTGTAAATTATACATGTCTTTCCAGCATATATAAAGAATGAGTCCTGTTACACAAAGTAAATTGGCCTCATGGGTGCTTTTTCAGACAGAGTTCACTACAACTCAACAATAAGAGGGTATTTCATCTTCAGCATGCTCGTGTTTAATTCGGGACACCTTTTCTCTACAGAATGTATCTTAAGAAAGTGTTATCACACAGCACAGCAGCCCAGGAAGTGTGTTGTCCAAAAATATACAAGCAGATGTCAAGAAAATGTAACATCCTCTTTTAAGGTTCCCCCTAAAACAGCTAATGATAGTTTGAGGTAAAAGTAAAATTACAATAAAAGCAATTTCTTTTTTAAAATAAGAGGTTGTCAAATCTGGAAACATAGCATGGTTGTGATCAAGTGCTTTAAATTAGCAGCATTGCTCCTTTTAAATTACTCCATTGCTTTAAAAAAAAGAAATCAGTGTGGGGGCATAGAAGCATTATACTTATTTCCGGTGAGGCACGGGGCTCCATGCTGGCTAACCCAGATGTGGTTTTATAGCAATCAATTTTCTCAAAGTGTAATCTATATGTGTGTGTGTGTGTGTGTGTGTGTGTGTGTGTGTGTGTGTGTGTGTGTCGCTAAAGCAGGCGATGTAACTGTCAGAAGTATCGCTCCATCAGTGTTCCCTCAGAGACCCTGAGCAGGCAGAGTATTTTTTATGACACAAATATGAAGTAATAAAATATAAAATGAACCGCTGAAGGACATGATGGAGCCATTCATTAAAAACTGTTCAGAGGTGCTCCTCACGCCTTGTACTTCTCCTTCCCTGTTTCACTAATGACGCAGATATGCTGAAACAGAAAAAAAGCATTGATGAGAATTGCAGCATATTATCTATTTACTCATTACGTTTCTTTATCCATCTGAAATACTTACATTTAGATCTCTAAAGTACTCGTTGTAGTCTAGTGCGTACCCAACCACAAATTTGTCAGGGACCTCGAATCCTACAACTGAAACAAATGGATGAATAAATCAGTTACTTGTCTTTGTAGTGATATACTAAGAGCACTGAAATTAAGTATACAAAGCCTCCTTTTAAAGCACTTTCAGGCATCTATTCTGTGTAACATCCAGTATATCACACTAACGTCTGTTAGAAACATTTATTGGCTTAAACTCACAGTCCGGCCGGTAGCCAACACTTCTTGGTGTTCTCTTCACCAACAAACTGAGGACAGAAAACATTTATTGTCAGTTACAATACTTGAAAGCTGCATGAAACACTGATAAAAGGGACACCACAGTCTGAGAGACTCGCAGTGAAAACCACTAAAATCTGTTGTTTATAAAACATTCAGAGAAACATGATCACATGGTTCCACAAGATAGAGTAGAAGGTACTCAGAAGGGAGTTTTAAAGGGATCATGTTACCTTGCTACTTTAACCATTTGGGGATTGTACTGTTTGAGGAGTTGCAATAGTGTCTTCATTGTCTTCCCTGTGTCGATGATGTCCTTGAAATTAAGCACGAGAATCTCATATCAGTAATGTTGGATTTGAAAGCGGTCGAAGTTACTAAAGAAGAAAACATCCTTACGTACCTCCACAATCAAGACGTTCTGTGTAAAAAGAAAAAAAAAAAATCATTATTTTAGTGAGAAAAAGTGAACTGGATACATTTTAATATGAAATTGAACTCAGAAGAATTGTTTGTGCATCCCCATCACTGTGGGCTTTTTACAAGTGGTATTAAAATGTGATCTGTACCTGGACACGTTATTCGAATAAGGGAAAAAAAAAGACATGTTGATACAAGGAGTATGCACGTCTTAATCAGAATGTAGTCTGCCGTGTATTGACTTTGGTAGGAGTAAACCTGACCTGTACAATGTGCTGATATCTGCACACACCATAAAACTGATACAAAGAGCGAGCAATTGATCAGTATTAATCAGCTTTTTTAAATTGTCTGCTCATGTAAACATTTATAATTTCAAGTAATGTTACTAAGTTTAAATTCATATTATCGTCATTCCCACGACATTATCGTCTGACGTCTTACCTTGCCAGTCAAAGTAGAAAGGTCATCTCCACCAATGACTTTGATTTCACCTGTCGACTGGTCATTCTGTGAGGACAAGGGAAACACGCTTCACATTATATGTTGTACAGTGGTAGAAAGTGTATTTAAAACAGCTACATATGTTGAATATTAGAAAGTGTGTTCGTTGCATATGCGTCAAAATGCACAAAATCATGTACTCTGTTGCAACAAAACACATTTTGTGTACCACTGAGTGTGTTTCCATCCATCGTTTTTTTCAGTGCATTCTCATTGTGTGCATAAAAAAACTGGCAGGAGATACGAGAAATTAAAAAATAAAAATGAAACATAGCAAAAAAGTTGGCTGTGGTGGAAAAGTTGGTGTATCATTAAGAATAAAATTCAACAATCGAAACAGTGAATCATGAAAGTCATGGTGACTGTGACTCATCGGTCTCCAAGTGGTCAGTGTGCTTGTCAATGAGTCAACAAGAGGCAAATTTCAAAGCTCTTTGGATAAAACCACCATTTAAAATTCATGCGTTGCATTCAAATAAAATCCTAATATTCACATTCTGGTATTGGATGGAAACAGGAACTGATTTGCATTTTATGAAAAGATGTTTTTCTTCCCTATAAAACATTTACAAATCTAATACATCCATTGTTGCTAGCTTAAAGTCTTCATCTTTCCTCGTTTTGCTGGCACACTATGCTTCTCAGCACCAGCAACTTATGATTAGTGAAAAAAAAGGCAAACTGTCGACCGGAATGGATACGACATTCTCCGCATTCTCCAGCATGTGCATGTGTGCCCTTAGCTGTGTTTTCACAGCACATGGAATTGTTAGTCACAGCAACAATTTTACAAAGAACAGTTGGTCCCTTCAGCCATTTACTGCCAGTGTTTGCTATGGAGTCCACCTGTGAGGATTTGGCAAACTAGTCCAATGACAGCTGAAAAACAAGATGGCTGTTTTATACACGTCATTTATGCGTGCAGCTATACAAAGTTGATAAACATTGGTCCATTTGTCATATGCTTTGACCCATAATCATTTGTCAGAGCACAATTAACAAAAAACAAACCAAAAGTATCTGTACTTTTGTAAAGTACAACACACTGAGTAAGTACTGTTTGAACGGATAAAATAGTGTCCCTGAAACTTAATATAGACCCTTGTCCCTGCGATGGGAGCAAACTGAGTTCCTCTATAGGTTCCTAGTTCCTACAAAAAAAGTATTGCAGTGGAAACCTGGATTTTGTACATAAACACAGAATACAAAAAAAATGGTGAAAAATTGATAGATTACACAGTAGCTCTTGAGGCGAATGAAGTCCACTGTCATTGGGATGGAGCGGTCACTGTTCCGGTTCAGGGCCTTGATGTAGTCCAGCAGGTCTGCAAAGAACTTGTAGCCCCCTTTGAGCACACACAGGGCCACGATGTGGTGCCCCCCCATTTCCTTCATGATTTCTCTGGCTAGTCGCTCTGTCCTGGGGTCACGTGAGAGGGGGAGACAGACAGTCAGAGAGAGAGAGAGACAGACAGAGAGAGGATAGTCAGCTACGTTTGTGCTACAGTCAGCAGTAGTTCCTATTTTCTTTCTGTTTGAGTCAGCGGGCATAGCTGTCATTTCTAAAGCACTCCAAAGTATAATAACACCAGAGATCCAGTTAACACAGAACACCCAAACACTGATTTTCTAATATTCATTAAATCCGAACTCTGCAAATGGAAAAATATGATCTCGTACTTCTTATCATCAAATCAAATTTGAGTGAGCATGTCCAGCTTTAAAGTTACAATTAGTGAACATCTTCCAACAGGGCTTTTGTCTAAACAGACTAGTCGTCAACCTCCCCTGAACCTGACCAACCCACCTGTCCAAGATGAGTCCATGTGGGATGTAGACCCTCTCCAGGTCAGAGGCATAGTGCTTTGGTATGCAGAAAAGGTCCAGGTCATATCCCTGCTCATCATCACTGATCTGAAATGAAACCCGACGGAAAGGGGTTAAAATAAATCTCAAGGGTGTTACCTAATATGGGGCATGAGGCATGCATCCGATACAGGGCAGTACATGGTAAATGTTGAGGTCAACACAGGTCTACTTTCCCACCAGCTCCCTCATTATATTTGACTGCCTCTATAAACCCGATCATCCGACCACAATGCTTGATTCTGCAGAGTTTAGCAATAACAGACATTTGTCATCTTAGATTCTAAGAGGAATCCGTCCATCTATTAATCATCACAATGTCAGTGAATCATTCCCTTTGCCGCTACTGAAGGTCTCTCCTAATTAAAAAGTAAATAAATAGTCTTTCCAGAAATTCCATATTATGCAAAGTCTTTCACTGGAAGTTATTTCTTACATCTTTTTAAATCAAATTTCCTGCTCGAGCTCAGGCTGCATCCCACATGAACCCAGACAACATAACTGGTATCATGTGACAGCTGAGAAACCGGTGCCGAGCTCGAGGTGCCGTGGGAATGATGTGAGGGACCACTGCCGCACTCAAAGTATTTATAATGGTGCAAATTTTGGTCCCTCCCAAGTCACAAAATGTTATTGCTTTGCTACCCACTGGATTGCATAGTGTCAGTCTACCCTGTGGTTAAACCTCGAACAAAGCATTCCTCCTTGTGACCGCCAAAATGAAAAAAACATGCCCATATGTTTGGGCTACACCCTTTCAAATCCAAATAACAATGACTGATATTGACCAGATGTCATCATGGTATCATGATCCAAAGGAGTATTTGGTACCGTTATACACACGCTTGTCTTTCTGATTGTATAAGAAACCAGGCTGGACAGCAAAACGCAACTCAGAAAACAACTCGATGAGCTAGTCTGAGGTCAATGTTGGGGCAAACAAAGTCCAAGTTTGGCAATACTGCACTGTGCAGATAATGTAATTTGAAACGAGGCACACAGGGATCACTGTAATGCCATATTAGCAAAAAGTGAATTTAGCTTCAATAGACTGTCAGCAAGTGTGTCTGTCTGCCAGACTGACAGTCAGACTTCAACACAACCAAACACTGGCTTCCAAATGCTGGAAATGTCCTGGAAAGTAGGCCACACTGGTATATGGTTGATGTTTTATTTAATCATTCAACTATAGACGCCATCACAGGCTAGTCTCCTCATCTATAATATGTATGACAAAATGCACACAGATAGCGCACAGGCAGCATCTAGTGCTGAGACTCAAACAGACTTTTCTTACTGCCTATGACTGTCCCTGAAATGCTGCTCCATATCAGGTTGGAATACCTTTCACTGGAAAAAAAACAAGTAGCCTTTTAGATATCGATATGTGGAACCAGCTGTTGGTGCCATTTCCTCAGATTATCAATCTTTAATTTTACTGATTTGCCAAAAAGAACAATTTCTTCTATTCTCTCTCCAGAGACAAAACAACCAACCAAACAGCTCTTGTCCACATAATCACCACTTCTTGTTCTTGCTTGAACTGTTCCCCTTTTAGAGAAAAGTTCCACCCTTATTCGCCTCAAACACGAGCTTGTAGATATAAAATAATATTTGGACAAGCTATATTTTACACACAGAGGAAGCTGGAACACGCCCCCTTGTTTGCATCTCGTCCGTTCGCGGGTAGGCTGGTTGTAATTGCGTATACGCGTGTAATTGCACTGATCAAACTCTCGACCTGCTCTCAGAACACGTGATACCGCACATCATGTTTTAATCCATCCACATTTGAGTCCATCCAGAAACGTCTCTTGCGTCACCGACGCAAAGCGTGGAGAGCGCGTGTCTCTGACGGTCTCCATAGCCGCAGGCCACGCTACGTTGGAAATACAATGCGTTAACTGTTGCCCGCACCGAAACGTGTAACCGAGGTGAACACACAGGTAATTATCTACCAACATCACACAGTGGGGGGGAGGTCAGGTGAGGTCTATTGTGCTGTGTAAGGTCTTTAGAAAACGCAGTCTCGGCTGGGCACAGCGTGTCTCCAGTGAGAATGTAAAGGGAACCGCGACCACCTCCATTCTCTACATTCACTCCGGTTGCTGGGGGGGGGACTTACCACAACACAGGGGCTGGATGTCGCCATGTCCGTGTTGGTCCCTGCCGGTCAGTTGCACGCAGACTACCGTGGTTTTCAGAGTAGAGGGCACAAAATGAACTCTCAGTTGGATTTCGCGGACTCGTCACCCTTGTGACAGCACACACATGGAGGTAGCTAGCTCGGTTGCTACAAGAGGCTGCTGTCTTTTTCCGGGCTGCGGCTCTACTGTAGCTCCGCCGTTGTGTATATGATGACGCCAGAGCGCGGCGGGCAAATCAAATGACCAGGATCGGATAAGCCCCGCCCCTGTGGGTGTGGGTGTGTGTTTGTGTGCTTGTAACCGCGGCATGTTGCTCGCGACTAAAGCAGTACAACTCAACAATTTTGCTTTATGAAAATGTACTCATTGTTTTTTTAATCTGACTTTGTCTTGGTACAGGTTTGGGTATAAATACACAGTTGAGCGGCGGCCACAGGTCTGACTCATAAAGTTAAGTCTGCAGTTGACGACCGTGACCTTGGACCTTGAACAAAGCCACTTTTTACCTTTTTAGGGCAAGTTAGGTTGCACGTGGTAGAGCATGTCGATGATATCGAAAGATACATACAGATTTCAGCACCTAGGGGCAGCTTCTGTTGTGAACACTCAGTGTGCCTCAAAGTTGTTTTTCTTTATTAGTTTGATCACCTCAGGAGACTTCACATCCTACAGTTACTTAGAACAAACACACTGTGCATATTTAAATGGCAGAATACAGTGTAAATTCAGTATATTTGTCTCTGACAACTTTTAAGCCAAACACATAAATGCATTATAACACCATCGAGCCCGACTGCTAATTTGTAAATTAAAGAGAGAATTTTCCAAGTCAGGGAAATCCCGTTTTTTTGTAGTTAAAGTCAAATAGTGTTGAGTGAAACCACTCAGTGAACAACATCGTCTTACTCATCACCAACATGGCACAACAAAGTTATTTTAAAAGATGATAATCACAAAAAATCTGTCCATACAGCCATCTGCAGTTATCTGAAAGGGTAGTTTGTCAGTTTTTTGAGCTGCTATTACACAGGAGCAGCTCTACAATGTTCGAGTTACAGGCTCTTGTGGGCGTATGAGACGATGTCACCAGGGCGATTTTTGGGTGTGTAGTGTTTATAATTATGTATTTTCACAGTCTTATATGTTATTATATAAACCAACTCTTTTTAAATGTGAAGTTCATGGGACAATTCAAACGAGATCAAAAAAGTGTAAGTCAGACGATACTGGCCTATCACAAATATTGTAGTATTGGCGTATCAGTAGTCTGATATTGCTGTTACTAAAACTCATATATCTTGGATAACAAAGTGCAGAAAAAAGATGCTTCAGGTAAATGTGAAGTTTACTCTTTAAGTGCAGTTATTAGAACCTGACTAACACTCAATTAAACTTTTATTGTCTAAAGTGACATCAGTGGACTGAAAAGTTTTGTTATATACGTGTTTTTATCAGGATTGTTTGAAATCACAGTTGAGGGATCATTGCAAAAATATGTGTACAAGTACATTGTGAGTGTATAACAAAATATTAGCCATATATAAACATTGAAATTTCTAGTATTGGCCAGGCTCCATCATCATCTAGATTTTAGTGTTGAGACATATTTACAGAATCTAAAATCAAGCAATCATTGCCGTGACAATCGTGGCAAGCACACCCATAAAGAATACTGTGTGCTTCATCAGTAAATATTACTTTACGGGCACTTTGTGGATTTTGTCCAGTGACGACAAGAGTTTGTGAGAACTTGTACAGGTTCACAGTATAAACAAACTGTTCAGTGTTTCCATGGAACAAATCACTGTCTGTCAACTAGCTGAGGGAGACTTATCAGTCCTGAACAATGTCCAGGCTCCGTACTGACAGACGTAAATACAAAGTGGGGACATGGCCCAAAAATCAGGTGGTGCTACGGTTTGGGTATGTCACTCCATGTCCCGCATGTGTGATGTGCTGTAACCCCCACCCTACAAGACAAAACTGAGTGATAACGAGATAAACAACACAACTCAATGAATTTCCTGTTTTGTTCCCTCTGTAGCATTTAGCCATTCTGCACTGCCTCTGATCTGCTGTCATGCCTCTGACAGAGTAGGTTAAGCATGCCAGTCCTACAGTGATCGTTGGCATCCACGGATGTGTTTTAAACTGGTGCACAATGCAAAACTGAGGGAATACACATGACACACTACGTTACAATCCACGGTGGTTGTAGTCATTCATGCTATAAGTCTGAACACCAGCTTATGTGAATGGCAACCCCAGTGTGACATCTGGCTGCATTTCTCCAAAAGTTTAGTTGGTTTCAACCCAACTGCAAACCCACGGCAGCCAGCAATGTCACAGCTGAAACGGACTACCCTCATTAAAATGAATGGGATGATCTGTGAATCCGGCCTTACCTGGTAGAGCACCTTAGTGTACGCGAGCAGAGTTACAGCTCTACTTTTGGTGTCCTCATCAGGAATCACTCTTGGCAGTGGCACTGTTGAAAGTTGCAATTTGACTGATATCCCTCTGTACACATATTTGATAATAACCCTTTGGTGAAGTAGTGGTTAGTACGTAGTCTGGAACTGGGACAACACATAAGTTAAACTGACTGATACTATGAAATAGCATGTGGACTCTGTAATTTATATTTCCTTATATGTACCAGGCCAGGTTATTATTGACCAGGTATGAAGGAAAAATAATATAACAGTGGTCAATCTGCAAATTTAACAAAGAAAGCAATTGCTTTACTTCAATGCATGCATGTTGGGAACGTCTTCACTATTATCAATATCCTCCTTATTAACAGGTAGTGGAGGGTTCTTCATTCGGGATAGCTGCCTCTAGCCTCGTAACGTTAGTTTTAATGTTAGCCTCCTGGCTTTTTAAAAGGCTGCATTTTACTAAAGCAACAATATATACAATGTTTTTTTGTTGTTTTAAAAGGTAGAATTTATAAACAATTCTGCATTACTACGTAAAAAAATATGTTATATATTTTGTTGACTTGTGTACTTATATTATCAGAGACAGAGAGAAATCTACAAGTTCATTAAGGGTAACAGTGCGTTTCATTTGTTTGCCCGTCGCTACTTCCCGAATAGTGAAGTCAGCCAAGGAGACTCTTAACTTATTGTGAATAAAACATAAAACCATAATCCTCATCAGTGAACATTTGTGCCTGAGTCCTGTCTTAGATTTTTATCAGCAGTTGTGGTTGTTTAGTGGTGAATTCACCACCCGCAAAGCAAATTTGAACGCAGGATCATTTATGTCTTCTCATGTTTGTCAAACTAGTCAGACTGTACACAAGCCATAGGACAGAGTTAGCATGCAACAGCAAACACCAAGGGTGTGTCTTGGTATGTGTGTTTATAATCCCTAACCCTGACCCTAAGGAAACGCTGAATGAAATCAGCACTCACCAGAGACTCCGGTTCTCTCTCTACTTTTCACCCTCTCCTCGTGAATTAAAGTACATTTTCCCTCCAGCTCCAGTCTGCAGTCAACATTACAGTACATTAACACCTGACAATAGAAGTCAGCTCCGCAGATCGCTGCTGCGGTCAGGTTGATAAATGGGATTGAGGATAAATACACTTTTTAATCCAAAAATAAATCAGGTTATTACGATGAACACTGTAAGCCATGTAATGCTGTTAAAATCGTACCTGTTTAGCTTTGGTTTTACTATTAATGTGTGTATATTACATAGTCGTTTGTGACTTCTGAGATTAGCTACATCAACATGAAAGTTGCTGTAAGACTGTAAGTGATACTTTGATTAAAATAAGTTTTAACAGCTCTGTATTCCAACAGCAATCCGTTATGTTTGGTCAGTAACCCGTGTCTCTCCTCCTGCTCATGCAGTAAAAGAGAAAATACATTTTAGGTATACCCACTTCATCCAATCAGGACAGAGAACTAAAAATTAAAAGTCCTGTCTACTCATGAGAGCAGGATCCTCTTGTTTGCTGTTGTGTCTGGTTATTACCACTCCACCTTCATACTGTGACAAACAGATGAGGGAGAGGATTAACAACTGTGAAACAGACAGGAAGTTAGCTAAAACGACAACAATGCTTACAGCGGCTTTAAGACTTTACTCTAAGCACTATCAACATCTTTATTATCAACATATACTATAAAGGCTTTTAAGCGCATATGATTTGTACACTGAGTGTGAGCATGTTGAGCCTCTCTGTTGACGGAGCATGCACAGCTACCGGTCTGACCTCCTGACACTGCAGCTACAGCTGTGCGACATTCCTCACTCTTCTGACCTCACCAGAAATCTACACCCTGTAACCCACCATGAATACTGCTTTGTGTTTTGAGGACCACATGGACACATGAAAGACTCAATTCACCCATTAAAATGTGTAAAATAAAATCTTCTATTTCCAATCATTAATGGATACATTTTTAGAGATACAGGTAACAGTACATCAAACAAAGTCAAGCCAACTCTTCTAAAGAGCTCTACCTTTGCCCTTTAGCCACTAAATAAAAAAACACCACCTTCAACAGTGGAAAAATCCAAGTGCATGCTGGCAAAACTTGTAATCGTGACTGTTTGAAATCCAGATATTCAAAATTACTCATGATGATAATACAGTAGCAAAATATTACATATCAAGAAAGAAAGGCTAACATCAAAAGAGTATTAAGACATGATTACAGAAACAAAGTAATCAAACTGCACAACTTGATAGAGAGACGAGTAACAAACAGACCCCTCTTAAAAGTGAGTCCTTTAGAAGCTAAGGAAGAGCAAGAATGTGTCGATTTCAGCGAGTGTGGGTTATGTAACCTGTGGGGGACATGGGCAGTGAGCGACAAAACATCTGTCCGTCAGCTCTTAATAACAGCAACAATACACTTATTTGAAACTGAACCCATAGCTGACTCTTGGGAAAGACTGGACATGACTTTTCATGATCCTGCAGCAGTCCAGTGCTCTGCAGGGTACCATCAGTCTATGAAAAGCTCATCCAGCCAAACAGGGTCTCATGAAGATGTCGTCTGCAGCGCATCAGGACATCATGTCCATTTACTGGAAGAAGCCGTGTGAAGGGCTTGTGGGAGCTTGTAGACCACGGCATTGTGAGTAGGCTAAGATTTAGTATAAAAAAATATCGCTCCCTCGTCTTTGAGTTCTTCCATTTTCACCCCACGTCACATCCAGCAGGCCAAACTGAAATGACAGGACATCAGTTAAACTCTTCTTTTTGGAATGGCTCTGGTGATGCGACCTCATATCTGACATTCAAATGTGGGCATTTTCAGGTTTAGCAATACTTGTTGTGTGCAACAACCACAACCTCAAATAAACGCACCTAGTTGCCATTCACTTGCGTTGACGGTGTTCCACCTCGATCAATTGCTGCCCTCTCCCTACTGCGATTCTCTCGTTCTTCATCTTCCTCGTCACGCTCCTCGTTACCACTGTGGTTCTTACAGTATAGTCTAAAAAAAGAAAAAACAAAGACACACACATACAGGAGAGTTTGAAAAAAAGAAATACAGTAAGTGTGGTTTAAAGTGTAAAGTCAGCCGACCGTTGATCAGTTGAGTAGTGAAAAAAGGGGGGACTGACTCAAACAATGCAAAAACACTCCATGCGGTCTTCGTCTTTACACCTCACTTACTGTATTTCTTACTTTCATGCTTAATTGTAATGTGGTGGGATGTGGTTTGGGTTTGTTCGTTGCTGTGAAGCAAACCTCACTGCTATGATCAATACGTACCAGCATGTGAGATACCAAAAATATAACTAACTACAAATCATTCCGACAGAAGCAGTCTTTGAAAGGGGACCATATAAGAGCTGTGATAATATGTGATAATAATGGTAACAAATAATGGTGTTCACATGTTTATATTTCAAACATTAAAGAGCAAAGGCCTTTATTTTTAAAGGAAAAGTGTTGCGCTCACTTGTATATGCCACGCGCCATGTTTTCAATGTACTTGGCTTTGTCCTGAAGGCCGCAGTGGTAGTGGTAGGTCTTCACACATGCCTTGATTTCACACCCAATGGTGGCACCCAGCTGAGTGCAGAGCGTACATTTCTGGAAAACAAAGCCGAAATTATTTAGGTAAAAAATTATACGTTGTGTTTAAACTCCTACAAGGTTTTGAAAACTCCGGTTTGACAAATCTTCATACCATTCTTTTCCCCCTTTTAATTTCCTGGATTACTGTTTTCACATCAAAGTTCCCAAATTCAGCCCGTGATGTAGTGGTCAGCTGCACCGTCCCCGATGAAAAAAGCTGGAAGGGATCATAAATTAGAGACAGGTGCAAGTGGTAGTACTTTAAATGCATATTTATAACAAAGTGTTCATCAATAGAATTTCACACATACAAAACAATCTTACCATGCACTTGTAGTGTGCAGCTACTTTTTTGGAGTTGTCGGTGTGAAGCATGCCCCTCGTCTGATTCTCTTCGTCACCAGCGTGACAAAAGCCACAGCGCTGGCCGCCGTCTCCTGGGCTGGCCCGCAGAGGTGACCTGTCCCGCTAGATCACATAAAAACCAAGAGGTCATGTCAAAAAGTCAAAAACAATAGGCCACGCAGAGCCAACAGACCACTCAATTAAATTTCAGCAATTTCGTTGGTGAACAGATGGTGTTGCCCTACATGGGAGGAGCTCTCCTCATCTGCAGCCTGTGAGGTGGAGGAGCGGGAGTCTTCCGACTGGCCACGAGAGCCGGCCTTGGCCCGACCCTTCTCAAATCTCCCTCTGCCTCTACTTTGTGGAGGTGACGAGTCTGAATCCTCCACACCTCCTTCTTCATCTGTGGTATAAGAATTTACGTTACATCATCATCATCATCTTGAGAATGATAGCATGTAGCCTCGTGGTACAACAGATGTTAAAGCACACTTTACCTTGAATGCCATCCTGAGAAGCATCACGGTGTTTGCGACAGTAAACGCTGTGTTCAGGACCAAAACAAATACATTTCAATTTACTTAGACATTAATGTCAAATGTCTTTATTTATAGCAGAAGGTTCCAGGTGTAAAGGGACTTACAGGTAAATCCCTTGTGAGGGATTCTCTTTGATCTGGGCTTTATCCTTCACAGCGCAGTAATAGTGATACGTCCTCCGGCACGTCTTCACATCACAGCCGATAGTAGCGCCCGGTCGGTGACATGAAGAACACATCTACGAGAAGAAGAAACACATCTAGATATTTATTACATTTGGTTTTTTTTTTAAGCCAAGCACATGCAATTCCACTTCATTCAAAATAGCTTGCAACTTGTGATTTGTCGATTACTAATGTCAAATGTGATCACAATGTGGCTCTAAGTAATTATTTCTCTCATGAGGCGCTGACAGGCACAACTGTCTGAAAGGCCATATGCAAATACATATAATATGATCATTCCTGTGGGGAAATTTGATTGTTGCAGGAGGAAAAGAAATTAAATTCAGCAGGAAAGATGTTACAGAGAAAAGCTTGATAATAACAGACTTATACAATTTATGCAAAAATGCATTACCGATATGAATGAATTGTTAGCATCTAGCCAGTAAGATGCATTTCAGTGCAACATTCCTCTGAATTTCACATACAGGAAAAAACAACACAAAAAAAACTCATAGAAAAGCATCTCAGTTTTACAGTGAGCACCACTGCTTAAGCACATACTGTGTACAGTGCATTCAGAAAGTGTTCCGACTCCTCACCTTTTCACATTTTATTGTGTTGCAGCATTATGCTGAAATTGTTTAAAGTATTTTTTCCCTCATCAAACAACACTCAGTACATCATAACGACAAAGCAGAAACAGAATTTTGCAAATTCATTTAAAAAGGAAAAACTGGCAATCAACATTCAACTCACATTTACATAAATACTCAGACCCTTTACTCAGTACTTTACTCACAAACACCTTTGAAAGCGATTACAGCATCGAGTCTCCTTGGGTATGATGTGAGAAGCTTTGCACACTTGGATTTGGGGATTTTCTGCCATTCTTTTCTGCAGATCTTCTCAAGCTCCTTCAGGTTGGATGGGAACAGTCGGTGAACAGCCATTTTCAAGTCTCTCCAGAGATGTTTGATTGGGTTCAAGTCAGGGCTCTGGCTGGGCAACTCAAGGACAGAGTTGTCCCGAAGCCACTCCTGTGTTGTCTTGGCTGTGTGCTTCGGGTCATTGTCCTGTTTGAAGTTGAACCTTTGGCCCAGTCTGAGGTCCTGGGTACTATGGACCAGTTTTCCATTAAAGGTACCTCTGAACTTTGCTGCAATCAGCCTTCCCTCAACCCTTACCAGTCGCCTAGTTCCTTGTTTCTGAAAAACACCCCCAAGGCATGATGCTGCCACGACCATACTTCACCTTTGGGATGGTCTTGGTCAGGTGATGAGCAGGTCCTGGTTTCCATCAGCCATGACGCTTAGAATTAAGGCCACTATACATACACATTGCCAAAGTGAGAACCTCTCATAGAGAACCCATCGTCTCACTCAATAGTTTTCAGATTAAGGAAATGAGCCACAACCTGTTCAGTCTACATGCAAAAAAAAAAAATCTCATGGGCTCTATGAGCTGAAACGCTTTTGTTTTTCGGGCCTAAATCAAAGATAAGATTTGTTCTCTGACACTGCTTGAGTTTTGTTCATTATTAATATCTCAATGCCAGTCTGCCAGCCGTGCAACACTCCCTCTTCACTCAGAATGAAAAGTGGGCACCTACCAATTTATTTCCCCTTTTGATCTCCTTTTTCACATCCTCAATGGAAAATCCTCCGATGTTTTCACTGTCAGAGTGAGATGTGACCAGGGCGGAGGAGAAGAGCTGCAGAGGACATTTAGAAAAAGTACAAATTGGTTTGTGCAGTCTAATGATGACGATGGTATGTACAATATCTTCATTTTATATTCCCTTGACTACCGCTGATACACCATCTTCCACAGTAACATGAGGGTTTACAAGAATTTCCAGTGTTTTCCAGGCTTCAAAGCTGATTTCATAGTAATATATTTACAATTTGTTTCTGCTAAATGTATTTTTTTCCCCCCCTTTTTGCGTTATAAAATGCAATATTTTTTATGCTTCCTCCTCTGGCTTCCACAATTTTCAAAATCCTTCTGGCTTGACTGTATTCTACACATTTTCCAAAGGGTTGCATGTAAGCTTGACTCTGTCTTGAGTCTGTCTTGGGTTGAGAACAATGTGCTCCCCTCACCATGCACTTGTGGTGGGCTGCCACCTTCTGGCTGTCCGACATTAGCAGCTGCCCACACTCCTTGTCACGGTTGGTTCTGCAGAAGGCACATTTCGGCAGCCGCGCTGCTGCCGCTCCTTTCCTCTGTCCTGACATGACCGTGGGCTTTTCTGTTTGCCTCTACTGAAAGAGCACAACGAAAAACACCACAAAAATGTTCAGGTCAGACTAACAAGATAACCTCGTATGCATTGGCTGATTCATCCTTTGAAATAGATAGAAATTAAGCACGTATAAAAAAAAATATATATTGTTCACTCAGGAACAATACATTACAATACACGTCATCAACAATATCCTTAAAACAGTTTTCATACAGATCAATACATTCATCATATAGCAATCCTATAATAACATCTCCTATCTGATTCAATCTAGATGCCACAAGACTTTTAAATGCAGGCAATATATAGGTGACGCCCAGAGCCAACGGCAATATAGATGACATGAATGATGAAAATGACGGCTCAGCATATTAGCAGTCATGTATTATGAAATTATGAAAACAAAGTTGTATTGTGAAAACAAAGTTTTGTTATTAAAAATTCAATTATTTAAGAGTAAAACTGTGTTCTGGAAAAAAAAAAGAAAGTTATTTCACTGACTAAATGTGAGCATTGTGAAATAATGAATACAACCTTTTGGAAAGGAGCCATTAGAAACTCTTTCCCAGAAACAGCTGGAAACAAAACTTTGACTCAACTACTGCAGCAAGTAACTCCAGAACAGAGCAGCAAAAGTAACAAGAGTGTCCTTAAAAACTCCTGGCTCTGATGAATCACACATGGGGCCCACACCGTTTGTTGCAAGATCGCAGCTCAACACTTAACAATAAGTTTCCCATGGCTAGAATACAAAAAAAAGTGTATGCTAAAATTGCTTACCAGTGGCAGTATTTTGTGAAATATTGCTCACGTCTGATGGGGGGTAATCAATAATGTTGCTTTTGTTTCATCACGGAACAATTGCAGGCAACATCGGCACAAAGCAGGCCGGCAATTAACAACATTCACCAGTCATTCCAGATCTAAATCAGATTTATCAGGAACAGGAAGGCGAAATCAGCAGCAGGACTGTGGATCCGATGTGATTCAGCCCATTTAACCTGCACGTAGAGGCTACTTTTAATCACAGGCAACCCCCTCATGACTAGTTTCTGTGAAAATGATGCAACATGTTTCCTATTTAGCATACAGGGCCTGCTTCAGAATTCTGCCACATGTCGTCTGCCACATCTTGAAAACATCCTGATCTGTAAAAAAACAACATTATTCAGTAGAAATCTGCTATTTCAGACTGCCTGTTGTGATGAGCAGTGAAGACATACCCATGACCAGGAGCTGGCTGCGATGATTGAAATGTGAACATTGTCACTGTACCTTTTTCAGCTGCATCTTAATTAAGTTTAAATGTAAATTATCAAAAAGAAATATTTATATGTATCATGCAACACTGTTTTGTTGAGAGGAGAAGATCATACCTCCAAATGTGTGTTGTCATTTGCTGAGATCTGATGCTGTCCATACTGCACTGGAGGCGCCAGACATACATTAAATCCGAGGATTAAAAAGATCTATTCAATCCTAAATAGTCCAAAAACGAAAGTGGGTGTTTTTTAAAAAGCTCCCCCCCAAAAAAATCACAATAGCAGTATGCTGCGACGCCTTGATAGAGCCATTACAGCCATGATAGCAGGGCCAGGATTTCACTGCGGCGGCTACAGCAGCGGAGCCAGCGCGAAAACACACAATACTGTCCGGGTAAATAACACCAAATATCCTTTATTTCACCCTCTGCTCCTCACTCACAGTCTACCACAACACAATCCCTCACTACATGGCGAGGTTTGTGGTTCATTTGTGCCGCGAACAAGAGGGACACAAAAAAGTGCTTCAAATTTCTCTTCCAAAGTTTTGAATTAAAGGGGGTGTGTGTCTCTTTCTCCACTAAACTAGCTATAACTGAAAACAATTTCCACTATGAACATCTCAACGCCCCGAAACCTCTCACAAGGCCTTTTCATGAGGGAAAATAAAGGTCGGTGGCAGGAAAATGTGACTCTTTCGACATTGTGTTTCTACTGAAACCCGAAAAACTAGCGAATATTTCCCTTTAAATGTGGGAAATTATCATGACAGGCGCGGGTCTTCGCAAACCGTTTCGAAGTAAAGAGCGCCATACGTGATGTATCCCTGTGAAAAGAGAGCAGCTCAGCTTGTACGCCAGCAATACGGCCCCAAACGACAATAGGCCATAAAACAGCGCGGCTAACATCCAGCCGCGGGTACACAGCTCACATCTTACCTGCTGATATTATCTCTCAGCGCCGAGACGGTCGAAGAGATGGAAAAGTGTTCCGAGCAGTGGCTGTGTTTCTTTCCGTCCTTCAGAACTGATCGTGAGGTTTTCACACACACTAGCATCAAGCTAGCTGCCGTGTGCTCGAGAGCAGGACTTCCTGGCGGGGCTTTCAGAATAAGAGTCCGGTTGAGCAACCGTTTCTGCCATGATTCAAACGTGAAAAGATGCAGGAGGTCAGAAAATGTAGGAAACGAAAGGGCTTTACGAAAATAGATCATGAAAATTACTTCAGTTCTGAAGTATCGAGATCCCCCAAAGCAGGTATTACGAAAGGGCGGGCCAGGGTTTGTCTAACACTGTGTTGTTATGTCAGACTAGTGGAAATATGAGTTGTTGTAGATTTTAAGACATATTTGATAGAACAAAGACAACAAAAACATGAAACAAGTGTCCCCATGGGACCCTGTCAGCCACAGGGCCAGGGTGCGGAAAGTTTTGGGTATTTGTTTAAAGGTGCACTATGTAGTTTTGGGGAAGACATTTTAATGTGAAGACAGCGATCTGCCTTAACTAATTTACTAAATAAACAAACTCTCCTTGTTGACTGAATAACATAATTGAATACACAAGCTCATTATAAAGGACAACACATACAGTTTTACTTTGTTTATATGTGGCAGACCCTGCTACCTTTCTAGCTTCCAACCAGGGACCTTATTTTCCCCTGAGAATAGCTTGTTTATTCAGTCATTGAAAAGATAAATATGTCTGCATTTGGTTACACATTTGTGCATTTATGCCAGTCCAGATTAGGTAATACCTAACTTAAAGCAAAATGATTTAACTTTAAAGTCCCTGTGAAGCAATAACAAGATTCTAATTCTCTCACATCACTGACATATGTGTTATTAACCACCAGACCAGACCAACCACCATTGGTCATTTGAATGACCCAAAAATAATAACAATTAATAAAATGTACTGTATACTCTGAACTGAAACACTGAGGGTGTGTCCGCTTTACGTCTGACAAATCCTCCAGACCTTTGTATTCATGACAGTGTTGTTACACTCAGTAATTGTGGGGGTGCCAAATCACACAAAATGCCAATTTCTACATAATGTTGCTTTAAATTTGAAGCCTTCTCTTTGAGGGGCCCTTATTATTTTACAGGGACATATCAGCCCATTAGCAAAGCTTTGACCTTCAACCGGTTACATAAAGCCATTGACAGCATAAAACAGGACATTATAGTACTAATTTGTAAAATCAACATAATATGATGTATATAGATTAATTAGCAAGGGGCATTACATCGATCCTTGTGGAGCACTTTATCAACAATTTTGGACTTGAGTTGAAGCCATTGGCAACAACAGTTGTGATGTAAAAAAATCTTCAACATAACCAATGAAAAACAGCTTATTTAACAGCGTTATGATCAATGATATCAGAAGTTGTGGACAGAAAGATTGCAGCACTGTGCTGCTTTTTATCAAGTCGACAATAACATCCAGAATGTCGCTGACAGCAGTTATTATATTGTGACTAAGTTTATAGCTTTCTGCATTATGTGAAGAACATTTTTATCCCCCAGAAAGGCTTGAGGTTGTGAGAGGCAGGACAGTCAGAGCAAGGCAGCCACTATAGCCACTACAGTTCAAGTGTGTGATACTTGTAAAATCAGCTCCAAGGAAATCCATAGCATTTATTAGCTTGTTTGCAATTCAGAATTTTAAAGCTGTTTGCATTACAACACAGGGATGCATAATGTGACATAGTGAGCACAAGCCCTCTGCTGCTTCTCATATATTTTTCAACATCTGGCTTGGATTTCTGTTTGGAGGATGCTGAAGGCTGGTTTGAGCCCACAATGTCTGCCATCAATTGTGTAGGAAGCATAATGGTGGATGTTTAATGATATGGGCGTCATATGAGAAACATAAGTACTGAAAGTGTTCAACATGGTTAAACTATTTAGCATATTATAAGAATAGGCTCTAGAGTACTGGCTTGCTGAGACAGTGTTAAATGTTTTTGGGGTGGTTAAAAATAATATCTATCTATCTATCTATCTATCTATCTATCGCTATAGTAAAACAAAGATGACATGACAGAATCTGTATCATTTATTTATATTTAATCCTGATGATTGTTTGAATCAGATTACATTATTTAGATGAATTAAGATGATATCTTTTATCAACTCCAAGTAAGAGAATACGAAATATTGAATAACTGATTATTAATAAACCTAATACTAAAAGGTATATATATTGACCTGTGCTTTTCAAATGATTAATTTCATTTGACGACGTTTACAGATGTTAAATTCCATTCAGATGAGATTAAAGAGGCTGTCTGAAATCATTAATATTACTGAACACAACTTATTCTCCTTGTCTTTTCGCGAGAATTTAGATGCACTTGATTACAGTTACGGGGTAGCCCGGCAGGGGGGGGCGTCCCGTGAAGCTTTTAATCTGTCCACCCACAAGAGTCACGCGAGCCTTGAAACATGCGCACCTTAAAGCGGAGAGGGCGTTTCCACAGCGTCGCTTCGGTCAAAACGATTGGCTCAAGTTGGTGTCAGTCATCGTGTAAAGCAAAACATACCCGCCCAGTGTCCCCGGGATGAGGAGAGGACGGGAGTTTCAACAGAAGAGAACAGGGAAATGAAGTTGTCAGGCAGGCCAGCCCAGCAACTCGCTCTCTACAACTAGGCAGCTAGCAAGTTAGGTGACAGACGGTCACGAGTAGAGAGATTTACATGAAATATCACAGATATGAAGGTCGACCGTTTGAGCAACTTGTAGCTACAATTAATACACGCTAGACAGCTACAGCCACCGATCTCAGATAACACTTCAGACAGTTCAGAGCAGCGCTACAGTGGAAAAGAAAGTGGAGACAACTTGCTAGCCTGGTAGCTAACCTTTAGCCACCGAGCCTCCTTCAGCTTCAGAACTACAGTTCACTCGGTGAGTCTTGACAGGACGAGCTGAATATTTCAACAGTGTTTGTTATGTGTGTGTTTCCACGGCACTTGCTGTCCGCGTTACTGACGCTTGTCGGCTAATTCCTCGCTAATTTACCGCTAACTAGGTCACAAGCTAGCTCAACTTTGCTGAAACGTTATAAACATTTTTAAACTTACAGTCTGTTACATCCTCGTTCCGGTTAGAAGGGTCGCTTTTACTAGCGTTTTTATTCGGTCTGGACTGGGGTTAACTCGGAGAAATGATATAACAAAGGGCAAACCCAACGTGTCACTGTAGCGCTACTGTACCCGCATATCTTTGAAAACTTTCTAATGTGACGTTAGCACTGTTAGCTAGCTGTTCGTGCTGTTCTGGCCTTTAAAGCTGTAACTCAGTAATGCACTTTTACGTGTCGACGGTGTAACTAACTTTGCTCTATCCTTGATCTGTTCAGGTGAGAGCTTTACTGTCATTTCCTGATGCAAAGCGCTACAGGAAGTCGAAATGCTTTATTCATAGTTATTTGAAACAGTGTTTTATCTCTTCAGAGACTTGGGCTTGGATTACCAGTCTTCAGCTATGCCTTTTTTTGGGAAGTCTCAGAAGAGTCCGGCTGAAATAGTGAGGAGCTTGAAGGAGAATGTGGCATATATGGAAAAGCTGGATGCCGCAGACAGCAAAAAGTGTGACAAGGTCAGCACGGTTTCCTCTTTTTACTGTCTTATAATTTTAATGTGGCTCTTATTTTTTTCATTTTTATTACAATAAATCACGATCTGAGTTGTTAACTGTCCTTTCACAATTCAGGTTGCAGAGGAGGCATCCAAAAATCTGGCTTCACTGAAGGAAATACTAAGTGGAACAGGTGACAAGGAGCCTCAGACTGAAGCAGTGGCCCAGCTTGCACAGGAGCTGTACAACACCAACCTCCTCATTGCTCTCATTGCAAACCTGCAACGGATTGATTTTGAGGTGGGGTGAATGTTGTTATTTCACTTTACGCATGCAAAAAACTATTGATCACTTTGTGTAGCAAATAGTCAGTGTGAGTGTGTATGCGTCTGTGCCGAAAGCAAAAATGTCTCTGCATATCATCAGCACCCAGTCAGTCATTCATCTGTCTGAGTGCTTTTTTTTTTCTTTTTTTTTTAAGGGGAAGAAGGATGTGGTTCATTTGTTCAGCAACATTGTGAGACGGCAGATTGGCACCCGTACACCAACCGTAGAATATATCTCTACACACCCACAGATCCTCTTCATGCTTTTGAAAGGGTAGGTTCATCTTTTCAGGCTACGTGAACTCAGTATTTTATAACATGTTTGATGTGTACGCTTTATAACTGCAGTTATATTAAAGGTAAGTCTGTCCTGGGTTACTCTTTTGGGTGAAACTGTTTTTTTGGTGAAAACACCTTCCCTCAACATGCCTCATGATTTTCTACATTACACGGTATGTGTTTCAACAACTCCCCTACGAACGAGCGCGAACACGTCGCACTCACCTTTGGGTTATACATGTAGATGAAGAGCGGTAGTACAGCTGATTTAATAGCTCTTAAAAAACTGAGTCATCCTGCCTACTCAGAGAGCAGTGAGTCTCACGGCTGCTCGGCATCATGGTCGGCTGAGGCAGCTGTCAGTGGATCACCAGTTGCCCTTTTTGGAATGAATTTGTCCTGCTATGTTATTGAACTTTGTTCCAAAATGTCAAGTCGAAAAAGAGTCAATTTGATTTTCAGAGAGGAACATCTGAACCTGACATTTAACGCTGATGTGAGAGATGATTTTTCAGCTGCATAGATATCTTCCTGCTTGGCCAAAATACTTCAACAAGGAAAATAAGACCTAGAGATCTGCTAAATGTGCAAATACACATTTATTAGTAGATTCGTTTGAAGTGTTTTGATTGTTTGCTATTTTTGATTGTGTTACATCTGCAGTGTTTGTTATATAACTGGTTATAAATGACATGACCCGACATGTATTAACCTGTGCAGATATGAGAGTGCAGAAGTAGCTCTGAACTGTGGAATGATGCTGAGAGAGTGCCTGCGTCACGAGCCTTTGGCACGGACGTTGCTCTTCTCTGAGGAGTTCTACTGCTTCTTCCGCTACGTGGAGCTCTCAACCTTTGACATTGCCTCAGACGCATTTGCCTCTTTCAAGGTACACTGCCATGTTTTCTTCCTGTTTGCAGTATCTTCATAATAACAGTTCTTATCTAATTTCTTGGTGTCTTCTGTTCCTTCGCAGGATCTCCTCACAAGACACAAGATTATGTGTGCAGATTTCCTGGAGAACAATTATGACAGGGTGAGTTTTCTCACACGAAGTTTGAGCTTGAATTGAAAAAAAGCTCATACTGTACCTAACATACTTTTAAATTGTCTGTCAGGTCTTTACAGAATACGAGAAGCTTCTGCATTCCGACAACTATGTCACCAAACGACAGTCTTTGAAGGTAAAAACTCTAATGCCCTGTCAAATAAAGATCAGTTCAACTTGCATTTGATCTACGCATTCAAGTGTGACTGATGTGCTCACTTTGCTTGAATGTGTGTTGAATTTAATAAGGTCTTTATTTAAGTCTGTATTATTTTTCAGCTCCTTGGGGAACTTCTCTTGGATAGACACAACTTCACTGTCATGACAAAATACATCAGTCGGGCAGAGAACTTGAAGCTGATGATGAACATGCTAAGAGACAACAGCCGAAACATCCAGTTTGAAGCGTTCCATGTCTTCAAGGTGTGCTAAAAAAAAACAAAAAAACAACTTGTTTATAATACTTGTTAAGCATGAAATGCAACATATCTTTTTGGAAGAAATTTTCTCGATGATTATCTTGAAATATCGAAAGAGGTATTATATATATATATGGAAGTTCTGTCCTATGTCATGATCTGATTTTAGGATAAAATTGTTTAATTTGTCAGTTCGGATAATGTCTCTATCCTTTTTTAAAAGGTATTCGTTGCAAACCCCAACAAGACTCAGCCAGTGCTGGACATACTGCTGAAGAACCAGACCAAACTCGTGGAGTTCCTGAGCCACTTCCAGACCGACAGAGCAGAGGATGAGCAGTTCTGTGATGAGAAGAACTATCTGATTAAGCAGATCCGGGACCTGAAAAGGCCAACAGCAGCGGAGGATGCTTAGGTTCGGCAGGGACGACTGCTCTATCAGGTGGTAGACAGTATAGGTGGTGGCTGGAGCTGCAGAGGGCTAGGAGAGAGTCTCAAAGACGTGCTTCATTAAGATTTAATATTAACTACAAAATATAGGAAAAAAAGATTTCTTCCGTCACTTACTGTTTTTT
>CAEMYA010000062.1:2388420-2401717 GCA_903131615.1 Diplodus sargus | reverse complement strand
CAAACAAACACATTTTCTTACCAGTAGAGAACAGGATTTGTTGACCAGTGCATCTCTGTGGCACTACAGTGGGTATTCAGCCATGTTGTGACTTAGATAATATTTTGATTAATTGTGCAGCAGGAAAGGTAATTCTTTTACATTTGGGAACAATATATGGAACAGAATAGTCCAAGCTTAAAGGATGAGTTCAGCTAAAATGAAAATCCAATCCTCCACTCGCCCTCATGCTGATTGCAACAGCAGAACAGTGTTGCAGCATTCTCTCAAACAGCTGAAGTAGTTGGGGACTTGTTTTAAAAGGTAAAAACACACAAAATGGCTCCATAAAGCTAATCTCTGTAAGCCTAGAGATTGAAAATTGATTCGAAAAGATGTTACTTACACCCCTAACCTTGAATCTTCAGTGGAGCTGCTAAACTGCAGCACAGTGCCTCCAGGGTGTAAACAGCATCTTTTCTGATCAATTTGGGGTTTTGGGGCTTCCGGAGGCTTGAATTATGCCCCGACGATCTGCAGGGAACCATTTTAATAAGTCCCCAGTTCCTTCAGTTGTTCAGAAGATTGCTGCAATGCTCTTTTGCTGTGAAGCTCCAGAAATGTTTTGTGAACTAAGAAACTAAACCCAACTTTCCATCAGCGTGAGGGTGAGTAGATAATGACTGAAACTTCCATTTTATTTGACACCTTATTTTTTATACTCTTAAATAATATTTGTGATGTTGGGGATATCTCAATTTATGTATGTGGTTGTTTCTCGGTACCCTTTGAACCTATAAGAGAACAAAACAATAGATTTTTCTTAATGGACGAATCTTCACTATTAGGCGAACTCATCCTTTAAAGGTCAACTTGATGATTACGTTTCTTTATCTGTGGGAGAGCTCTACTTTACATGCAGCACCAGTGCAATGTGGTCATTATTCTGCCTTGTCTGCCTGATCCTGATCATAAACAAACTCACAACCAGGACTAAAATGTTGTGTGATCTACGGAGCGGAAGGACATTTTTGCTCGACTTGCACACATTGAAAATGTAGCTTTGTCTCTAGAACGTCGTTCGGTCGCAGCTTACACGTTGTCAAATTCATCTATCCAGTGGTGCGAATGACTACAGCTAAAAATAACCCCTCCTCCCAGTAGCAACTGAGTGTGGAACGGCAGTCATCCCAGTTCAAAACACTGGGACGCATTCCATCCTCCCAGGAGGTGTCCACCATGTGGCCCGCTCAATAGGCTGCCACTCTATTGTCTGTGCGGAGATCAATTAGAAGCCCTGCGAAAATTAAAGTCAAGCCGACATGGAAATAAAAAAAATGCTTCTTTTTCTTTTAACCATTTTTAGGGTTTAACAGAAACCCACAAGCATCATAATGACTGCACCAGACCGAGCCTTTTTGATTCACAATACAGGAATGATCCTCCCATCAGTGGACTAACCCGGGCTTTCTGCAAATTTCCTCCAAATGTTACGACCACAATTAACCCCCCTGCTCTCTCGCTGGCAGGCCTCACCAGATCAAACATAGGGGCTGGAAGAATTAAGTCAGAATGGGCAGCTGCAATTTTCTCTCCTTTAAACTCCACTACTGGCGGCCTATAGAAGCAGGGGGGGCAGTATGGGAAAGTGGGTTAAAGTTCAATCAGGGAAGGAGGCAAGCGAGGCGACGCTGCAGCCTGTTCCCACAGTGGAGGAAGTGGCACCGGGCTCTGTGAGGGCTCGGAGCCTCTCAGGGTTGTTGGTTTGAATCCCAGTAGCAAACAATGATACTTAGTGATTATTAACGTGGATGTACGAGGCCGGGTGGTGGAGGGACGTGCTCCTGCAGACAGAGCAGAAGACTGTGTGGGGGCAGGGTTTACGGGGTTAAAGGTCACAAGCCTCCTGGGTTTTCTTTGACCAGCAAGCGCAGGGCGGAGTGGGCGAGGGGACGTGGGCTCACGAAACCATCTGCAGCAGACCAGTCAGCAAAAAATCAGAGTTTGCAGGGAAAAGTTTACACGGGACGAAAAAAAAAAGAAAAGAAGAAGAAATGTCTGCGTTTGAGACCAAATAGCCACGTCGGATCTCGCGTTTGTGAGCGGATTTTGAGGACATCCGCAAAGATTGCGTCGCTCCTTCGCTCCTCTCCTCCCCCCACCTCCTCGCCTCTCCCCACCCCCACAAAGAGAGAGAAAAAAAAAAGATGCTCTCACAATTTCATGCACGACGGAACTTTTTGTTTGCGCAACAGAGGGCTGCAGAGGGGACAACATCTGCGGGCGAAGGTACGGAGCGGTGCAGTTTCCTGCACGATTCCCCTCAAATGAATGAAAACCTCCACACAAAGCAAAAGGTAGGCTGAGAGCAGCTCCTGCTCCTTTCTTCTGTTCCACACTCGCATGTGTGTTCTCTGTGGTGCTTGTGTTATAAAAAAAATAAAAAAAAGTTTGACTGATCTGAAAAAAAATTCTTCTGATTTAGTTTTGATCGCTCCGCTGTTTGTTTAAAGTAAAACCGGGGCGCGTGGTCTTAATCTCGACGCGTACGACGACTTTTTGTTTAGGTCATCAAAACAGTCGCGTGCTGGTCGGACTGCGCGTGTTTGGTTGTGCACGAGTCGCTTTTGGTTTTGTCTCCTTAAAGTTGGAGTGTTCGTGTCTTTTGTTGGGTGGCGGGAGCGCGCGCGGCTCATCCAGGATCTATTTTATTAATCCGCACAGTGACATATTCGGCCTCCCCCCGCTGACCGGCTGCTCGTCCCGGCGGATAAACGACGTGCGATTCGCATCATTATTTAATTGACGGCGGTTGACACGCGCGTCGTCACATCACGAGACTGTTGGCGCCACTTTGTTGAAACCGACACAGCGCCTCCGTAAACTCGCTTTACCTCTCGTACATAGTCTCAAGTTAAAGATCTTAGACAAATCAACACGATGTTTAATATCATGACTTTGTGTGCCGATGTTCTTTAAACATGTGGCCACTGAGTTTAAACCCACCTCGTGTGTGCTTTGTATGGAGAGTCAGTGAGACCTGAAACAGTGTTAACTCTTACTTTAAACTTCTTCTTTACAAGGATTTCAGACTGAATTTGGTACTTTTAAATCTGGAAAAACAATAATCAAATGATATAATACAATAGTAACACTCTGTAAAGGGCCAGTCTGTGTTTTTTAGGCATTTTATCTCCTTTTTAAAAAATTTAAGTATATTTATGTGAAATAATATGCTTACTCCTCTACGTTTGCTTCTGTAACAATATGTATGCAGGAGTTTTTCCATGTAATTGAGTAGTTTTACATAGTGGCATTGCTGCTTTTACTTCAAACAAAGAACTTCCCATCACTGTCACCTTTTTTTAATTGAACTGAATGTCAGTACAGCTTTGGTCCTGCACTTGTTGTTCAGCCCTTTAAAAGTTCAGAAGGTTTTTTTGTCATTTTTTTTTAAATTTAGAAAACTATGCATAAAGATTGTTGAAGTCTTCATGAGCAATAATATGACGCATCCTGTGAAGCATCACCTCAGGTCTCCGATCAGTGCAAGGCAACTTCTGCAAATAGAATTCCACGTTTTCCTTTCAAAAAATAGTCAGAAAAATTCCAGAAAAGAAAAAAAACAAGCAACATAGGAATGCAATGAGCATCTAATTAATTTAGGAAAATAGAATAAAGCATGTATCCATTCTCCAGTGAAGAGTAAGAATAAATAAACATTTCTCTATATGTGCCACTTTTTGATGAATGTTGTTCTTTTTCAGATGGTCCAGACTGGAGGTGTCTTTCCTGGAGAAAACACTGGAAGTCGTTCCAGGAAATGAATCCTCTCCTGCGTCCTCTGCCTGCCTGTCGTATGGTCCTCCAGCTAAGGTGCATCTAGTGTAGTTAGTGATGTAGCTCAGTATCTACTGCCCTAGTTGCTCCTTCTGGCTGGAGGGCTTGTTATTCTGTCAGAGTCGAAAATATTCTTCACATTCGCTCTGAAAACCACTTTATCCGTGCGATCAAATGCATCAGGTCCAACACTAATGTGAACGACTTATGTATGTAAGACGTGTGTATTCATTATATGAATATCTTGTGTTACATAAGGTGAATAAACTGTCTGGCATTTGTAAGCGTGTGCTCAGACGTCCTTGGTGACTCATGGCTTTCTTTCTCTGGAGCTTAACGTGCTGTCGGCCTTGCAGTTCCAAAGTGCTCACAGTGCAGGTAGTACACACAGATCTACTGCAGTTTGTGCACTTCAGGTACTGCTGGTCACCTCCCCTCATTCATTAGCCTGCTCCCACGCTCAGAAGGTGGAAAAACTCTGATGGCTCTACGGCGAGTTTTGTTGGTTTGCTCTCAGCTTCTGCCAGTCCTTGCTGTGCAAATCCATGCAAAGCTCTCTGTTCCTCAGACACGCGGCCAAAAGAGGAGATATGGGTTTTTGTTTTCTGTTGTTCCCAAGCTTTGATGAACACACGGAGCACTACAAAAAAAAAAAAAAAAAATCACTGCGAGCACAAGAGAGCAGATGTTGTTTGCAGTCATGTTATGGCGTCTCGACATTAAGTTTCCTGGCGTTGCTTTTGGTCTCGCTGTTTTCAGGTGGATGACTTCTCAATTTCAATACTCGAGAAAATGAAAAGAAATTGCACAGTATCCATCTGCAATCCGCCAGATGTTGTGAGCAGCTACACGTTAATCACTGGTTTCTGTGGAAACACAGAGAAACATGATGGTGCTTTGGTTCAACAGACGTCTTAATCAGAAAAGAAAGATTTTAATTGACTTAAACTGATAAACTAAATAAACAAACTCACCTTAAAGGACAACACAATTTCATACTGCTCTACTGCTTCTATGTGGCGGACCCTGCCACCTCTCTAGCTTCAAACAGTGTTCTGTGGCCTTATTTTCCTTTAAGAACAGCATTTTTTAATGCAGTTTTGCAAGGATTAAAAAAAATTCTGAGTTTGTTTTATTACCTCATTAATGTTGTAAATGTTTAAAGGTGCTATTTGTAAAAGAAGTAGATTTTTTTTAGTCTCGTTCCCAACTCGTCGAGAAACTGAAGCTTTGAGATGACAGCTGACGCGTCCTTCAATCCCAATGCGTTGGGATTGAGACTCAAAAATAATCTTTTCATACAAATGGCATCTTTTTGAAAAGTTTGGATTTCTTCTCCAAAACTACAAAGCGCCCCCCCCCTTTTTTTTGTTTTTTAAATTGAACGGTGTTCAATCTGCAGGGAGATCGAGTTACACGTTGGCCTCTCTGGTGCCTGACGCACACTGACCACTTGATGGCGCCATTTCAACTTCATTGGCTCTATTGGAGCCGAGTGGAAGTGAAATATCTGTCCACTGTCCAGGAGAAGAAATAATCAGTGTGAAATAAATGGTCTTTTTTGCCGTTGAAATAGATTTAATGTGAACATGAAAAATAAGAGGAGGCTGTTGCTGTTCACTTTAATTAATTTTGTGCAGGTTTGTGAGTGTTGTGTTTGCTTTCCGTGCTCACTTTCCACCTTTTGGAGTAATAAAAGCTAATTTTCAGATCATATCGACGCCTACGTGTCATTTACTATGAAACATACCTGTGTGCGTGTCGTGTCTCTCCTGTGCGTAGTAAAACACACAGGTGCTGTGCCCTAATTGCATCCTCGAACATGCAGCACCATTCATCTGACACGACAACAGCCCCGTGCCCCCCTCCCCCCTCCCCGTCCTCTGTATCAGCTCACATCACTGCTGTTACACGAGACNNNNGAAGAGCGACTCAGAAGTTCTCAGCAGCGGAGAAGCTCCACCAGGAGAGACTGAGCCGGAGCGGAGCAGCTCTCCAGACTCCAGGCGGGCGGAGTGTTGAGGACGAGAAGGGGGGGGGGGAAGGATGCTGATCCGAGCCGAGCCGGCAGCCGCTGCCTCTTCACCTCGTCAGCGCGGACGCGGACTCCTCCCGCAACTTTGAAGGTGTTCAAGTTTATCTCAGCTCGCCTTTTAAACGTCCGGGTTCGGCTGCAGGTAGCCCCCTTCGCACCTGCCATGCCCGCCCCGTCGCTCCGCGGCGCGCTCTTCCTGTGCGCCTTCCTCCAGATGTTCCCGCTGCCCGGCGGACAGACGGTGCCGAACTGCCAGGAGGTTCGCACGGTGTTCCACTCTCTGCACCCGGGCTCCAAGTGGGTCCCCGAGAACCCGGTGTCAGGTAACTGTCCTCCACTTACAGTCGTGTTTTTTTTGTTTGTTTTTTCCCCGCACGTGATGTCTGGTTAACTTAAACTGTCTGTTTGATTTTCTACCTATGCGCCTCTGGCTGTAAACACTCGGAGGTCGTCTCCATCACAACAGCTCTTGAACGCCGCCGAGCCTTCTCCGCTCGCGTCAAGGCTGCTGACTTCTCCAGTGTGCGCAGTGAGAGTCATCCCACACACACACAGTTCTCCGTCCCTCTGACTGAACGCGTTCTGACCTCCTTGTTAGAAGGAAGAAGAAAAAAAATGCAGGTTGAATCACATAAACCAGCAGTTAAGTGTTAAGTAACGAGCGTACAAGATCGATCCAGTATCGATCGGAACATGGAGCCAAGTAACATTTCCTGAATAACTTTGGTTGGGTCGGTGCTTGTGGAGACTGGAGGCAGATGTGAGCAGCCTCTCTCTGTCATGTGGGTTTAAAATCTCCTGCTGAGTTTTCTTTTTTTTTTGAGGTTTTTCTTTGTGCCACAGATGATGATGATGATGATGATGATGGACTGCACACAACGATCAGCATTCAGACTGCTCTCCTGGCAGCTTCTCCTCGGCCACACTGTGTCACAGAATATAGATTAGTGGTGTGATGTGAATTGTGACCACACCGTATTTTGATCATTAGTGTTCCCTGGAGCTCAAATGTCACCGGCTGGGAGGGAAGCGTCTCGAGGAAAGGGATCCTGAATTCTGAGAAAACTCACCAAGATCATTTCCATCTCTGTGGGCCGGAGGAGCGAGCACACTCCTCTCGTCCTATTTTGCAGAACACAGCATGTTGGCGTGCCGCTGGAGCCTGTTGCACGCCCCTTCTGAACCAGTATGTAAATGGAAAATCCCTCTCATGTGGCTGAATCACAGCCAGCTGCAAATGTTAATTGGGTGTTTTAGTGTCATGTCAGCAGAGGCAAGTGCTCCAGGTTAACAGTTTTCTCTCTCTGCGCTCCCAGCATGCACTTCTCACTCCCCTCACTCCCACCTGATTCAAAGAGGTTTACCAAATAACACTAAACGTTCTGTGAAGGCAGCACAAAGTGCTTTCGAATCAAACAGCAGGAAACATGGGCGATGCACTTTGAAGCATATTTTGTCACGCTCCCTCGACCCCCTTTTTTTTTTTTATTCTCCCGTCCAACCACCGAGCCTCCCATTTCCCCCCCCCGCGCATCCATCTTTAATCACATGCCCTCCACCTCCTGGGCAATCAAACATTTTTTATCAGCCAGCCAAAGGGGGAATCGTCGTAGCAGGCCAAGAGAAATATTTAGCCGGATGCAGAGCAGCCCCCTTCTCCCAGGGATCAGTCTGATTCCACACCATCACTTACACTGGGAATCAATTCACCAGTCAGCCAAAGGACAATCCATCCCGGCCTGTTAAGAGGTAGCTTGGTTTACACGTTCCCTCGATGCCCATGGCTACTCTGCTCTAGATTAATTTGCCGCCTTTATTAAGTGATGGTTGCACAACAAGTGACTGATGACGATGTAGAACAGGGACTGAAAACCCTTCAGCTCTCAATCTTCTGTTTCTGCTGATGTTTCCTATCTTTGTTAACAGATTGCAAACATCTTTTTGGAATGATGCATTAGTTCAAATGTAAAACCTGCAATCATGTGTCATATTCACTGTATGTGTGATTGGTGACTGTCGACAGCACTTTCTACACAACACTATTTCACTGAAGTCCACTTGGATTTCTGTTTATAGACTTGTAGACATCGTCTCCGGCCTGTTTCCTCTCTGGGCTCTTATTGACTTTAAACCCTAGAAACAACTTTTTTGGCACTGAAAATAAATATTTATCATATTTGTACATTCTTTGTCCATAAAACATAAAAAAACATGAAATATATTTCCTGTTACATGTTCATTTCACATGACATGTTTAACAGAGAGAGCCTTGGAGGTTTCATACGATTTATTTTTCTTTATGCCAACATGTACAGTATCTCGATTAGGTGTGGAATGATAAAAGATTTGATCTTGGATTGCAGTAAAAAAAAAACAAAAAAAAAAAACACTCGAACTGAGTTGATCGTGATGAATTTTCATTATCGAGATAACGGTGAATATCCTCACGTGGATGACTTGAAAAACAGTTTGTCCCGCAGACATACAGCCCCGTGTTGTTTTCCTGATTTGTTTTGAGTTTCTTGAGCCTGTCACCATGGCTGTGGGCTCTGCTTGCACATTATATCACCCACATAAAAAAATAAAAAACACACATGGGTCAGTATAGAATGCCCAATTAGGTCTTATCTTTTATTAGGTTTGAACATTTGTCCCATGGAGCCACATCTGAAAAAGAGTTCTGTAGTTAGATTATGATCGATACAGACTGACACAACTGTGCAAGAATAATAACAGCAAGACTTGAACCTCAGTAAAATGAATCCAAACATGTGTAGGACACAGAATAATAAAGCAGATATTAAACCGCTGATAATGTCTAAAGACTCTCTAAACCCTCCCCGAGGGATCTCTCCGGACCGCACTTTGGGAGCCAGTGCATTAAAATATAATGGGATGTGCTATCAGGACTCAGAGCTGAGACAAAAATGAGTGGGGAAATGGATTACAACAGATTGAATGTAATTTTGTTCTAATAGATTTTAGAGAAGAGTAGACGAGGAAGACTTCAGCTAGTTTAGCAGGGCCTGCAGTGGGGACGTCACGCGGCCTCGGCTCCAGTCTTTCATACAGTAAATTAGCGAAGTCTCTTCACGCTGGCACCGACAGTTTTTTGAGGGATGAGGCGTGAACCCAGAGAGAAGCGATGGTAACCTTGTAGAAACGTGTGATTCATTCGATGGAGTAATGCGGCCGTTTACAGCCTTTTTGGCTCGCAGCCCCTCGAAACAAAGAGCTGCACTTGCAGCGGATGATTTATGTTTTATTACATGTATAACTTTTCGCGAGTAAAATTCACAAGCAAAGATTAAAGTCTGCCAGATTAAACAGGATTTGCTCTGAGACAAGCAGTTTTTTTCTTCTTCTTCTGCTTTCACTTGCGCCTGCTGTCTCTTGATTGATTGTTTATCAGTGTGCGTGCGTAAAGAGCCGCCTTACCAAACGTTACATCATCAACAATCATCACTTTCACTCATTCTCGCTCACAGTAATTTATTCTGTCTTTTCTCCGTGTCGGATCCACATACGGGAACCTCCAGAAAATGTTGTATTATTCTCAAAGAGTCGCATTCTCTCCCTAAATGAATTATAAATGTGCTTTCTATTACGAAGAATTGACACGTATTGAATTTCCAGGCATGTTTCCAGAATCCACACCGTCCTTTTGCGTCCGGGCTTGACATTGGGCATGTCGATCATCATTCCAGACAATATTTAAGCAGTTCATAAAACTTTTAAAAGTAGTTCCCAGAATGAGCCAGAGTTATGGCCCAAGGCTTGTACTTTAGGTAGGATATCCATAAATCCCAGCTCTTCTACTTTTCTCTTAATGAGCTCACTTTTTTTTTCTTCTTCTTTTTTTTTTTACTTTCTTCCAAAAGCATGAAATATGCAGTCACTTCTCATGTATTCAGTCCATTTTTTTTGTTGGCAATGCCTCATCTATAATATATCCTTCTCATTAATTTTATAGAGAGTAAGTTGAAGGTTTTTGCTCACGGTTACATTTACTGTAATTGTTCTGAACTTTGTGCTGCACAACAGAGCCTGATGTGACGCGAGTTCTTCATCGAGGTGTGCGGGGGAATGAAAGATTGATGAAATTAAATGTTGGGGATGTGTTGACGGAAGGTTTGGCTGGGGATGTATCGCTTTCTGTGTGTGATGGTGGAGTAGCCTGTGTTGATGCGGGCGTACACAGTGTGGGGGCTGATGGCTGATTCAGAGAGACGTCCGCAGGAAGGCAGAGCAGAATTCTAATAATGCTGCGTGAGGTGCCGGGGGGGCGAAAAAAAAACAGTCAAATGAAATAGCGCAGAAAACAAAAGTTTGTCTTCCCACAGATGTGAATCAAAAGCGGCCGAGTGTGTAGAGGAGCGGAGTCACACCAGAACTGCTGTGGGAGTATCGCTCGCCGCTTTGTTGTGGCTGATGCTGTGGGTGGTTGTAGTGTCTGAAGGTGAAATGGAGGCTGGGTGTCAGTTTGCACCATCGTGCCGTCGTGAGTGCGGATGAGTTGCTCTCTCGCTGCTTTGGCCGAGCACTTACCCCAGGACACGAGAGTGAGAGCCGCTCCATCAGTGTCAGCGGCGGTTTTGAGCAGAGGATGCGGTGGATCTCTGACAGCGGCGGCTGACCTGATTCATGAGAGGAGCATCAGATCCTCACTTAATGGAAGAGTCGTACCAGTTGGCTGAGAGGCTGCGCTGACAGCCGCCACTTATTTGAACAGAAAATTCTGGGCAGTGGTCGTGCAGGAGGAGTTTAGTTTTTCTCTCTCTGAGCTGGTGTTTTTGTTGACGCTGCCGAACCAGGAGTCGTGCCTCTCTCAGTAATTAGCTACAGGGTCGGGTCATCTGTGCTTGTTGTTGATCACGAAAAACAGAGAACAAAAGCTCCTGCTGTTTAAGTGACACGCTGGACGTGACTAATCGTTGGATCGACTTGACCTGAAGCGAGAGGTCTTTGTTCCTTATTAAGCGCTGTTTTGCGTTTTGTTTACCCGGTCTCTCTCTCTTTTTTTTGACAACCCCCTCTTTAATGAAGGGCACTTGTGTTGTTTTGTGTACACTTAAAAAAAAAGAGCTGAAAATCGGCCTCTTTCACATTCACGCTTCCAGCTTTCAAATTATTGCTTCATCAAACGACTTAAAAGTGGAGCAGTGAGCAGAGCACTAAAAATACTTAAAACAATTGTAATCCCCAGTAGCTAATGATATTATTATTCCTCGGCTTGCTCGTGAATTGTGCTATCTTTATTTCATTTTATTGTCTCTACAAAGTGACACTGGCTTATTTTGCCCTGGAGAGGAAGCCAAGGAGTCCCCACATGCTTCGCCTCAACGCTGGTAGCTGATGTTTAATTTATGCCCATAATGAACAGCTTTTAACATATTCTATATCTTAATACAACTTGTTTTTCCCCCATGGTCTCCGTCATTAAACTTGCATAGTGATAGCTTTCTAATTGGCGCTGGGAAACCGGGAGACACATATACTGTCTGCGTGGCTGTCCCCTTTCCCTTGCTTGTTAAAGAAGCGAGGGAAGGGACTCCTCTTGTCTTTGTGTACACAGGGCGCTCTGAGCCCCTGCTGGAGTTTTCACCCGTGGCATTTCGGCAGAAACTCTCCTTATTGAGAGGTGTGGCGAAGGACTGTCACAAACTGAAGGGCGATCAGCGTGTTTCTGAAAAGGCTTTCAAAGACCTTGACTGTCTTGAAAACGCCGGCTGTCCTGCATGTCAAATTGTCTGGGCCCACCACTTCAGCGTATTGATTCAACGTACGTAATAATTTAAAGGCCTCACCTTGGACTGAGCTCGTATGTTAGGGGGAAATTTACATCTAAATTGCTCCCGGGCCCTGCACCTTGTCTCTCTTCATTTTCTTTGAGAGAATTGGCCATCAGGACGCAAAAATCGACTAATTAACCAATAACGCACTGATAGAGAGGTGCTCTCTGTGCCCGATAGCTGTTAAGCGCGAGGTAGGTGAAGCGAAACAAGCTCGGAAACAAAACCGCGGCGATGACAAGGACCAAAAAAAATGTTTTAAAAAAGGAAAGAAAGAAAAAAGAGGGGGAGGAGAGAACGAGCTGAGCCTAAAGCATAGAGCAGAAGCAGGGGGCTTATTCCCAAGTGATCTGTCAGTCACAGAGAAGGCTTTATTTAGATGGTGTGATTTTATTATTTGTGAAACTCTACGGGGAATCATTTTCCCGCTGAACCCCTCACTTATTCCTCACCACTGTGGAACCTCTGTAATGAAACGCATTTATCATCCGCAAAAACGACAAATGTGCAGATGAAACTGTCTGTTTTGCTGGAGATAATTGCTAAATCCCCGTCTCTCTGCTCTGCACCGGCCTCACTCCCCTCACCTGTGGTGCTATTGACAGCTTAATAATTTTGCCCCTGCAGTCTGAAATTAACTTGATCTTATCTGTCAGGAGTCCTTTGTCGGTATTGATTTAAGATATTAAGCCTGTCAGTATGCATACAAAAGGCGCGGAGTGACAGTTTTATTGCCTGTTTTCACTCATTAGGCTCCACACCTTAAAGCTCGTTCGGGAGTCAGGTGGAGAGAGTTTAGCCCGAGCTGCTCTCCGTCTGACTCTTCAGTGCTTATTAATTATCAGCGCCTTCACTCTGTTGCATCTCTGGCTGTAGTTTAACTTCCTGCCTTGCCTGCTGTTCTCATTGTTGCGGCCTGAGATCTGCCTCTGAAGATCTATTGTTTGCAGATGTTCGCGGAGACAAAAGCCTCAATGGAGAGATTCACTTTTTTTATATTAAGATAAAGCCTCCATCTCAACAAAAGCCTTCTGACACGCTTGTTATCAAGGCTTCTCCGGTATAGATATGTATTCACGATCCGAGCCCTCCCTCCAAATTAATCTCTCTGCTTCCGTCTCTTTATCCGCTGCACCCCGAGCAGCTGAAGCTGGCAGACTCCCCTGACATTTGTTTACCACACCATCAATCAGGCCCTTGTCACAGACGCCTCTCAGGCAGCAGATCCTGCAGACAAGTCCTCGACGCGGCTTGGCACGTTACGACTGCAGCCTCCGCCGTAGCTTGCAACAGCCACATGGGACAAAGCGAGAGGGAGGGAAGCACTAAGGAGAGGGAACTCCTCTTTGTGTTTAAAACATCAGATGGTTGTGCCCTATTTATGTCGGTGTGATGTCTTGAGCGTGCATCGCCTTGGAGCAGCGATTTGGGAATACGCCGGCAAATTTAAAGCTTGCGTAGAAAGTGCAGTGGACCTTTCTTCTTCGACGGGGGGGCGGGGGTTTTGACGCAGTTTTGTGAGATCTGCAATTTGCAGTACTTTTGCGTCGTTCCATCATTAGTGAACTTTGAACATACACACCTTTTATATTTCATACCCCTGAAGAGACATTGTGATCGCAGAGGCATGTTCGGAAAGAAAGAGCGCCTC
>CAEMYA010000062.1:2347978-2368063 GCA_903131615.1 Diplodus sargus | reverse complement strand
TATATATACACACACACACATATATATATATATATATATATATATATATATATACACATATATGTCCAGTAATGATAATGATTTTGTTACCAGTCTTACTAGATTTGAAGACTATAGATTAGAAACTTATCATATCACATGATTCATATCACATGATTTTATCTGCTGATTGTCAAAACCAGCTGACCCAGACTTGAACATACCTGGTCAAATTTGGTCCGATCAGTCGTCACACCTGTATGGTTTTTAGAATTTGAACATCCACCAACGTGTTACAGTATGATAGCGTTACTCTATACAAGAGGAAAGGCATAAATTACTTCTTGAATATCAACCCATATCTTGGACACATTTCGAAAAGAAGTGAAACATACTGGATGTAATCAAATGGTAATTTTAGCTGGGAAGTGGCTGAATGCTGACGTTAGTTGATAGGTTGTTAGATATGTAGTTCAACCTCAATATAAGGCCCAAATTCCCTCCAGATTTTTGTTGTGCAGTAACTTTTAAGTTCCTTCTCAACTGTGATGTAATGATAGAGAGTGAGATTCCTTACGTTTTAACATTAGTCAGAGGAAAATGGCCACCATGTGAATATGGTCAATAGTGTTTGTAGAATTCGTTGGATAAAATCGCTAACCTAGATCTTCATGAATAAATGATACACTATACCAATTGTTCTATTAACCAAAATAGGCATCTTGTTACCATGTGAACACCAGTTCCGGGGGATTGGAACAAGGTAAATAGACCCCGCAATGCAAAAGCTGTGTGGAAGGTCGAGGTTATGTTCGCTTTTTCACCTTCGAACAACTTTCATAGGATTGAATGAGGCCCTGCCACCAACACTGTATCTAGTTCTTGTTATATATCAATGGCTTTGTGCGAAGTTAAGGTAATCAGTCGATTTGTTGCTTCATTGAGTAGTGTCAGTCCTCATCTCACTCAAGTAAGCGAATAAGCACTTTTAACTATTCTTCCAAGCTGAGATTTAAGTAGGTCTCAGCACTGATACACAGATATGAAAAACACTTTCAGGTCAGGAGTTCTGTCTCTCTTTTCCTTGTTTTTCTGCTTTACTTCCCTACTCACCAGAGGCTTTCTCTTCCCCTCGGTTGAGCAGGATTTGTCACAGGTGTTAGCAGGAAATTCTCGTTGCCATTATACCGCAGAGTCTCTTCCTGTCCTGCTTTGAACACTTCATTGCTTCATTTTGGCTTCCTCGGTATCGGAAGCAGGCTTTGTATGTGCAAGTAGATGATATTAATGGTCGAGACCAGATCAGTCTGAGGGTCTGTTTGTGTGTGTTTGTTTGTGTGTTCCTGTGTGTGAAACGCCCCATTAATTGAAAGAACAAGAGCTACAATCTCCCTGAGCCGCTGCAGATTTCCTCTCATGTTGAGCTTTGTCTTATGCAGCTTAATTTGCACACCTTACACCGCGCTCGTGGCTCTCGTGTTGTGTTTTTGTTTGATGCCGGGCTGTGGTTTCTCTAAGTGGGTTTATTTGTTGAGCAAAACTGCACAGTCAAATGCACCAGGGAAAGTTTAGAGGCTGGTCACGTGTCTGTCTGTGTGCAGATACTGTAGGTTGTGTACAGGTTTTGTTTTGCTTTTCAGATGATTCTCTGCCCGTTCTCTTCTTCTCATTCAACTATAGGCACATGCCTATATAGTATGTATACCCTGTTTTGTCATATAAGGTGCTTGGTTACTGTTGTGTCTGTGAAGGTTTGATGTTGGCTAATAAAAGAGAAATGTGCAGAATGGAAGCTAAAAGGAAAAAGGCCGAGAAACAGGCTTTTAAAATGTTGCACATTTTAAAAACTCTTCTTAAAGTGCATTGAATTCCAGTATTCAAGAAAAATGAAGGACATCGTAAATTCTCGAAATACTTATCTTTGTAAAAGGTGGAACGAGGACATTCATCTTTCTGATGAATGAGGTCTTTTAATTTGGTTTTCTTCTTCTCTCTATTGACTTGTGAAAGGTTTTGATCACACTGACCGCTTCGAACACGACAAACTGTCATCTTCATAGTTTGAGTCAGTCTTTGCTGTTATATCACGGACGTTTGAAGTTAGACGCAGTGTTCCCGCCGGTTAAAAGGTGGAACACTCAGCCTTGCTCCAGCAAAATGGCAGCGCCTCTATTCATGCATTTTTCAGGAGGGCATGGAGTTTTTGGTGTGCAGTCGGTATAGATGAAAGACACACTGGGAACGGTCCGAACCCTGCCAAAATCCCGGGAGGGGTGTTGGGTTTAACCACGACATTTCAGAGCAAACTGTAGACAAGACCCAAGGGTGTGCTGGTGACTGGATCCCCTTACATCTCTCAAATACGAGTACAGATGCCCTCATGAGGTTAAGAGGCTAAAAGTTAGACGAGTGTCTGTGCGGGATAATGACTGACTCATGGGAAAACCTGCCTGGTGGCAGCTGCAGAGAGGAAAGAGAAGAAGGCTGGTGCTGAGAAAGCTGCTAGAAACTGTAGGAGATAATGACCATATGTTTTCTGCTTTACAGTCTAAACTTTAATGCTGCACCAGTAAGTAGTTCTGAGTCAAACAAATGACTGCATGCAGTATGAAAGGTGCTACTTGAATTACCCTCCATCTCTGCAGCTTCCTATTCAGAAATGAGATAAGTTACCAGAATGTGACTCAGAATGTGTATCACAGACTCTGCATATCCCGAGATAAACAGTGTAAACACAGTCACTGTGGAGAGCATAAGTCAGAGAGTGATACAACCTTCATCATGTGTAATTTTGTGGCGGAGCTGTCAGCGGGTGAAATCTGCCATCAAACTATCAATCCTGGCATCAGACAAAAACTCAAACCCTTTAAACTTTAATCAAAGGCGTTAAACTTTCAAACATGTCTTAGGGGATCGAGCTTCTGTTCTGCTCCGTTCAGTTCTCTGATGAACAGAAGCCAGAGTCAGTTAAATGCACAGTATGTAAATTCTGCCACTAGTGGTCTCGCAATCAGAACAAAACAAAATAAAACACAACACGTAAGTACTGTGGGATCGTGGGAGTTGTTGTCCTCGTTGCTCAACAACCAATATCTTGGGTATTTCTTGCTGTAAAGGATAAGCAAACAAAATCATCAGTAAACTCTGTCTGACTCAGGCACAAAAGTTCACAGACAAGTTAGTGTTTGAAAGTTTTACTCTCATTCTGTTTAGGCTCATCCACAGACTCCTGAGAGTTTTAGCAACAGGCAACCAAATGAAACACACTCTTTCCTCAAATAACATTACAGATTTATTTGAAATTTGGTGAAATATTAACACACGACTCGACAAAATACAAACCAAGATCCAGTCATTGGTTTTACAAGTTGAGTTGAGTTTAGGAATTTCAATACGACAGTACTATGGGTGTTTACTTTGGCCCGTGGAACACCACTGAGTTGTCCAAAGAGTGTCCAAAGGGACAAATTTGGGAACCACTGATCAGAGCTGCTGTGCAGAAATGGCAGTTCTCAGACTTAATTAATGGGGACAGTCAAATTTAGACCTCTCCAAAAAATGTTCAGACTTCCTGTATAAAGGCACAATTAGAACAAAAGGTTATCAAGAATCATTCTACTTTATCAAGATAAACAACAGACTAACATGGGCAGTCTAAAGCCAGTTAATCATTAATGAGTCCGATAAATTAACATATTGCCATCATAAAGCATGGTGTAATTCAACTTTTTGGATTCTTAGTCTATGTAATATACGTATATTTATATCATATTTTATATATTTAGAACTTACAAGTCACCGGGCGCTCACACCAAAAGCGATAAAATCGCCTGTGGTCGCTCTGGTCGCTACCATCGTGTCGCTGCATTCGCCTGTGTGGCAGCGACTGCAGCGACTGAAGCGACTGAAGCGACCAAAGCGACCGAAGGGGCGGGTCTTTCAAGCAGCAGGCATAGGCCTATATAATAATCCGTCCATTACATCAGCCCCCAATTGGCTGTCGCTGCGGTCGCGCCGCTGCTCATTTGCATAGAGTTGAGTGTCTGTCAACTTTCGTCGCTCGTGTCGCTGAAATCGCATCGCTCACGCCGCCGGTCGCTCCTCGTCGCTAGCGTACATTGAAAATGAACTGCAGCTGGTCGCTGCGGTCGCTCAAGTCGCTTTTGGTGTGAGCGCCTGGTCACAAAGAAACAGAACAGACTAATTGAGGTAAAGGCTGAAAGACGTTCTTGAAGTAACAGAGAGACATTTCTTCTTCTTTCTTCAGATTAAATGTATCCCTCAATGATAAGCTGAATTTCAACGCACAAGGCTATTCATATAGCCAAAGAACTTTGTGTTTTTGGCTGCTGGAAACAAAGGTTTTTGTGTGACTGATTGAAGATATCGGCCGTGGCCAGCTATTCTTTAGATTTCTTTGGGTTCATCCTGGTGGAAGGCTCCACTGTTCTTTGAAAAATAATAGGCAGCCTTGGGAATGTACTGAAATGAAAGGACAAGACAAGGCATGTCAGGAAATTACTTTCACTCTAAATGATTTTTTTTTAAGAATTCACCTCTCTGAAGCGATGTCGGCTATTGACCGCTACCCTTTGGGGTCTTTTAAAAAAAAAAAAATGTTAGCCTCTTTGTGTTCGACATGTAGTAAAAAAAAAAAGAAAGAAAAAACACAAATTGAATGAAATGTGAATGAATTGAGTTTCCTTGTAAAGAAAGCACAATCAATAGCTGTTGCTGTCATTTGCGCGGCAGGAGAGGCTTTGACTGTCAATGTCATTTGAAAGTCTGCACAGTCTGAGCGACGGCGGAGACGCAGCTACTTTGAGGCTCGCAGCGAGACACTGAAGGGAAGAACACAGAAATTAAACCTACGGCAGCGAGCTGCAGTCTGACTGACGATGGCTGTCACTTCGCCAGCGTGACACTGAACTTGCACTGCTGAGCCACCCACAGACAGTCAAACTGGATTACCTCTGAATGCGGAGAAAAAATAAGTCCTTTTAAACTTTCATTGAAGGTTTTCATTATAGGAAATTAATGCTTGTTAACATGCATGTGTGTGTGTGTGAGGTGTACCGCCGAGTGCGTCTCCTGCTCTTGTGGTTCTGGGTCTAATTATCAGGCCTCAGACGGAGCCAGGGGCCAACAGGTGTCTAGAGGAGGCTGCTCTGGATCAAAGCCAGTGAAAATAATTACACAACCCAACTCTCCCCTCTCTTAGATAAGACTAACTGCCTGCCGCCTCGCACTCGGACATGCTCTAACCGCAGACCACATATCCGCGGCCCTTCTACTTGAAGGCAAAAATAACAATCAGTTTTATGTTCCGTGGTGCGAGGCCGGTGCGCGGACAGACGGATGGACACCCGTGTGCTTTGTGTTGGCGTGTGTGCACATATGTATGTCTGGGCGAGCACAGAGCGCTGAGGGCTGAGCTGGCGCAGGCAGACAGATGCAGAGTAACGCCAGTCAGTTGAATATTTTATCTGTTCATCATTAACACGCAGCCAGGAAGCCAAGAGCAAACTTTAAAGGACAGAGACACGCGCTGCACCAGCGTGTTGGCATTTTCATGGCCTCATTTCAAAGAGCCTCTTTGATGTCTCTTAACGAACTACAGCCGAGCCGCATTTATCTAAAATGACTGAACGACGATAAAGCCGATCAGTCCATCAAAAAAGGAGCCTGATTTGATTCGACTCGACTCCACTGGACTCGCGCCGCCGTGACGTGACTGACCTTGACTCAGTCTGATCAGAGTTTTTCCTCAAAAAACAGATATGCACGTTGAAAGATCTCCAACTGTGAACAGAAAATAGCTTGTAAAAGTTCTGGAAAACACTATTAGTTAACCAAGCAAAATAATGGGAAAGGATTTTAAGCTGGAGCTTTTATACTGAGGTCATCAGGAGGACATAAATGTGACGTTCCTGCATTCAAATGTCTAAAAACAATTAAACCTTTGTAATTTATTTTAGGGTGCTGTTTACTGACATTATCCTAGATGTTCCATTAACGATCAGACCTAGAGAAATCAGCAATTTTATTCAAAGGAACAGTCCAATTCATTTGGTCGCCTGTCGCCGTAACTTATTTCTGCACTTCAGATTTGCATCACTAATTGTTGTTGTTTGACAATGAAGACAACAACTCCCATGACCCCTTGCTACTTTGGTTCTGATTTGATTGAGACACAAGTAGATGTAGCATGTTTTGCTTTCAAACTCTGAAGACAAATGTTCTCACATCAATGAAACATTGTGTACTTTGACAGGAAAGAAAGACAGTAGAAATCTGAGCAAAACCGTCTGTTTATTCTAAATGAAACCATTTTTTTTGCAGCCAGTTTTTCTGTACCACAACACATAGCAATAGATGCGGGAGCTGGGGGTGCTGAGGGGGCTGCAGCAGCGCTTAGCTAGAGGCTGAGGCATATGCCAAATTTACAAGAAGGCCAAAATAATTAAGAATTTGTTTGAAACAGTGCTTCACAAAGCTTCTCACAAATGTAATTGAGGGTATTTCTCTCCCTCTTTATCTCCTTGCTGTTGTTGACTGTAGCTGATGTGGCTGTTTTGACCTTTGTTATTGTTTTATTGTTTTTTATATTGTCTTTTATGTTTTTATGTTTTATGTTCTATTTCCTATTTATGTACAGCACATTGTCCCAGCTATGGCTGCGTAAAGGGCTTTATAAATAAAGTTGAGTTAAGTTGAGTTGACTTTAACATGTTGAGGTTCAACAGTAATGTTATAAATGATTGCCAATAATGATTAGATACATGTTATCCTCGCGACAAAAAACATGAATGTTGTCCTCCATGTACTGTGACGTCATTATATAGACTGACCCCTCAGCACCCCAAACAGTGGCTGACACACCGTGTCCATGCACATCACTGTTGTGTAAAAGACTTACCAGATGCTGACACAAACAGGAAATGTATTCACATGAAAATGTGACAGGTTATCATTTCAGCTCAACGCAATGGTGCGTGAGTGATATTTCATATGCGTGCCCCACAGCTCAGCTGCACACAGGGAAACAGGGCCTCTGGCAAGATGCACAGTGATGTGATGAATATGTAAACAAGGACATTCCTGTCTTTATATTATGATACTCGGACTGTGACTTTGACTGCTGTCCTTGCTGAAGTGAAATCCCCAAACTATGCATGACTCCTCCTCTCCTCTACATTTACTCCTGCTACACAAAATCTGAGCGTGAAAAGACGTATTTGATGCCATTAACCTAGAAAAAGGACAATGTTACTAGTATACGGGTTACTCTGGTTTGCACTCCTCAAGGTTTTTACTTTGAGGAGGGGCCCAGCCACAGGTGCTCCATCAGTCAGAGGATAAAACCACAGAATTCCTGTCGTAGTTGCAGACAAAGGAATCGATTTCCCGGACAACCTTACATGCTTGTTGTTGTTGTTGTTCCTCTGGACATGGATTGATATGACGAAGGTCAGATTATTCCATGTTGTGAGTTTTCCCAGTATAAAATGGGTGTCATGCTTTGAGTTTGTGGTTCAGTTATTTCCTTTCTGTCCTCAAGTTTCATGTTTTGCTTTGTATTTCCTCTCTTTGTCTGTTGTCCACCATTTTCACTCCTTGCCTGAGTTCTATTAATTAGTAAAACAGCCCTTGTGTATTTAAGTCCTTGTCTTCGCCTCTCTCTTTGTCAGTTCATCTGTTCTATTTGTCATGCGTGTCCTGTTCCTGTTCTGTTTTGTCCTTGTGTTCCTGTGTTTCCCTGTCTCATCTTCCTGATGTTTGTTTCCGTCTTTTGGTTCCTAATTCCTTAAGTTGTTTCTGGTTTGTACTACTTTTCAGTTGGAACTTTGCTGTTTTTGGGTTGTACTTTATTTGCTTTTGGTTCTTGGTTTTTTCCGTGATACGTTTTCTGTCTTTTGTTGCCACAATATTGGATTTTGGATTTATTGCTCTTGGACTTTGTCTTTATGTCAGTGAAGCTCACCGCTCACCGTTACTTGCCTGCCTGTGTGTCTGCTTGTGGGTCCCCCATGTTTAACTATGACAAAGGCACATTATATATGAAGGAGTATTTACAGTATGCAAGGCTCTGCTCATGTCATGAGGGCCCTATTGATGCCTTCATCTTTAGGACCCAAATGGATCCTAAAGCCTTTTGGTAATCCCTTGTCCTATTTTTCTTCATGTGGAGGCTGTTTGATGTTGAGGTGTGTTGGTTGGCATGGCAAATCTGGAGTGCTGAGGGGTCCTCAAGTGCTTTCTGTGTTTTTACTATGTCTCATTGTTCATGACATATGTGTTGTGTTGGTGTCTACGCAGCCACATTAATCCTATGAAGTACCTCAGAGGGCAGAACTTGTGAAAAATAGGACAAAAGTTATGTAACCCTGATTCTGAGTACAGGTCAACATTGAAACTGTGGACTTGGTGAATGTGTGATTTTGGTATGATGTTGACGTGTCTCTTCTGATTGGTTGAGCAGCAATCTTAATGTATTTTCGATTCTTTTGGATCAAAAACTAGACTGACGTTTCAGAGGAGATGAACATTTGTTTGTGTTTATTAATGAAACACGTCTCTGCACGTTGTAAGTGGCTTATTGACTGCACTGCTGGGTATTGTTGTTTCAGCTTCCCTGAGTTAGCACTGACCTGAGAAAGACAGATTTTACATTTTGTGCTCCACATACCTGGAACAAATTGGAGCATACGCTGAGGCCTGATGTTGTGGGTGCAGTGGAACAATTCGCAGATCTGATGAGAACCTGATTAACTCTGAACGTGACAGTTTTAATTCATTTGAATCGACACAAGAACATTTTGTTTTTTGCTTTCCCCCTTGATGATTCCAACTTGTAAATGATGAATCTGTGCGCGTTTCTCAGTATTTAATGAAAATGAATTGCAGCACAAATATGAAAGCCTTTAGATGTGTGTGTGTGTGTGTGTGTGTGTGTGTGTGTGCACATGTGCCTCGCTTCAGTCAGTCCTGGCTTAAACTGGAACAGTGCAGCTCTCACCTCACAGCTCTGATTTCACAGAGTGGCGGGGCCGTGTCATGGCAAGATCAGGCATCACTGGAGGCTCCCTGATCTGCCCGCGAGCCAGAATTCCTCCCTGGGGTCTGACTGCCAGGCTCAGCGCAGACTGTGTGACAGACAAACTGCCGTCTGTGGCAGCCCACAGTGGACCAGCAATAGGAAGAACAAGACCCCGTAGGAGGGAGTGTGTGTGTGTGTGTGTGTGTGCGTGTGTGTGCGTCTATGCATATAGTCCAGGCTCTGCCTGAGCTACTTAATACAGGCAGAAATGTGACGGGACCCCCCAGTGAGACGTGAACTTTCAGCCCTCATGGCTCAGGCCCAGAGGCTGTCAGGGGCTACTCTTAAATCTCTCTGCTGTGTGATCATACGATCACAGCTGGAAGGACTTTTATCAAGTCCTTCTCAGGTAGAAATATGCTGCTACTTTAATGAAATTTTTCTCAAGTGGATGTATAAATACTGGTTCAAACTACATACATTTTAAATGTTTCACTCTCTCAGATTAAAGCTCTATTTTTTTTTTTTATACTTGAAGTCTTGAAGTTGTGCAGTGACAAGATCAGGAACAGGATCAGTCAAACCATGTCATCTCCCACATGCCAAGTTATGACTCTTGTGGAAAGCCAGTGACATGAGAAATGCATTGGAATATCAACCAGAACAGTACCAATAGAACAGCCCAGTTGCAAAGCAGTTTCTGCAAACCACAGATATGTTCAAATCTGTACCAGTCATTGAACGAGGTTCCATATTAACATGTCTAAAAATATAAAATATGCATCGTATTACGTTCAGATTACATCTTTATGAGGCGCACAGCAGAGCGGTGGAGTTAGAGGTGACAAGGCTGCAATATATATACATATATTTCTATTAAGAAATATAAAGTTTTAGATTATCTTTTGTTTTAAGGAAACAGGTTATGGTGCTTTGCCCACACACATTCATTCACATTAGAATAAAATGAAAATGACAGTGGTGGAATAATTACAGAGACACTTTACTGAGGTAAAAATACCAATACATTAATGCAAAAATATACTATTCACCGCTATTTTTATTACACTGTTTCTGTGTTTCATTATTAAATCCATTCTGCTTGTAATAAAAAAAAACCCAATGCATTGAAATTCCACACCCATTCGCTGCCTCCTCGCGCCCAGGCAGAATCTCACATAGCACCACTGATGTTAGCTCACTGAAAAACAAGAAATGTAAATACTCAGGCAAAAGTACTTCTACCTGAAAAGTACGACACCAGAATCGTTACTGAACGCTGTTCAGATCTGTCGGGCAGCTTCAGGGAGAGGAAGAAACAGTTGTTGCTTCCGCTGGGAGGTGAGTGCAGGTTCAAAAAGAGCCTGATAGGAAAAAATAGTACAGCACCTGTAGTCATCAGTCTAGACGCTAGTTGAACTCAAAGAGTCTGGCCTGCAGGTTTCCCGCTGTGACTCGACTCATAGGGGATTAAACAGTGTGTGATCTAATACAGCCACTGGCCAAGCCAGCTTTATCTTAAAGTGTGCCTGTAGAGTACAACTGCATCTTAAATGAGAACATTTAAACTTTTTAAACTTTTAAACTTTAAATTTAGCAGTGTGATAACACGTTTTGGCAGAGGTGTTCAGTCATGCTCTCTGATTCTGTTTAATAAGACAAAAAACCAAATTTCTTCAGATTTTCTCGTTTCCTAAAAATTTCCACAGCTGTTGGCAGCAACCAGGAAAGCACAAAAGACTTTGTGATGGCTCTGTTTCTTTGCATGTCCACGTCCAGCTGGTGTAGTTACTGCATGCGCTCTTCGGTGTGTCTGCTCTGAAGTTGAGGATGACAACACAGAGCTGATGAGAGCCGCTGCTCAACTTCCAACAGCATCAAATCCTGTCTGTCAAAACACCAGAGAGGGCCACTGTAACACAGGAGACCATCATCTTAAAAAGAAAAACATTGTGGACAGTAGCAAGAAATATGCCAAGCAACACTCCAAAATACTCTCAAAATAATGAGACATGAGAAGCTTCAAGATGGATGATCATAAATAACAGGATCTCCCATTGTTTACGCAACAAGCTGTCACATAACATCAGAAAAGTGACAGATGTTAAAATCAATAGAAATATTTGAAACGAAAAGTGACAGATGTTAACTTTCACATTTGTCTCATCGTTAAGTCGGTGTGAGCAAGCGATCGGGCTCGAGCAGCCTGCCCATGTGTGAATGATGGATGTAGGGAGGGTGTGTTAAGCTCAGCACATTTCTGGGCTCTCGCCGTGGCGCCCCGGTGGTGCCGTTTCCTTTGATGATTCCTCACAAAGTCAATCGACTGATGTGTGAGATGAAGCTGTGTATCAGAGTGAGGAGTGTTCGAAGTGCACACGACGCTCGCCACTGTACATTTATTGGACAAAGTCCGCTGCTACTGTTTCTTTAACACACAGCTCTTGTCAGTGATTATCGCCTGTTTGTGCTTCAGCTCGGTCACACTCTGATAGAGGGCGCAGAACTTTGATCGGTGGTGTAAAGCCATCAAATTGCAAATTGAACATTTCCTTTGACTGTTTGTTTGTGGTTGTAATGATTTAAATCCACTGTGATGCAGCTGAAGTTTATTAGTGACCAGATTTCTTGTTCGACATCGAGGAACAGATGGGAGCGCTCGTAATGACCAGGTGGACAAATATTGATTTACATATTCACCACCTGAAGTATGTATCCCTCAGTCTGTGTTACTGGAAGGGAAGTTTTCATCTTTAATATGTTCTGTTTATTGACAGAGATAGACCCCTCAGTAAAGAATAATATCCCCTTTCTTTCCCAATCCACCAGACTCCATTGACAAAAACAGTAATGTAATCATTGTAAAACATACTTGGCTTTTAAGAAGCGCATTTGTCTGTGCAGGTCAATTTAGCTCTTCTGCTCTTTTCTAATTACACATACAGCAGAGCTTCATATTAACCTCATGTCTTTATAGCATATAGTGTTTTATGTGTTCCTTGATGAACAGGAAGTTGTCTCTACTGCAACAACGAGGTTTAAAGGGCCATAGACGTGTGTGATGATCTGCGGGGGAGGGCTTCTCTGCTGTCTGCAGCCGGTGTGTGTGTGTGTGTGTGTGTGTGTCTGCTCATCTCTGAGGTATAATTAAGCAAAAACACAATTTCAAACAGCAGTGGCAATTTCTAATAGCTCATGAGTGACTCTTCTTGCCAGATTCGCTCGCGGTGGGCAGAGAAAATATAACAGATGCCGAAGCGATCGCTGCAGATCATGAGTCACCCACGGAGCTCTGCACTGCACTGTCTGAAAAGCCCAAACAGGTTACCATGAGTACCGAAAGGAGGCGGGCGGTAGTTTTTCGGCCACAGTGGCATGAAAAGATGGAAAAGAGTGCTAGGAGGCTGTGAGAACTTCAAGGACACAAGAAAAAGTCACATTATTATGCCAAAGGGTAAAATGTAAAAGTGTAGACGTGTAGAAATGTATACAAAAATAATCCACTTCAAAGATCAAGCCAGTGTGTCGGTATATGATGACCTAACAATCACTAATCTTTATCCAGAATCACTTACTGCACCTTTAAATGTGAAAAAGTTCACAAATAGCTGCTGGCAAATTCTGTGTAGTATTCCTTTAATAACACGATGACTGGAAAATGGGGAAACAACTTGTCCGCCCTGACAAAGGTCACCTACATGCACCTTGAAGGCTCATTAATATGTAATATGATATATCTCATTTGTTTAACCTGAACTTTAACTGAAAAATGTGAAATAATAATCTGCGGTTATCTCCAGCCTCTATCCTGAGCTAAGGGGCTGCTTCGCTCCAGCTTTATTTTTAGTGTACTGCAATGAAACCTGACATAGATGAGTCACAAAAATGGTTTGCGTTTTCTGTCTGATGTTTTATTTTTTGACCCATTTTAAACACGCACACTCACAGTCTTAAAACATACAAACATCTTCATCACTCTGCTGCCTTCAGCCCGCCTGTCACCACCGCCGACACAAACCACAATACCTGTCAGAAGTGACACGGCGATCGTTTTCTCACCGTGTACCTGTTCGCTTATCTCTTCACAGTGAAGCAAAGTACACATGTACTATAGAAGTGATGTTTACAGTTTGTATACTTTTCATTCAGAGCATGCAGAGGTGGAATAAACCGACATTAACCATCCACAGTGACAATTGATTATGATGGGATTAAAAGAGAAATTTATTTTCCATCTTATGTAAGTGACACGGTTTGCACTCGCAGTAAACACAGCATCTATCCCAGTTCATCGTGCGTTCTCTCTTCCTCGGTGCTGTGGCGGGATTCGTTTATGTGGGACACCTTAATGATCAGTGTCACAGCTGTAAATGTACAATATGTCGTTCAATCACGAAGCCTATATAAGACAGATCTCATCTGACTAATTCCTGCTCGGCTGTTTGTGCTCATCCATTTGTTTGGATGATTGAATACAGGCATGATGTTTCTTTTGCGGCGTCACATTTCGTTTTCATTAATTCCTCCGTCTGCGCTCCGCTTTGTCTTCCTCACTTTCATTTTTCCAATTCATTTTGCTGCTGTCTCGGTCTGTCACTCGCTATCTGCTCCCCTCACATCACTTCAGACACATTTCAGAGAGTGCACTAAAACAGAATGCACAAATATTCCTCTCATAATCTCAGTGAGAGACTTATGATCACTCTTTGTGAACTAGAACGCCTCACTTTCAGAACTATAAAGTGGAGAAGCAGAGATCAAATGTGGCTGATTTTGTAGATACAAAACAAAAAAATACTCTCTTTCTAATCAGAGTTTCAGTAACTGAAAGCAGAATATTAGATCATGGTGTTTTATTTCACTACTTGTGCCCTTTTGAAGAGAATCCTTTCTTATGTATTTCGAGGGAGGGAAAGAGACATCTGAAGAGCACGTATGTAGCTGCACTGACTATAATGTGTTCGTTCTTTAGCTTCATTTCTATCAAGCAAATCAGCAGCTGATGCATCTCCATTTGGATCTGCATTCCTCATCTGACCTTTTTGTAGTATTTTATACATCACATGACATCAAATGTGACACGGAGGAGACTAAAAAGACACACTGTCCGAGAGATATATTCATTTTGACGATGCAGTTAGAGTTTAAGTGTGCAAATGTTCAGTTTTCAACTCAGGTTTCACAAAATTTTGATCATGGCAACTAAGATATAACACAGCCCTAATTTCTTACTTTACAACATTTGTAAATTGTTTTTATATATTTTAACTTGCTGTATAATTCAAGGTTACCGGTGTTAACATGGTATTCGGCATTCACAGATTATATTACTTTACTGCTTTGTTTCATAGAAATAAAACCCTTTTAGTTAATTTTCAGGTACCAGTGCCTACATTCATCAAATCATTTTTCCTTTGGCCAAGTAAAGCATATTTTGGAGGCGCTAAACGTAACAGAAAACTTTGAAAATGTTGTTTTTGTGTTTTTGACCATGGGCCTGGCAAAATGGCTCGCTGAACAGCAGAGCCCCCACAGCAAGTTTCATCTACATGTATGAAATTTAGTACACGTGTATCACATCTAGATCGACAAAAATCCCTCCTCTGCCATTTTCAATTTAGTGTGAAAATCAAGTGTAATGAAAATCTTTGGCCATTTACAGTCATCATACTTTATTGAACTTCTCCAAGGGGGTTAATCCAATCCAGCTCAAACATGGTCAGCCTTTTGAAAAAAGAAGAAATGAATGAAAGGTTGTTAGAAGCTTGAGCTTTCATCAGAGTCAGTGTCCCGGCCTGAAGACGTCTGATTTAGGTTTTGGGTTTGAGTGTGGCAAAAAGACCTGATAGCGTGTCCTAGATTTATTCCAGGTATTTACATGCGATTCACATTCTTTAGTTGATATGGGAAGGTAAGAAATAAAAACGAGTGGGTGTCCTTTCCTGAGATAGCGGACACAGGAAGTGACATTTAGCTCTTTCGTGTATCCACAACACATTCAGAGCGGTGACGGCAGGTCGGCGTTCAGCAATGAGGCTTCAACTGCCGCACACCCAGCCATGCGTGACTGTGTGAGGACCCTCTCTATGCTGCTTACAGCTTTATTTGACTGTTGAGTCTCATTTCCAGAATCTCAAGAGCGTTAAAATAACAATACTTTACAATGAATGCGTGGAAGTGTGTAAAAGATGATGATCATGTGATGATCATGTCAGATGTCTTATCAAAACTATCAATAAGACGACGGACACCACAGTTTTTAAACTGTAAATGTCTGCTCCGTATTGCAGCAGATTTGCTGATTTGTTCATTCTCACAAATTAAGCCTGTTCCATCCAAAGATCCTACAAACGGAGAGACATTTTGTTCATGTTTCGGCTGGATTCAATTGTCTTTCTTTTTTCCACTAATCAGTTCTTTTTGTCAGATCTTTTTCTCATTTTCACCTCTTTCAACTCCTGCTCTCACCTCTCACTTACTTCTTTTCTCACCTTCGCCCCACCTCCTCAAGCCCCGCCATTCCTCCACCTTTCACCACCCTCCATGCTCAGACATACATCCCTCTCTCTCCCTCTCTCTGTCTCTCTCTCTCTCTCTTTCCCCCTCTCTCTTTTCATCTCTCTCTCTCCCTCCGTTCAGCCTTTTAATGTCAAAGACATTAAAGAGCTTTCCTGGAATGATAAATGTTTTATTAGGCCTCACTCTCTCTTTTTTTGAAGGGTAAATACAAAGAGGAAGTGGAGGAGAAGTTCGTATCACTGTCTCCCTCTTGACTTCATTTCCATATCTGTCAGTCTGCTCTCCACCTCCGCTGTGACCTCTCATCTCCACTCATCCCTCCTCGCCTCTCCTCTCTCATCCAGTCTCTCCATTTCACTCCATCATCTCGTCGTACTGGAAACCAGCAGCTACACGCTCGCCTCATGAATGTCTGGTAATATCAGTAATAAAAGGAGTCCCATGGTGGAGAAACCTGTGGAGAAAACCTCTCTGTCTTTTCACAGTTATCGTTCAGTGCGTCAAACAATTGTCCATCAGATCTTCAAGCATCTCAAACACATTTATGAGCTGGTGGGGGGTTGCCGGTTGGACTTAAAAAGGACCCAGCCCCTCTGCTGCACTGTTGCAGAATCTTACATTTAGCCTCCAGGTTCGTAGATGATTGTATTTCCTGTACTGTAATAGCTGTGTGTCCTCTGGGACTGCGTGTGTGCTCCCTGTCTCTGGCACCCCTCGGCTGTGCCGCTGATTGCTCCTCCTTTCTCTAGAAATGGGTCACGTTATGTGGGCTGCTGCATGACACCGACTTCTACCTGCACTTCAGGACAGCCGGCTTGTAGTGTTTGATGAAACCCGCCCAGGGTGGGATCACACGTAAATGGGATTACATGTAAAATATCAAATAAGTAAATATTATACATTTAAAATTATGACTTTTTTCATACTAACTACTATTATCTTTTGAATTCTCTTGGACAAATGTTCCACTTTGCGTTCCAAGAGCGAAGTCCCCCATGTGGCCTTTGATTAAAGAACAGCAGAAATAAAACTTGCACAGAAGAAACATTTCTATTCAGAAACACTGGTTTTATTTGACCAGCTGTAAATGCCGAATACACTGTGAACAAAGTGACCTCATTAAAAAAAAAAATCCAGGAAACTGATTACCTCAGAAAGTAAAGTGGACTAATAATTTTGAGTTGTTTAAACTTTTTAGCTCCTGCAACTGTAATAGTTCACGTTATTCTGAGGCGATCGTTTTCCTGACTATTTTTTTAAAGTAAAGTTGTCTTTTAAAATTAAATGTGGACATTTAATTTGGACAGAAAGCATAATAATAATATTTGTTATTGTTTGTATTTGTAGAAGTCAATTTTTTCATTTAGTATTTTAGTATAGAAATTTAGTGTGGACTTGATAACAAGTTATAGGTTAGTAGTTTTCTTGAAATCATAAGATATTTATGTCATGTTCACGGGATAACAAATTGTTTTGTTTTTTTGTTGTTGTTTTCCTGAGTTAATGAGATAATTCATCATGAGAATATGACTTCTTAAAATTCACAAGATTGGATTATTACACACAACCTCTCTTTGGCCCATGGAAAAGAAACTATGACAAAGGTGGGTGTTTGAATGGTATGGGCTAAAAAATGTTTGATATGAAGTAATAACACTGAAGTACAATCTGATGCATTGATTGATCAATAATAGGGATCCTTGATCGGTCATTTACACTTTAAATGAGCCGCTACATCTCTGCATTATGGCACATTATGGCACAATAAGTTACAAGGAACAACTGTTTGTTTTCTTGTGACGACGGGTTAATTTATCTCGGGGTAACAAAGCTAGTGTTCTCAAGGTAATGAGACAAATTAATCCATTATCACGAGAAAATGATCTCTGTTATCTCAAGATAACATAATAATCAAGGCCCATTATGGGCCCTTTGAACAAAAGTAATCCAAAATATTTATTATTTATTGTATATTTTTATTTATTGAAATCCAATGGATAACATTATATACAATAATTGCCATGTAATTTGTAGGCAACTGGCTACATTTCCAAGTTACATGATCCAACCTTGAACCCGGCGCTGACCAAGTGGAGGATGCTCCATGAAAACTCTGAGGATGTTTCCACGCTAGCTTAGCATGCTAGCTGCCTTGCTCTAGTGATGGAACCATCTGTTAAGGGCTCCGCCACTTTGGTGCAGAATGAAACAACTGTTGGATGGATTGCTCAGTAATTTGCTACAGATGTTCATGTTTCCCTCTGGACGAACTGTAATAACTGGACAATGATCCCTGAACTCATCTGGCATCAATCATCAGTGAGAATTCTAATTAACCAAAACATTGTTACCTCTGCCAAGGAGGTTATGTTTTCACCGGTGTCTGTTTGTTTGTTGGTTGGTTTACACAGAAACATCGGATGGAGGATGTGTCTCAGCCCAGAATAAACCCCATTTATTACTGGTGTAGATCTGGATGAAGGGATGGGTCAGGATTTCTTTCTCACAGTCTGTAACATTGTGAGTTAGGGCTTTTTTTGGTGTCTATTAGACAGTACACCAGGGGGCTGTTTGGCAGAGGTATGCGCTCTACTGAGTGCCATAAGTTTTATCATTAAACAGCTTCAGTAGCACTTGTGTTTAGTGCTAATTAGCTGATGTTATCAGATGATAACCCAAACATTTGCTTGCCAAACATAGCATTTTCACAGTGTTAGCTTTTAGCTAAAGGCACCACTCTGCCTACGAACAGGCTCACGCAGGCTCTGTCGACTGTTCGTCTTTCATTTTCTCAGCTTTAAATCAAAGTGTTGCACCTCTCCTGCGCTGATCTGATGTGTTGGCTGCTGTGCACCAGAAACAGATGAAAGCTCGACACAAAGCATCCAAACAAAATTTGTTCTCACCACAAGGCCTTCGCTGTCAGCACCCTTCCCTCTCCATGTGCACTTACACATCCTTCACATGTTCCTGATGTTTGCTGCGAAATCCAATATTTCTCAGCTATGTTCCGCTCAATCCCGGAAAGGTTGACACATTTCCGTTCTAGCTTCATTTGTGCCGTAATTGCTCCAGCCTCTTCCATTAATACACGCACACATAAACCCGGGAGACCGCACACTCAGAGCAGCTCTACAGCATCGGAGCCATTTCCTCCATTTCCCCTCAGTTATCCTATTAGGCTATAGGGACATGTGATTGGTATGCCAGCTAGGCCAGGACTAATGATGCATGGAGCTGTAGCCCCTGGTTAGACGTCATGGACCAGCGGAAACCAGCCGGGCGCATGTGTACGGCGCGCCACGCTGCACTAATCGGTCATCCCCCGAAACATTAAGCTTGTCAAAGTGGGTAATGGATTGGCCCAATTAACATAAGTCTTTGATGGAGAACACACCTGTTTATACACCCAAGTCCGACACATCTTTCACTTACCTTGTAGTTGTCTGGGAGACTCTCTTATCAAGGTGAATGCAATTTAATTTGGAAGCCGAGTCCGCAGACAATTAGAGCTTACTGATTGTTCTAGTTACGACAGCAGCAATAGATTTACGCAAACAAAGGGGGTGAAGTAATGGCTCACACCCCCTTCACAATTTTAAAAAGACTTATTCTCTGCTTGCTGATGTTAGAATTCAATGTGGATGTGCCGTGTGTGTGTATGTCTATGTGTGTGTGTGTGTGTGTGTGTGTTCTAGCGTGTTTGACCCTGGAGTTCAAGGACAGTCTTCTATGTGCTGCCTCTGGCTGCTCCTGTCTGTACCCAAGTGGTGTTTATTTAAGGAGCCCATCTACCCACTCACTCACACACACACATGCACACACACATGCACACACAAACATGCTCAGGTACGCACACACTAGCCTAACCTTGTGCTCTGAAACACCGCACCCACAGTTCTACGATAACAAAAAACAACTTTGTCTGGTGTTTCCAATAGTAAGCTCCAACACACACACGCACACACACACACACACACGTGCGCATGCACGCACGCACGCACACAGTGTCCTGAAGCTCGCAGTATGTCCAATGCAACTCTGCTTCCCATCCTACTGGATTAATTACTCTCCTCCCTGCCTGTGATCCCCGAGAGCGTCTGAGCCGCGTTAGCCGGCCTCTGCCTCTCGCTGGTGGGCACGGAGATGGTAGCGCTCGCCCATTCATCACCGTGACTTTGGGAAGGGAGACACGAGGGATGGGGGTGCGTGGGCGAGCTAGAGTAAGAGAGAGAGCGAGAGGGGGAGAGGGTTGGAAAGTGAAGGTGAGAGTAAGGTGGCGGGAGAAGGGGAGCGGAAAAAGCCAGGTCCCCTCAGACCGAGGCCCTGATTAAAAATTAAAAGTGTTGCCGTTTCGCTGGTTCCAAAGGTCCAGATCGTAATGTATGGATTTCTCAGGTGATCCTCCAGGGAGGAGGAGGAGGAGGAGGGAGTGAGCTGGCTGGAGAGGAGCACCGGGGCTGTGGGAGCGTAGGATTAGTAGGGGATGAGACACATCTTTACCTGGAGATAAATAGCCCGGCGTAGCTCAGCGCCGGGACTCTCCC
>CAEMYA010000062.1:2309924-2347921 GCA_903131615.1 Diplodus sargus | reverse complement strand
GCCAGGTTGGGAGGGACGAGGGGGGGGGGGACGAGGGGAGGACGGCACCGAAGGTTAGACCAGCTTTAATTAATGGAGACAAAAAAGGGAAAAAGTAAAGACAGATAGAGGGGAACAGCGTGGATGTGTGCGCGTGTCGGCCTTCACACCAGGAACTTTTTTGAGTTTTCGTGCGTCTCATTTATGTTCTGGTGACTGAGGCATCAACCTTAACTAGTGTGTGTGTGCGTGTGTGTGAGGGCGAACAAGGGAGCCCGTTCAGCCTGTGGGATGAGAGAGATGCAAGAAAAAGAGGCAGTGAAGAAGAAGAAGAGAGAGGATGGGGGAGAGGGGGGAGGAGGTGAGGCGACAGGGTGAGGTGCGTCTCAGGCATTCAGGCAGCGTAGGCGTTTGTCTTTCATCTCCTCTCTCACACAAACAACAAAGCGGCTCTGAGAGCCCCCCCCCGCCCATCATGTACAATACCCTTTCTTAACGCTCACTATTTATAGTAGCGCAGGTTGAGAAGTGGCTTAGCAGCGTTGTTTAATTAGGCACTTGTTTACGATTAAACTGAGTGAGGTAAATACGGCTCAGAAACTCATCTGTGTGAGCAAACAGGAGACTCAGCTGTACTGTAGCGATCTGACAGGAGACGGAGAAGGAAACGGAGACGGAGACGACGAAGAAGAAGAAGAAGAAGAAGAAGAAGAAGAAGAAGAAGAAGAAGAAGAGGCAGGGCACAAAGTTTGTTTTTCCAGCTGTGGAGAAGAAGGAGAACATCACTGCTGCATTTTCAGGGATTCCGGTTCGGTGTGACAGTCCCGCATTATAAATAAAAGAGAAACAAAAAAGGCGGGCAAACATGATAAAATCCAGCGCTGCGTGTCGCAAAGTCACACAACTGAGGAAAGAAGTCCTGGATGCTTATTTACATGACATTTGCTAACAATCATGTCAGCAGTGCACACAGCAGCGAGAGCAGCAGTGATGATGTAACCTGCGATCAAGACGCTCTTAGCCTCCCGAAGGCAGCGGTTCTGATGAGGCAGACACAGCAAAGTTTCATTTTGTGAATTCTTTGTGACCAGAAAGGATTAAAATCAGCCTATTTATTTCTGTTTTTACAAGTGTTACCTAATATCTGTTTTACTTGATGAAGCTGCTTCTATCTCTTGAATGTGAGGTGCTTTGTGTTTTTCTTTTTATCAAGTCCTAAAACTCCCTCCAGTCAAATAATGTGTTTTTGTCTTTTTGTTCCTCCAGTTGAATGTTGGAGCGTCACTGTGTTGAATGATGTGTGTGACGACATTGACATGAGAAGTCTGTTTTCACATCGATCTGCTCAAAGTGTAATTGTTCTCTGCTACGTGAAAAAAAATAAATCTGAATATAAGAGGCGGGCCTGATACGAGCATGATTTGTGACATCACGAGTAGTTTGGAAGCCAATCCTGGTCCAGTATTCATCATACATGAGAGAGATGTGGAAATCTGAAGCCTGCAGTGCAACACTGAGAATGAAGTCCAGTAGATAAAATTATATAAAATATATCATTTTAATGATGGAGAAAGAATAAGTGATCTGAATGATGTAATTATACTTATTTTCCTGCAAAAACTATGTCAGACAGACATTAGAGAACTTTGACGTATGCCTTAATACATATGTGGCGGAGGTCATTTGACCTCTCGTACTGCTCTGTAATTTCAATAGCTATCATATTACTGATGATTGAGATTAAAACTGACGACAACATCTCACCTCCAGTTCTCGCCTTGTGACGAACACGTCTACCGTCCATTGTTTCATCTACGCTGCTCATTCTGATTCAGTTTGTTTCTCACTGCAGCATGTTGTTGTACTACGTCAGCCTCCATTTTGTAGCCCATGAGAGCACGTCAGGGGATTACCCTGCTTCCTCTGGCACAATAATCTTAATAATAGCCTGTAGTTAGTTATGCACCATTATTTTCAAATCTTGTATTGTGTACATGTTTGAGATCAGACAGAGGCCCATCTGAGAGGCTGCTCTTTATGTGCGGGATGCAATAACAAACAATATAAAAGCCTGACAAGTCAACACAGATATAAGGATAGTGGTAGCGATTAAGATAATACACTATCTGGTCTTGTGTCATTGGTGTAAACTAGTCAGTAAAAATCAAGTAAATCCTCACAAGTCTTCTGGTCGTGCTGAACTTTTAGCAACTTTAATATGCAAATTCCAAAAGCAAATGATATTTGACAGTTTTAACATTTCGTTCCATGTAATTTGTTGCATCGTCCACTTTGTTCTCTGTTCGAGTACAGCCTGCTTCACAAAAGAGTCGTCATGGTTTCCAGAGAGCTGCGAGACCGTTGTTGACACAGTTATGTCTTTTATTGTCCTGTTCGCAACCGAACAAACACGCTTTCTAACTGACAGTTAGCCAGCCCGTTATCAAGCTCCGTCTGAGAGCTCCTTTCCCTCTTCAATAACTCTTTATTGAATAAAACGATGTACAGTCCTCAGAATGACATATCTAGGGAGACTCACACAGACAGCATGACTATGTTTACAGCTTGCTAAAGCATTAGCCTTTAGCTCACCAGCCGTCTATGGGAAATACACAGAAACTGTATTATGTAATGTGTAGTATGTGTAGCATTAGTATTAGCAATATTGCTTACATTTTTTAAATACATGATTGAATTTAGTATTTTTCTGTCACTGCATCATCCAGTGACAGTGTGAGCTCCCTGAGTTAAAGCACCATCATGCTTCAGAGCAGCTCCACTTGACTTCTCCCTGCTGCAGCTGTTGTCCATGTTTTACTTTAGTTTCTCTCCGTCTCAGCTTTCATAAAATGTTTCCCCTGATGTCTTTCCACATGAACCCCCTCATCACCTTGTTGAATTTAAAAGTGAGATTATGCCTCGCACTATTTTCAATGGATGCAATGTTGCAACAAATTACAGCATTGAAACACATTTGAATGTCCTGTAAAAAGGCTTAAACCAGCTCGAAAGGGTTTTCATGTGCAATGATACTGAGCCAAATGCATTTTTCAGATGTCAGAATACAACATGGGGATCTTTGCTCCTCTGTTCAGCTGATTGAATTTGGTGCCAATCATGCTTGTGTGTTTTAAAAATGCAGAGTCGCTTGTAGTACTTTCATCAATGGAAATTTGCTGGCTCATTATAATTTGCTAGCCACTGTGCCATCGTGCTTAAGGAAATATTTGCTCCCAGATTAAAAGGGCTTAGGGGCAGGAAGCGCATTTCTTTTTCTAAACAGTCTCTCTGTTTGAGATGAAAATTCCCTCTCGTCTTCTTTGGTTGAGAGATTAATGGTTTCCCTCTTTTGTTTCATAAACTGACATAATCCCAAAATCTCAGGACATCTGGTGTGCTTGTCGGAAGTGGGTGTTGATTAACTAATTTACTAGGGACGGTGCCATATCAATATTTTATTGCAGTGTAGTACAACGGTCATGGAAAATAAATGATGTCCAACAACATGCCACTACCAATTGAAGCCACGACAGCAAAGAGTGTTGATTTTAGCTTCAGATGGCTCCTGTTAATTAATCCCGCTGGTCAGAGTTGTGACCACATAATCTTATGTTATGTTGTATGATGTGTTGTAATGATATTACAACTACCACATTTGCATACATCATATACATGTACATTATGATATATCAGGGAGATTACACTGCAACATTTATAACATGCTATTTATAACATGTCATTTATTATTTTGGGGTCTTTAGTAGAGCTGCCCCAGATAACATCAACAGGAAACATGCAAAGCTTCGTTCCATGGTTCCCTTTCGCGGATGTCAGTTTACCTGGTAAAAGGTAAAGAGGAGAGTGAAGTCAATGTGTGGGAAACACTAAGCCATGTGTGCGAAAAAATAGCAAATCACTATGCCGCCACAATATAAATGTATGGGAAACCCTGTCGCCGACTTTTTGTGAGTTGCAGCTATTTTCAGTTGATTTCCTGTGTCGAGGCAAGGCACGTTTATTTGTATAGCACATTTCAATTCATTTAAAAGACATTAAAAATTGCATTAAAAACAAGTAAAAACATTAAGAAACAAACATTAAAACAAGTAGGCTAAAATAGAAAAGCTTTAAAAGAGACAAGACTGTAGAATAAAAGTCCCAATGTAGTTCAAAGACTTGGAATTGCTTCAGTTGAAAGCAGTGGCAAAAATAAATGTTTTTAGTCATGATTTAAAAGAGGTGAGAGTTGGAGCAGACCTGCAATTTCAGGGAGTTTGTTCCGGATAAGTGGCACATAGTAACTGAGTTCTGCTGCTCCATGTTTACTTCTGACTCTAGGGACTGAAAGCAGACCGGTACCTGACGATCTCAGAGGTCTGGATGGTTCATAACGTGGCAGCAGATCAGAAATGTATTTTGGCCTGAAACCATTTAGGGCTTTATAAACCAACAGCAGGATTTTGAAATCTATTCTTTGATAGACAGGAAGCCAGTGTAAAGATCTAAGATACGGAAGTGATGTGATCTATTTTTTTGGTTCTTGTTAGGACTCGAGCAGCAGCGTTCTGAATAAGCTGCAACTGTCTGATGGAGTTTTTAGGGAGTCCTGTAAGGACACCATTACAGTAGTCGAGTCTGCTAAAGATAAATGCGTGGACAAGTTTCTCCAAATCCTGCAGAGACATAAGTCCTCTTATCCTGGATATATTCTTAAGGTGACAGTAGGCTGACTTTGTAACTGTCTTAATGTGGCTGCTGAAATTCAGGTCTGAGTCCATAATTACACCGAGGTTTCTGGCTTGGTCTGTAGTTTCCAAAATTACAGACTGTAGCTGAGCATAGACTTTTAGTCGTTCTTCCTTGGATCCAAAAACAATTATTTTAGTCTTATCTTTGTTTAACTGAAGAAAACTCTGACACATTCAGTCATTGATATGTTCAATGCATCTACTCAGCGTTTGTATGAGATTATAGTCCCCTGGTGATATGGTTATGTAAATTTGTATCATCTGCATCACTATGGTAGCAAATGTCATTGTTTTCCATTATCTGAGCTAGAGGGAGCATGCAAATGTTGAATAGTAGAGGCCCCAGAATGGAGCCCTGGGGTACTCCGCTTGTGTTTCATCCGTTCAGATGTGTAATGTGTACCAATAGACACAAAGTAATCTCTCTCATTTAGATAAGATTTAAACCAATTTAGTGTTGTATCAGAGAGTCCAACCCAGTTTTCCAGATGGTCCAGTAGTATATTATGGTCGACTGTGTCAAACGCAGCACTGAGATCCAGTGAGATTTTTCCGCTGTCTGTGTTTAAATGAATGTCATTGAGGACCTTGACAAGAGCCGTCTCAGTGCTGTGATGTGGTCGAAATCCTGATTGGAAGACATCAAAACAGCCATTTATTATTAAGTAATTGTTCAGCTGTTAAAAAACAGCTTTTCAATTATTTTACTTAAAATTGGGAGGTTTAAAATGGGCCTATAGTTATTCATTAATGATGTGTCTAGACTTCTCTTCTTCAGGAGTGGTTTAATGACTGCAGTCTTCATGGCTTGAGGGAAGACACCCGAGAGAAGAGACACGTTGAAACTCTGCAGCAGATCTGGAATCATGCAGTCTGAAACTTTTTTGAAGAACCCTGCTGGTAAAATATCAAGGCAGCAGGAGGAAGATTTCAAATGCTGCATAATGTCTTGCAGGTTTTTGTCATTGATTGGATCAAATTGTGTCATGGTATTAGAGTTGGGTTTAGATGGACAAAACGACAGCACACCTCCAGTACCTTCATACTGAAGGTTTATCCTCATGTGTCATGTTTAACTTCGTACTTCCTGTCTTTGTCTGTTTTCCCGCCCTTTTTTCTGTGTTCACCTGTGTGTCATCTATTCATTTTGTCTGTCTTTCCTTTTGTCTCTTTCGTTCCTGTGTCTGTTCCGGTCCTTGTGTGTTTCTGTGTTCCCACTTCATTCTCTGTGACTTCTGGTTTGTCTTCAGTTTTCTATGTCTCTTTAGTTTCCTCAGTTTATTCCTGAGCTCATTAACTGATTCTTATCCCTCACCTGCTTCCCACCATATTCACGACTGTGTTGCAATTCAAAGATGTACAGTTGCTGGAAATTGAACCTTGGGTCATTGATGACATAAGGAGTGTAATGCGCCTCAGCAACGTTACATGGAGCTGAAAGCCTGTCTGGTGCTCTCAGAAAAGGATCCAGTATTAAGAAAGAGTTCAAGAGCACGGTTCAAAGTATGCTGGAGTACTCGGATCAGGAGCAACAAACTTTCAGTCAGTGACTGACGTTTCAATGCCATGTGCGTCTTCAACAGAGTTAGACTGACTTGGACTATGTTCCTGAAGTGTCTGAAGTTATTTTTGGACCTCTATGGAGCAGAAAGAGTTTCATCCTCACTTATATTGAAGATACAGACCAGCATGAGCAGACCAGTGGAGTTGTGTCTATGGAAACACAGTCATTCAGTTAACACAATAGGAGAGGCGGCGTGGGGTCAGGCACTGATGCTATTGAATATCCAAGGTATGGAATTGAATGTGAGAGAAATCACATCCATTGGCAGATTGTTTCCATTGCTTTTACGGTTTTTCTTTCTTGCTTCTGACCTGCCTGTGTGAGATGTTCGAACAAGGCTGAATCACCCTCGTTGCACAGCGATTAGATCACGTTAGATTTTCACTTTCAAAACGCAAACAGAGCTACAGTTTGTCATCTTTTACTAACTGATTTACAGGTTGCTCCGCAATAGCTGGCACCAATGATGAATATATTCTCTTTAGAAAACGTCACTTAAACCTGATATTTATCTTTGTGAGTGGCTTTGTTGCACAATATTTGATATACTGAGAAACACCAAGTTAGTCAGTGTTGAACACAATTACACTGGCAGTTTTGGGTGTTCCTGTGATGGCACATCTCAAGTGATCTTCCATCCTGCTATGTTCTCTCAACATGTCGTTCGAGTAGTTTGCTACAGCAGCTTGTTAGGTGCGTTTCACACTAAACTTTGCAGTTGCATCACCATTGTGAAATGTAGATATAAGTAGTTGAAAGATTCAAGATTACAGCAAGTAAAATGGAATAGTACAAAGAGAGTGTATGATCGTGATGGGCTGTCAGCTCCTGCAGAGGAGGTTTATATGTGCAGGTAAAGTGAATGAATATATTTAAGCTTTTGGATTCCATGTACATTTAATACTTTTCATGAAGACGAGAACATGACGAGAGATTATAAATCTTAAATGAGCCTTCAAAAACGCTGTCTGTCGCAGTCTCATTCTTCCTCTGTCTTCTTCCTGGTATCCTTTGTGGTCGTCAGTGCGATCAGGGATTCTCCCAGTTTACACTTTAAACAGCAGCATGCTGATTTATTCTCTGTCATCTTCTAAAGTCTGGCTCCGCGAACTGTCTTTTGCTTATGCACTCGCTGTTCAACTTGTTGCCGTTTCCCAGCACCTCCTTTGTTTCGCAGACAGCTGCCTTTCTTTGCCTTCACACACTCCAAAGCTCTCCACACTGGATCTTCACTCTGATAACTTTCACAGTTTTACTGAGCGTTTCTCAATCAATCTGTCAAACGCTGATGTTAAATCAGCATAAATCAATGTCTCCTCTTCTTAAGCAGCCTCTGGCTATTTCAGTTATTTTCCCGCGGATCATTTCCCTCCTTGGCCTGCGTGCCCTCCTGACCATGCATCTCGGCCCTGATGCCTCCCTCCTCAGCGACAGCCATGATAACCTTTGAGCTGCAGTTTGGAGCCTGTTGCTGAACTGCTCGGTCTAACATTTTTATCATTTTACAGCCTGTAAAGGTTACTTTCTGCCAACCAAAAAAAAAGCTCAGCTAGAGCTTTTTCTTCCTCCAACAATTCTGCTACACATTTTCGTGTTCCACATCAAAGTGTTGCTGGCATGTTATTTCTCCCTCAGGCTGTCCTTCCTTTCTCAACGTAAACTTTGAAATTTCCCTGCTTGAAAACAGTTTGTTAATTTGGAGACACGTTTTTTTTTTTGATGTTGCAAAACTTTGGTCCATGACACACACACACACACACACACACACACACACACACACACACACACACACACATACACAAACGTGCACGGTTCAGTGTTTGGAGTCGCATTCCTGCCCACATAGTCACAAGGAAAGGATACAGTAAACACTGCAGCCCTTACACTGCGCTCTGGAATGAAACTGTCATTGATGTCCTTCAGCCCTCATGGGTTCAGGCAGTCAATTACAAACACAATCACACACACACACACACACACACACACACACACACACACACACACACACACACACAAACACAGTTCGTTGGATCTCAAGACAGGGGTAAGACATCTTCAGCTAACCTTGTGGCAGTGTATCATCTCACATACTGTGTAGCATTCTAAAGAAAAGAGCTAATATAACTCTCAATTAATTATTAAACCAGCAAGGCACTGGCCTTTCTAATCTTTTATTAAATTCAGCTTGTATTAATTAAGAACAAAGGTAGGATTTGTTCTCATCTCAAGCATGCACAGGCATCAGGGGGGGAGTGTGAGTTAATGAGTGTAATAACTTATGTTTTAATTTTAACCTTAAATATTCTGAGGTCGCGCTGACTGCAAAAGCAGGCAGCGGAGAGTCTAGCTTGAGGTCGGACGCAGGGGAAACAAGTCCGACATGATAGTTTGTACATTGTTTTTCAATCCGCCCAAAGTTCTTTGTGTTGTAACAAGTCCGCAGCTCCACGTTCACAATTAAGGCGGCAGCCGTCCAGTCATCCCTCACTGTTTTCCTCCATCTCGCTCTCTCCATCTCTCACACTCCTTGTTTCTCCCTCTATCTCACACTGTGCACCCATCTGTTTCGAGAACTTCAAAAACACTCCGTATCCCCTCGCTGCTTCTCTTCATGAGTTCACTGCAGTTCAGTCCGACGCTTTATTAAAGTCCTAAAAAGCCCGACTTCAAAAAGGAAAGAATCTCATCTTTTGCTGGTATTTAAGCACTTTATGAAAAATGGCAATGCAAATGTTCATGCTGTTTCGTTTGTTTCTGTGTGAAAAGCGAGCTGTGCTGAATTAAGCCGGTGCATGGGCGTGATGCGTTGCAAGCATGAAAGATAGACTAGAGGGTGAACGAGTAGGAGTGTATTCATCCTAAACCGCGGGATCTACTTAGAGATGCATATTGGATTAATAGAGCTTGGCGGCCTGATTTGGAGTGGAGTACTCAAGCTGTGTTTTCTGTGACCTCGCTCATCTCCGCTCAACCTGTCTCCACTCTGGATGGGCTGCAGGCTTTTTATCAGTGTCCTCAAATCACAACCCTGGAGAGCATCGAGAGCTGTGTGTGTGTGTGTGTGTGTGTGTGTGTGTGTGTGTGTGTGTGTGTGTGTGTGTGTGTGTGTGTGTCCTGTCTTTGTGTCTCGGCCCGTGTGCTGGGAATGGATCCATTATTGGAATAGCCTTTCACTTCTGAGTGGTAGGATTCCTCTGAGTGCGCAGATGAATCTACTGTATGTGTATTTTGTCTGCAAGGCGAGCATTTGATTGGGGTGTCAGGTCTCTCTCACCCGTTTTGGCGAGAGGTGTGTGCGATGTGTTTTGCAGCTCTGGCACTGCTTGACTCCAGCTGCCTTTGAATGCAGCTTCAAAGCCTGCCTCGTTGAATGTTTCTCTCCACACGTTCTGGCACCATTCACTAACCCCCCCACCTCCTCCTCCTCCTCCTCCTCCTCCTCCTGTTCCTCCTCCTCCTCCCCTCCAGCTCTCCGCTGTGTTTTTCCAGTTCACTTTTTGCCCTTGTGTCCTTCCCACCTTGCCGGGTCCTCCATTCTGCTGCACACCGTGTCCTCTGACAACGCCCTCTTGCCGGTCATAGATGGAGCCTGCCTCAACTTTGACCTCAGCACGGACCACAGCGCCAGAGATCAATGGAGTCAATGGTGAAAGACAGAAATATGGAGGCAGAGGAAGCAGTCTGGCATATTCTGTATCAGGACGGAGCAGCTGTATCGGCCTGTGTGTGTCTCCTCTGCTTCCTGTCTTTTATTGATACATAAAAGAGCCCGTTCCAGCATTTTGGATGTGGCCAGCTTATTTTGCAATCACTCAAAATGAGGTGGTGTATTTTATTATATATGGACGTTAATATAATTATTCCGATTATGAGGATTATTCTCCAAACCCCACTGAGTCCACAAGTGCAAAGCATTCATAACAAAAGCGACACATAAACGATCCCGTAAAATACATTTCACTAAGTCCTACTCATTTAGTATTTTTATTATTAACTTCTTCGATTAAAAGAGGTGATGTGTGGGTCAGTCAAGGACACTTCTGTAAAGGTATTAACCGCTGATAGTAAATTGAGATAGCTCTCAAAGAGTCAGAGCCGTTTCAAGGATTCTGCTCGGGGCAACGAACCAACCTTATTATACACACACACAAACTATTTGATTTAATTTAGTACTCAATACCAAAACCTTGTGTGTGGGAGGTGTTAGAAGGTAGTAAAGGTTGCACTGTGCCTCTGTATGAATACAACTAGTAGCCGAACGGTCGATGAATGAGCCAGTGATTGTGCAGCATGAATAAAGAAGCTGATGTCAATCAGCAAATGTAAGGACACCTTCACTGCTCTGCCTGAACTACTGCTGCAGTCCTTTCACTAAATATCAGTAACTCCAGCGCAAGTTAGTTGGATGTTTTTTGGCTTTTGTACTAAATTCTGGTTTACTACAGCACAACTTGAGTTATATTCACTGGTATAAAAAGGACCCAAACTTCATACTTGAGTCAAAGTAAAGATTTCATGTTAAATGATTACTTTGGTAGTAGTACTTGAGTTAAAGTTTCTGATATAGAATTCACTTAAGTATTAAAAGTACAAGTAGATGACACAGGTATTTACATGTATATTTAGAAACTGTGTGGGTTTGACTGATTCTGGGCGATTATTGGATCTGAGATTAAATCATTTTAAATGCAGCATGTGATCTGAAAAGTAACCAGTAACTAAAGTTAGCATATAAATAAAGTGGAGTTAAAAGTACAATATCTGCCTCCAACATGTAGTGGAATGGAAGGATTCATAAACAGAATATTGAAATAGAGTACAAGTACCTCAAAATTGTCCTTACGTACAGTACTGTATGTTTTATTACTTACTAATATTATGTTTCATTTACATTCAGAGTGGAAGGCAAAGGAAGAATTGACATTTAAACTGTGCGTATGACAGTTAATGCTTTGACTTGACTCTAAACAAGCCCTGAGGTTTGCCAAACTAATGTCTAATCCAGTTATTGATTAATAAGATTCAGCACACAATGTACAGCTGACTCTTTGGTACAACTTTGACCTGCTGTCCTTACTTTAGTTATGCAATCAAGAGGTGTCACGATAATGAGTGTACACAGAGGTTGATATCATGTGAATAATCCAGCACATCTGTAAAGCCTTGTGGATCTTTTGTTTCTTCAACTGACTTCTACAGTAATGGTTACAGACTCTCTCTCCAACTCCTTACACATATATTACACTATTCTGAGAGTAATTTATTGGTCAAGAAAAAACAGTAAACAAGGTTAAATATAAATGTGTTTGATAGTATTTCTTATTTCAAAATAAGTCAAGATATCATAATTTTGATTGACCACAATAATCATGTAGTGAAAATGTGATGTAGTGACAGCAGTAGTTTTGTTCTGCAAGAATGGCACTCAGTAGAGTGCATACCTCTGCCAAGGCCTTTTAATTCAATTAAGCCTTATCAAATAGTAAATAAATATGAAACATGTTTATATGTTTATCAGTCACTTAAATACGACTGATTTTTTAAATCAGGATTCATTCATTATTCCCTGAGAAGTTGAAGAAGAAAGAAAGAATAAATCCCCGATCCGTCCCTTTATCTGGATCTGCACCAAAAGTTAATAGGTCTGTTCTGGGCCGAGACCCATCCCTCATCCAAAGTTTAGCAGACATCTGTTCAGCAGTATTTGTATAATCCTGCTGACTAACCAGCAAACCAACCAACAAACAGACACAACCTCCTCAGCGGAGGTAATTAGGCATTATTAACAATGTCACTGCACTAACATCCTGTTTTACCTCCAAATAAAGTGGTTTGGATACACTGGGTACTCTGTTTCCTTGTTTGTACCTTGTCTGTCTGACTCCCCGTGTGTTCGTTGCAGTTTTGTTATGTTCCAAATGCTCATCAGTTATATTGATGAAAACAAAAAAAATACAAATATGTGAGAAAGACCTGAGTTATAATGAATTAGTTGATTATATTTTGTATTGTTTTTGATTAAAAAAAAAACACCCCTTTAAAATAAGCATGATAGTAATATGTTCTATACGTGTCCGACACATTGACTGCCTCTTCAGTAAATGTGATTATAATGAGCAGACCTGAGGTAATAAGAGCAGAGGATGATTTCTTATTGTTACTTATTTTGTCTAGCTGTGGGGAGACATTGTCCAGAAGCTCCTGGGGAGCAAGATAAATGAATGAAGAAGAAATTCTGCCACTGTGTGTGTGTGTGTGTGTGTGTGTGTGTGTGTGTGTATGTAGCTCCTGTCCTTACACCTGACTCACACCTACGGTTCGCCAAATGTTCGCCCACACTGTCACCACCTGGCCACTGCTGTGCACTGTGTGATTGCATTGTGTACGTCAGTGTGCTTGTGTGTGTGTTTGTGTGTGAGACGAGGTGCTCTCTAACAGATGGAGTAACCTAATACATGTCTCATTTCTGCCCCGCTGTCCATTGGCCCTCATGGTCCGCTGGTGATGCTATCTGGGCCTTACCAGCATCCTGTCTGCTTTGTTCCTGGAAGCATCTCTGCCTTGCCCCACCCTTCTCTGCTCTGCGCTTCTCTGCTCTGCCTTGCCGCCGCCGTCCCATAATCCCGGGGCAGCCGGCCTCGGACACACACTGGTCCCGCAAGAGCAGCTAGCAGGTGGAGCTGCTCTCAGGTTACCTGGGACAGGTGGCTCTGTGGGAGTGAGATGTGTCTGGAAAAACAACATATTGTTTACAGTCAATGAACAGATGCTGCTTTTGTTGTAGAGCGGTTCATAAAATCATAACTGAACGTGAAGCCTGCTGGGAGGTTTGTGGATTTGTCAGCTGGTGCAAATGTCTGTGCGCTCGATATTTTCGTGTTAAAGCTTCATTACTGCAGATTTGTTGATTCGCTGTTTTTTACTGCAGAAACATGACATTTACAAAATGGTTGAAGCTTTTATTTTGGGAGTCTTCCAAAAAAAAATGTCATGATTTAATGTTCAAACAAACTTTCTCCTGAAAAGCCTGGTCTGATCTGATTGGTCACCCAGTGTGTTTCAGAATCAACTGTGCCGGTGTTTTGGCAACCACAGCCGTGCTGAGGGTGTGGTTGTGAGATGAGAATACATGGTTGCGACATCACAACCTCAGTACTGACCCTCAAGTACTGACGGCTTATTTAAAGGCACAGTTTCTGAATACAGGCTGTGTGCATTTCTCTGTAGAGTGATGTTTTTGTTTTTATTCAGCACCTACACATATTCAAAATATAAAATCGCACTTTTTCCAATATGGAACCTTCAAAACTGACATTTTGGAGATTCAGGGTTTCTACCTGATGCCCAGTGTGCTGGCATGTGTCTTTATGAATGGCTCTGCAGCCCTCCTGCCAGTCCTCTCTCAGCGTCCTGGACAGGTTCTGTTTTGTCACCGGGACCAGGTGGCAGCAGCTTCTCCATCCATCTCCATGCCGGCTAGAGGTGACACCCCATCAGCCAAATGGATTAGTCTCATTGGCTGGGTAATTTATTGATGTTTTCCTCTCCAGGGGATAATAGGTGTATGGGCTGCTGATTGATGAGGCTCGTGTCTGCCTCCGCAGCGCGTCAACCACAGTCAGCGGTCAGTCAGTCAGTCAGTCAGTCAGTCTGTCTGTCTGGCGGTTATGAGCAGCCCAGTTGACTTATGTAACACTCAGACTGATGTCCCCGTGCACATCAAATATGTTCATTTGACAGGTCGTTCATAGATTATGTGAAAAGACTGTTTTATGTCAAAGCTGAAGTCACTTAGAGCTTTGAGGTGTGAGCAATAAGTGACCTCCTGCTGACACAGATTTATTTCCTTCCAACTTTGGACTACCTGGAATCTGCAGCACTTGATCACACTTTAATTGGGGGCTTTGATTAACGACATCATATGCAAAGAAAGCAGAAATTATAATAAAGCATTCAGAGTGCACATTCACAGTCTCCTTGATGACAGTGTGACCGATTATCTGTTTAATATTGGACATGATTTAGTGGATATTCATATTTCAAATGTCCATGGAAGCTGAGAGGCCTAAAATCCTTGGGGAAAACATTATCTGGCTGGTGTAAGAGGTAAACAGAGGTAAAAGAGGAGCGGCAGAGACATTTCCCTCTGCCTTGTACTGCTGATCCGTCTGTAAAACACTCTCAGTCTAAGGAGAAACCGTTTTCCAGCCTCCTGCCTCCATCTGTGACACTGACAAAATAAATGCTATTGCTAATTTTAAGCGTGACCCAATACGTTCCCGCGAGCTCCTGCCCTGCTAATGTATGCTCTTGACCTCCTAGAGTTGTATCCAGGATGTCACAGGTCCCTGACATACAGCCCCTCTCCCCTCCATTAGAGGACACCTGATCCTGCACAGCCTCTCACTGATGAAAGAGAGCAAACAGCCTTGCGCAGGAAATGGGCTCAGGCTACTCAAACCCATTGAATTGCGTTTATGAAGAGCCCTCCAGTCTTTCTCTTATCATTACAAAGTGGCTCTCCTCTTTGTGGTGTAAGAGATACTACAGGTGGCAGCTAAATTACGGGGTTTGATTTAAGAGGCTTTCATAAGAAACCAAGAAAAAGGAGCAGCAGACTAAACAAATGGATCTCGCTTTTGTGTTACCGGGAATAGAAGAAGAATTTATATTTTCATCTGCGTGTATGTTTTCCTGCGCGCGCGTGCGGGGGTGTGCCTCACCTCCTCCCAGTCTGTCTCCTTGTCTCGGCTGGCAATCTGCACATCTGCCTGCTCATTGATCACAGAGGGAAGTGCTCAGCAGACGCAGCAGGACAGCCATAGCCTGAAAATCTAAACAGATGTGCACTGCTCCCGAGCATCCTCTCACACTCGCACAAATATCCTCAAATGTTTTTCCTAACCTTTATTCACCCAGCGATTGTATCGCGGAGCACACACACGCTGTTTTCCACTCTGTTTCATATTCGCACACACACATTCAAAGTTACAACCACGGCCTGCTTCTATTTACAGCTGAGGCAGTTTGGAGATAAATGGCTAATTTTAAGCACAACTATTTAACTTCTGTTGAACAGCGGCCACTGTGGCTGCATGTGACCATTACAGACACTTACTATAAAGCAAGGGAGCTCTGTTTGTCTGACCCAATCATCCCATCTGTTTCACACATGGCAGGCATGTTGTGAGGACCCGCTGATATTTGGTATCAACTGGACACGTGACATTAATAAATCTACACTAAATAGCCACACACTATAGGTAAGGTTATCGCACCAGATGGAGAAATACAGCACCTCACATTATCTCATGGGGAAGCAGACTTAAACAAAATGATGAATAGCATGGTCCAACGACTTGCTGCAGTGAGGAAAAAAACAACAGCAGAGGGTTAATCGATGCAGTTAACGTGGGTTTTCTATCCTTCGGTTCGAACTGAAGGACAGGTGATGCTAACTAATGTTAGCATCAACAGCAACAATGTTCACCATTGCTTGGCAGCCACATCTGCTCCTGTTACCTTTCTCATTGGTTTGTTGTAGTACGGCTCGGAAAGTACTAATGTTATCATCCATTAGTCTTTTAATCATAAATATTGAACATGTTTGATATTATCTGTGAGCGTCTCGGGTGGTGTAAAACTGAATCTGTACACCTCTCACATTACCAGATAATCTTTGGCAAACACCAGTACCAATCAAGGACCTAGACCAGATTTCTCTGATTTCTTCAGGAGGGGTGGGATTGTGTTGAATGTTAAAAGTTCCCATTTCAGATCTTTTCCTGATGAAATGAGTGAGGGTCAGGGCCACACCTGGTGGAGATGACAGTGACGATGATGTGATATCTGGGGTTTATCACATATATATTTCATGACGCTTGACTTCTCTAAGATATGTTCATGTGAGTTTAAAACCCCAATGATGCACACACTGCCAGGGGATGCAGCCACGTCATGGCAGGCATATTGCTCAGTATCTAAGTAAGTGTCATGCGTAATTTTGTTTGACTGAGCTTCTCCTGAAAGCTTCGAGCAGCAATACCAAAAACTGGTGCCTCACTAGTTTCATTTAATTTCCCAGGATTGAGCCAGTTGATTTAAACAAATCATCATTTAACAACAATGTCTTTCAAACTCAGACACACAGTCTTGTTGTAAGCATACTTTTTATGTGACCTCTCTTTGTTAGAGGTGCGCAGTACAAGATACCATCATAGAATATTCATAAAATTATTTCCATCAAGAGGGAAAATTAGTCCTTCACGATCAGAATCAGTCAATGCATGTGCATAAGTTACTCCAATAAGCCGTGTTCATAAATGTGTTCTTGATGTAGAAACACCCTTTCATCCTGTGTAATTTACATGAACCAAACACAGGGATGGAATTTGATTTTACTGGTACCACTGCTGTATGGATTCTGTTTATTGCTTTGATTCTTTATTGGTTCTTGATCAGAGATATACCGGTTTTCAGAGTCAACACAGCGGTTTTATTAAGTCTGAACACAGTGTAGACACAGTGGAAGAAAGCTGGCAAAAGTCTGTCATCATCTAAAATGGATGAAATGAAAGAATATTTGTTATCATGAAGGTTTTCTTAGTCAAAGAAAGAAATCTGCTAAGCCTGCCTGCACGGCGCAAATGTTATTAAAACAGGATATTTACCTTTGGTCACGGACGGGCTGCTCGGTTGAAAAGCAGTGCCGCCTGTGCTTAGAGCATCAGATACGTGGCATTCCTGGAATTTTGCTCAGTTTCATTATATTGCTGGCGTGTCAACCCTTACATGAAATTATGATTTTACAAGCATTGGAATTAGAACTATTTTCATCTTTTTTCTTGAAATGAAGTCTTTAAACTTTCTCTTCCTCTTCGCCATGACTCCTACTTGTTACAGGCTTCCAGCAGCGTAGACACATGAGTTTGACGTCATTATTCTGCAATACACGACTGTAAGAAAAAACATGCCGGCATCAATAAAGACGCAGATTAGCTCGGAGGCGTACGGTTCTGATCAATCAGGCAGTTGGGAATCGATTCTCAACTGAAACCAATTCTTGATTCCCATCCATAACCAAAAACTGCATGTAAATGATGCTGACACTCATGCTGTGTGTGTGCAGTGTGTACAGTGCCTATGTCTTATTTATCTAGCAGCTGAGGCTTTCACTGATTTGAAAAATTAACAGAAAATCCAGTTCTTTCTGCTATTTTCCTCTTCCTCTCATTATCTCTGTAAGTTTACGAATTGGGTCAGAAAGCATCAAATTAAGTAAAATTTTCGCTTAAGCTCAAACTTTTCCAGCTCACGCAGATGTGTCTGCACCTCAGTTCACACCACCCAGAATCCATTTGCATTCTACTCCTGCATCTATTTACTGTTATAATACATTGTGAATTTAGCCACAAACGTTATTTGTTATGAATTCAACTTTTGAATTTGCGGTGGGAAAAAGAAGATTATGGCAATTCTTTTTTCAAAAGTTCATGGCTGATATGCACTCCCCCAGCAGTGAGCAGACAGAGGGAGGGATGCTCATTTCCTTTGCTCAGATAGTGTCATATTTTCACAGTGTGGACCTCCTTATGCACCCTAAATTGCACACAGAAGAACACATTAAATGTTCTACACAAAAGAAAACAGAGCTGTCACATCGTTTCTCAGTTCTGTCCAAGGACCCAGAGCTCTGTGTAGGCAGACGAGCGTCATTTGACCTCAGAGAAGCATGAAGAGAAAGAAATTAAACTATTCGAGCAAGAACAATCAAATAACAGAGATAGAATGGCGAGCTTTTGGAGCACAAAAACCAATAACTTCCTCTAATGTCCCCTAAACCAGCGCTTCCCCCGCCCTCACAAAGCAGTCGTAGCTATCACTCCCAACAAAGAGATGTAGTGGACTAGCTGCACTATAAATGGGATTTCGGCATCCCGAGCTATTCTCCGGTCCAAAGCTTCATTTCATTGACTCTCAGCTCCCCTGCTAAGTTCAGTAATGGAGCTTTAAATCCCCTCTGTTGTTGGGTCCTCACTCATTTTGCTACAGGGTCGATGATAGAGCTCTCGCTTCTTATGCCACCTTGTTGATAAGACTTCACTTTGTGCCTTGAAATGCTGCTGATTATTTTCCCTCCTCGCATCAGCCACGCACGCCTCCCTCCTGCCCGCTCTGGATGCTTTCCTCCCTGCGGACATCTTCATGGTCATGCCTCTCCCGGCTGACTAATATGCTGAGATTAATACTCTCTTCTAAAATGACTTTTTTTTGTAAGATTCTGTGAGCTCTTTAGCTGTGTTGACGGGTCAAACCCCCAAATCTTCCTTTCTTTCTGTTACAGATGCTTTGATCGCCCGTTAGAGCTGTGTGTGTTTGTGCTGTGCATGTCAGAACAGTCCCATTAGAGAAAACAACAGATTGAGAAAAGCTGGGAAAAGTGAAAGAGAGGCTATGCGTGGGAAGATTCCTGTGACTCTGATCATTAAGGATGGGATGGATGTTTGTGGGGAATTGCCTCTATTTGACTGTTTCATGTTTCTGAGTGAGGTTGCTGCCTATTTTCTGACAGCTTGCCATGGTTGTGATTACTGGGGCATACCATCACCAGCTTTCAGCAAAAAGTTGTCCCACCTTCCACTGCATCTGATTCCATCTTGTGTTGTTCTCTCGCTGTCTTTCAGAGGCCTTCGACCTGGTGCTGCGACACGGCCGTAACTCCACCCTCGCCATGCTGAAGTCAGAGTTCCCAACTCTTGGAACAGGTGCCCAGAGCTCTGTTGGGCAGCTCTTCCTGGACATGTCGCTCTACATCCTGGGCTCGGACTCACAAGTGGACCACATGGTGACGGCGCTCTATGGTCGCCTCTTCCCCCTGGCGTACCGCCGCCTGCTGGGGGGCAGCGTGTCCACTGCGACTGAGGAGTGTGTGAGAGGAGCCTGGAAGGACTCAGGAGCATTTGGCTCTTTTCCCAAACTGATGATGACCCGTCTGTCTCGCTCCCTCCTGGCCACGCGAGTCTTTCTCCAGGCGCTGAACCTGGGCATCGAGGTTGTCAACACCACCGACCACCTGCGGCCCGGCCGGGACTGCAGCCGGGCCCTGCTGAGGCTGTGGTACTGCCCGCACTGCCAGGGCATGCTGGGGCCGCCAGCTTGCAGAGGCTTCTGTCAGGCGGTGATGCAAGGATGTCTGGGGGGGGCAGCCGAGGTGCAGCCTCATTGGAGGAGCTACGTAGACGGGCTGGGGAAGTTGGCGGGGGCCATGAGGGGAGAGCAGGACATGGAGGCGGTTGTTCTGAGGCTGCCTTCAATGATCAAACTGGCTCTCAGGCACGCTGTGAACGCACGCACCCGTCTTACTGCCCTGGTGAGTTTAGAACACAAACACACCTACACAATTAGTAAGACTGCAAATAGCACTGCATTAAAAATACAAAGGGCTGCAGTGGTGTGGGCGTCTTCCTAGAAAAGAGAAAATTAAATTTTCACCTGCAGGAGTCAGTCTGAAGACACAACACACTGCAGTGTGTTCACAGTTTATGAAACACATATCCTCATCTGTCTGGACAATTGTCAGATAAACAGCAGAATTAAGGCAAAGTCACACGTCTCTGTGGATATTTCCTCTGTCTCTAATTCAATACAGTTGAGGCCACGCAGCTGATGAATTCAATCATGTATTTCCTGTTTTGGGGCAAACTCAATTATGCGTGAAGAGAACTGGACCTTGTGTTTCAAGATGGGGAAAGTTGTCAGGCTTACGTGCTTTTGGTTCTGCAGAGCATGAGCACCACAGTCTCCCTCTGGCTGAGCTGAAGGTATTCCCGCTGACTTCCTGAAACATGAATAGCGTGAAAGTAATTAACTGATATCGCTCTGGCTTTTTCCTTTTATTGGACCAAATGGCTTCCTTTGCATGTAGAAAAGATAATAGTTGAGTTGATCTGCGGAACTGACGTGCTTGTAAAGGGGTCTGTTTGCGTCTTGTGGAATTCCTAGTGATTCCTCGTTTAATGAAGTGGACAGAGCTGATGTGACATCATCAGTGTTTTACACATGTATTACACATTACTTGTGACATTTTTTTGAAAAAGTAATGCAAAGTAATCATTACTTTACTTCTTTACTCCCTGTAGAAAGTAGTTCCTTACATTACTCATTACCTAACTTGCGTTTCTCCACAACATTGCCCTAGACGCATCGTTGCATAATTGCCAGTTAAGAATATGAAGCTAAACCTTACTGATGTTCACACATCAGCCTTATTTTAACAAGCAGGACAAACACAAGATGTTTTATGGTCTGTAATAACATATATGACATCCAGTATAATGACAGTCAGCCTAAACAGCACTTTAGGCTGTAGGCTATATAACAGCCTCAAAATATAACTATATCTTTAAATGAAACAACATAGAGATTAGCATTCGTAACACCTCTTAGTATCACTATTAATTGCTTCAGAATACTTTATCAATCAATAACAACAAAGGAATAATGTGTTTAAATGGCATATGAACTGTGCACTTAATGCGCCAAACTCATTAAAACAGCATTCAAATCATGGGTTTTGAAGGCTTGTCCAGCTTATTTGGCCCGTTCACTCACTAAAGCTCTAGTTATACCTCATGAGGATAAATCTCTTAAATGTTGCGTTGCTCCTTTGCTCAGCCCAAAGAGGTGAGGCTGAAGAGCCTCTTCATGGGCAACCTGTACAGCGTCCCTGTATTGAACCTCATGGATATCAGAAGCGGTCAGGAGATTGATGCACAAGTTTGCATGAAAAGTCACGTTTGATGATTTTTTCCCATTCACCCATTATGCAGATCACTGAAGAACGTATGTAAAGTAGCTAAGTGACGACATATTTGCAAGTAACGCGTAACGCTACTGCATTACAGACAGATGCAATGGGATTACAATACCACCAACACCAGTACTAGCTTAGCTAGCAGGGTGCATCCATAATTCAATCATAATTCAATTGTCTGGGATGCTAAACTTGGCAAAAGAAAAACAAAAATTGAGTGTTTTTCCGTACAACCTCACTGAACAGGACTTTTTAAGTCCACCAAAAATATAGAATAATAAAACACCCCAAAGGAAGCGACGTCCACTTCCATAACAAGGTCACTCAATAGAAATAGTGATGCACTGGGTTTGTTTTTTCCCACTGTCATCACCCTGTTCGGCACAATATTACACTTCCAGACTGCTTTGTTTTTTACCCACATCACATGCCTTTCTGGTGCTCATAGCAGATCAGTCTTGTCGGGCAGACAGCAACCTCTTTCACTCATGCTGTTCATGTTACAGAATACACTGCCAGGAACATGTGCTCACAGGTAGCATGACCATTGCAAACCATCGCCAAATGATTGCAGTAAATTATAGCACCATCCAGCACCATCACTGCGCCAACACCACAGCTTTCTTTGAAATGAAAGAGGACTTTTATGTCCCTGTCCCTTCAAAGGACCCAAAGGACATGAAGAAATGAAAGAAATACCACATTCGTACAAAGTTAATTTCAGTTCTTCAGTTCAGACTTTTATCTGTGGTCGAGGGTAAGTGATCCGGGCTGCAATTCTTCCAACAAAGACGACATTACCTTGTAACAGGACGCAGCTACAACTGACCTACGGCATATTCTCTACCCACATCCGAAGCGAGAATGCACCTTGGGCTGAACTGAATCGAGACGGAGAAATAATAGCGAGGACAGCGAGGGAGGGAGGGAGAACAAGGTTGTATTTTTCAGGCTGCCAGACAGATTCTCTCAGCACGTCTCCCTGAAACTCGTCTCTCACTCCTCGGCAGCAGTGACCCGTTATGTGTGGTTTCAACTGCAATAAAACAGTCAAGTTTGTTCGTAGCCCACATGTGAAGTCAGGGTGAAGTGCTCATGAAATATGAAGGCCCTTCTTCTCTCTGAGTTACAGAGCTGGATGTGCCTTTCACTCCTGTATATCTGCTGAACTTTTCACTCTCACACCCCGAATCCCCACGGCGACCAGGTTTCCACTCAGAGCCCATCATTTATTAACACACAGGTTGACCTCACTTGCTCTACAGCGCGAGGGCGTGGCTGCATCCATGAATCGCTGACTTAGGGGAAAATGCTCTGTGTGTGTGTGTGTGTGTGTGTGAGAGAGAGAGATCCTTATCCAAAATTAAACAACGCCTGTGTGGGTTTATTTAAGACTGCAGTTCCAGTCACTGCAGATGACTTTAGACTGTGTTTATGGCTCTGACTCTGGTTCCAGTATATGGGATTAAAGCTGCTATGGTAGCGTATTGTTCAGCACTGTGACAAGGTCGTGTGTGTGTGTGTGTGTGTGTGTGTGTGTGTGTGAGTGAGTGTTTGAATGTAATCTTGCAGAGACACTCCTTGCTCTGTGGTGTCATTGAGGGGACAGAGGCATCGTTTCCCTAAAGTCTCACAGAGGAGTCAACCAAAATTAGACAACACCTTGAATCACCTCCAATAATATCCATAATTTTATGGATTAAAGGACCGTTGCCGTGTTTTTTCATATTTTAGCCAATTAACTATTAAAGGTGTAATATGTAAAATTGGCGTTCTCTTGAAGTTATACTAAATGTAAATTGTGGGTTGTATATCAGAAGAATAACTGCTTACTGCTGCCAACTGTAGCTACCAGTTAGCTAGCTAGTTAGCTCAGTTAGCAGTGCATCTAGCAGTCCAGACTGGGAGCTTGAATTACAGGGAATGCATTGGCATTTACACCGATAGCACACAAGTTTGGACCAGTATGGGTCGGGCTTGGTGTTTAACATGCTAACTTTGGTAGATGTCTCTGCAACACACATAATGTTAAAGCTGTTATTTCTTCACATTATAATGATGATTTTAGTTAGTTCTTTTAATGTTTTCCACTAAAATTCTTACATATTGTACCAACATTTTGAGGAAAAACAACTTTTTCTGTCCTTATTGGTTATAAAGCAGGTCTTGGTGACCTCAAAATGCTCAATCCATAGAGAAATGCACACAGTCTGTATTCCAGCTGTTTTTTAACATTAAAGTGTGTTAACATTTCTGGTAGACCTCAAAAATAAAAGTATGAACTTGAATATGAGCAGAATTTGGGACTGTTAATTGCCATTGTAACAAAACCAGCTTACATTTAATATAGTTATCTTGTTGTCACTTACATCATTGTTAAAAGGTAGTGAGATGGGAACAACACAATAATATGAAGAGAAGATTGTTTTTAACTGGTTTTCCTGTATGTGTGCATGGACACTGACTCAGCTCCACTAAGAAGAGATGACGCCTTCTCACAGTGCGCTGAATATGTTTCATGGACTTTTTACCTTCAAAGTGATGAACAAACTGAACAAAGTTACACTCACTAAATTTTTCAATTTTATTTTCATCTGCATGAAAGCAAAAATATGTGATATAATTATCACATAATCATATAGTTGCTTTTAAATTATTCAGATGGAATAAGGTTTCATTTTCAGAGAAAATGAGACAGTCCCATGGAAAATCAGTGCAGTCCATGTGCTGCTTACAGTCCATTCATCTTGTACCCTGTTGAGACAGACAGTGACATGGGTTGTCGGTGGTCTGTCTCTACGGGTCAATGTGCATCAGACAAGCATCTTTGACCCTCCCTCTGACTTATGTTGAACAGCAGTGCTCAACTTTGGTTACCAGGCATGCATGTATGGAAATATTGAATGATTTTGAAGGGAGTCATGTCATCGACTCCTCGACAACAAAAAGATAAAGAAAGAGTGAGAGAGAGGAAATAGAAAGCATGCGCATGTGGATGAGCGAGAGGGATCAAATGTGCACATAGGGAGGGATATTTATAACCCCCATTTATCTGGTGATTACTCAGTGTAATTCTGTGCAGTTCTGTGAATTAGCCTGTGATTGTATGTAACTGCATACAGCCTACAGTGACAACCAGATATTAAGCTGTGGCAGGTGTCTCACATGAAAAGGTCCAACATAGATCAGATGCAGGTTCAGTAGGTCCACATTACACAGTCTCAGGTTTAAATCAGTGTCCATTGGTCAGATACCTGGTGGGGTGGGTTGGTGATGTCATACGCACAAGTGGCTTTAAATAATTTTACTTTGACTAACTAAATAATAAGTAACAATCTTTGAATTTTTTTTAGCATTTTCAGGCCTTTAACAACAGTTTTCAGAAAGTCTCTGCCTACTACTGTCATAATAAAGACAACTGACATAAGTGTTGACAGACTAAATATACTGTCTAATGTATATTGTTTAACGTCACCACTAATCTGCTTTACTGGTAACATTGTCTGTTTTGGCAAATCTCAAGCAGTAATGTAAAGTATTAGGGTTGTTCTGATGTCAATACCAGTATCAGAACTGCCTCTGATGCTGCCTCAAATGCTTTATCGGGCATCAGCGAGTACGCCAGTCTGTGCACAAATCTAATACCACGTAATGTATTTATTAGAAACAGGACCCTGCTACTTCCCAGCAGCTCCTGTGCACATCCAACTACACAGATTTTTTTTCTTCTTAATGATGTGTGCAACCTCAAGCACGTATCAGCAAACTCAACAAGACAGGGGAAATTTGCTCGGTTAAAATGCCCCCCAAAAAATTAAGAATACACTTACCAGGATAAAATACAGTTTTCTAGGAAATCGATTAAACAAAACAGGAGCCAACACAGCAAGTCGCTCATTGCTGTTACTGGCAGCTAGTGTTTTAGAGCACCAGAGAAATAAAACGATTTCTACTCATGTAGTTAAACGTCAGTCACACTGAAAAATCCTACCAATATACTACAGATGTGTAAAGTGGGCAAAGCTTTAAGTTTTCAAAGAAATTATGATTTATTCCTACATTTTACATTTTTATTCAAGCTCTTGTTCATTTATGACTGAAAGTAAAACTGGATAAAGTCATTTTTTCGTATTTGTTTATGTCACAAAATGTTTAACCTGCGTAAGGCCAGATAAGATGACATCAACCATATCACATCCATACAGCATTAGTAGTATATGAGGGATCCAAAGTCATGGCAATGTTATCAATGGAAAGTTGGCTGTTTTAACAACATCATAATTATGTATTTGTTTTGATATGTTTTATAAGCAAGTATTCGTAATGCTTAACAGGATACCTTTTAATGTATTTGTGCCCTGAATTGATTGTTGGCCAACACAGTTTTAATCTGTTAATTTCTTAATGCCAATTTATCCATTAATTATCAGTCATTAAGATCCCTATGGCAGATGGCTATTTAAAAAATGCTAATGATAATATACATTTTAGTCATTTAATGCACTGGTGTCAGATCAGTACTTGGTATCAGTAAGGAAAAAATGTGGGCTTGAAATTATGTCTGCTTGTCTTTAAGGTGTGTTCGTGTGGCTTTTAAGTGGAAACCTAAAGTAATCGTTCAGTGATACTTAGATATTTTGCATACAACATTACAGATCTATGCAGAACTATGTCTTGGTTTGCAGTTTCACATGATGGTGAGAGCCGCAGCCGTGGTCTCTCACTTCACCTCCCCTCCAGTGAGAGTGCACACCCTTGTTACCGAGGGTGACAAACCAACGGATCGACTCTATCTGAGAAAAAAAGAGTCCTCGAGGTGTGAGAGAGACGTCTCCTCTCACACTGCGGACTTGAAACATGTTACTCTGCTGAGGAGATGACCACTCATTGTCCGCCAGCTGCGCTCCTCGGCATGTTAACATTCATTTCCTCCATCCGGTGCAACTCCAGCGTGAATCAACCAATGTTCAGAGAGACGGAGAGGGCAGCCAAGAGCCCTGCAGCTCCAATCTATTCCCCTGTCAACTTCCCACCTCTCTCCTGGAGTTTGATGTCATCCACCTCTACATCTCATCCTCAACATCCTTCTCTCTCTTTCATCCCCCTCCATTTATTTCTTTTTCCTCTTGTTCTTACACGCTGCTGTGAGAGAAGATGCATGATTTATGAAGCTCTATTTTTACCGGTTACCGAGGAGAAAGAGAGGAGAGAGGCGACGACAGAGAAGAGGGGGAGAAAAAAAGAAGGAGAAGAATGGAGAGGAGAGTATGAAGAGTGAGCCCAAGGGGAGAGAGGACAGGAGAGTGTGAAGGAGACATCCATCACCCCACGACCCCTTGGCTTAAAATGAAGACGGGAAGTAGGTTGAGACAGAAATATGATGGATCTGACCAAGATTAGAGGGGAAATACTGCAGAGAACAAGAGGTGCGTCTTCTCATACACAACACAGTTTGGTCATTAATTGCCAGTAACATTTTTTTGTCAATAACACACTTTTCATCAGCCCTCTTTTTTGTTTTCTTCCCCTTTGTGCGTAAGAAATAGCTCAGATGGATCAGATCACATGCAAACTGTTGCTTTTCTGAGAAACAAGAGCACTATTTAAATCTCTGCTCAAACATGCAGCCTACTGCAGACACAGCAGTCAGATTCTGCTTTAAAGCCATTTGAGCTCTTGCACAGTCATTAAATCATATTAGTAAATGCTGCGATAAATCATCAAAGCCTTATGGAAGATATTATCATATTATTAACATATGTTTAATTTTAATTATAATAAATGGTGGTTTTCAAATTACTGTGTAAATTACATATTTATACATGCAATTGAAAAGTTATACTTAATGATGAAAGATAAGCTTTAAAGCCACACTGTGTTAGATAGTTGATTGTTGAGATCTGTCGATCCATCCGTCCATCGCGTCCATTCGGAGTCGACCCAGGCTAACATAGGGCGAGAGGCTGGGTACACCAGTCTCATGCCCAGATTGTTATTTAGATTTTGCTATGTATAAATATGTGTATTAGAAGGCCTGCCTCCCTTAAGGAGAGGATGCCTCTTACCCTAGTGGTAGCATGCACTAATGTTTACGGTCGATGTATCGCTATGGCTCGCCGAGATGCTGTCGTTCAACCATACCAGTTTGACTCAGAATTGGACCCAGAAGGAGAGGCTCCCGAAGAAATACAGACTCTGCAGCTGCAGCAGGACATTTCAGAATGGTTAGTGTGTCTGAATATGTTACTTAGTTACTCGTATGTGTTGTTACAGTTACTACCATGTAGCTAATGCTATCTCCTGCTAATGGTAAAGGTAACTTATAGTTCTTCGGCAACTGTAAATACTATCAAAACATGTCAACACTTACCTGTGGTTCGGGTGCAGTTGCTGGGTCCGGTATGGTTGAGACTGATCCTTTTACGAGGGACCTCATATGGGACCTTTAAATGATCCTTAATTGTGAATACTTATTGAAGGCTTCTTAATGTAAAACATGACCACACTGTAAACTGTATCCTCAGATATAAACAGTTTGGTCAATGTTGATGAAGGAATAGCACAATATTTTGAAAAAGTACACTTACTCTTGCCAGCAGTTGATGAGACATTTGATACGTCCCTGTATCGTAAATACGTAGCCAGCAGCAACCTTAGCATTAAGACTGAAAACAGGGGAAACAGCTAGCCTGACTCTGTCCAAAAGGTAACAGAATCCACCTAGCAGCGATTCACAACAAAACTAAGTTACAGGAGCAGCACTGTATAACTGACAATTTTCCATTTATTGATCTTCTCATCTAACTTTAGAAAAGAGGATAAATAAGCATTTTTACCAAAATGTCAGACTATGGTTGTCATGTTTCATCATTGTTTGTGTGCTCTATATTCATCCATAACATGGTTCCAAATCTCACATTTTTGCATCCTTTGAACTAAAGAGCCAGTCATCAACTCGTCATTATCCTCATGAAAACATCATGGATCCACTTCAGTCTGGCACATCTGACTAATTCATCTGCATCAATGTCTATGACATCAAAAGGACATCAAGAAACCATTTAATATCTTTTCACGGCTCTGAATGCCTCACGAATCTGCCCCAGGAAGTGTAAAATAATTTTGCTCTTGACCTTGAATCACAAACAGCTAATACCTCATCTCAGTCAGCCTCTGATCTGCACAGATTACTCATCTATTTTAGAGATACTGTACCTGTATATATCAGAACTGACAATTATGAATTTACTCTGCCGGAGAACTCAACCTTGAGCTATAAACAAATGATTACCTTTTTACAACTTTTGGGGATTTGTTGATCTCATTAATGTGAGGACGAAATTCGTGAACCGGTAGATTTACTATACACTGAGCTGATTAGTGAGATTTGAAGATAAGACTGAAACAGTCTGAGTTACCCAACACTGTGTGTGATTATGTTTTAACCACCTTTGATCAATGTATTTCAGTGCTTCATATCCACAGTATATGAACCATTTGAACAATAGGGACACATATTTAATGCCTGCGTAGAGTAAAGATGAAAGCGAATGATTATTTTATTAGAAACGGCCAGTTAAAGGGGAATTTATTTTTTTATCATCTAGTGTTGATGCTCTGTTTTACATGTTTTTTAAATTTTTGTTGAGTTTTACCCACATACGATAAACCACCTGGGCAAATTATGAAATGAATGACTGCTTTTGTGTTACTACTGTGTTGCTCTCAATAGGGATGCTCATGCTCAGATGCTTAAAAACTAATGAAACATAATTATTGGTATTATAATTAATTAAATCCATTTTTGCTAATAGATCTCCTGAATTCCCAGGTTTCCGCATTAGCTTCACATTTCAGACCCAGAGGCTATATCCACTTATTATCTGTGTCTGGTAGTAAAAGATGTGCAAACTTAAACTCAAACTGACAGTTCAGATGTATGAAGTATATATATATATATATATATATATATATATATATATATACATACAGTAATGGTGTTTCATGACATTCATTTTAAAATACAATAAACTGAACACATCTGATGGTTTCTGTTAAGCTGTGCTTAAGTTCAGCTGTCAGGCTGGAAACAGCTGCTCTAGCTGACTCAAAATATCCACAATTTTGATTCATATCTCAGAATTATCTGTCTTAGTAAATCAGTGGTTCAAGACATTTACAGTTTCCACCACATCAAACTGGAGGATACTGTTGCACCATATTTCTCATTTCTCCAGCCCAGATAGAACAGTATCTGTTTGAATATATAACCATGATAGCTGTCTGCTATGACTTTACTTTGACATATAGTGAGACATTGTTACTTTGTTATTTCACCAGAAGTCAGTGCCTATGCTGGTGACAAGGATGCCGGGAGTATGAGGAGGAGGAGATGGGGGGGGGGGGGGGGGGGGGGGGNNNNGGAGGAGGAGGAGGAGGAGGAGGAGGAGGAGGAGGAGGAGATGAGCTGAATGCTGACTCAGTCTCTCCCCTGAGCCTGGACTCCCATTGAACACAAACATTACTCACCAAATATTCTGCAATATTACAGCTGTGCATGGCACCCTGACAACACAGATAGTATCATCTCTCCTCCTGAAACGGTTTGCTTATTAAGAACTCCTCCTGATCAAGATTAATGCGTCATCTTGATTATACAATAGACTGTCAGGATCCACGTGCATTGCCATTGATTTGTTTGGAGTTTACCTTTACACCATGTTTGCACAAGCACAGTGCCACATGGAACCTGAGATGCAGGTGTGCAAGTGGATTGTGAGATTTGTGTGTGTGTGTGTGTGTGTGTGTGTGTGTGTGTGTGTGTGTGTGTGTGTGTGTGTGTGTGTGTGTGTGTGTGCGTGCGTGTGTTGTATTACTGGACGTCAGCACCCCTCCCTGTCAGTGATGCTGGCTGCTCGGTGCAGATAAAAGTGTGCAGATATTTCGCAGCTCTCACGCTGAGGCAGCCTTTATCTGCAGACTCTCCTGTTGGTTGTGTTAGTCCAGCCCTGGGTGATATTAATACCCCACTAATGAGCCCCTTCCTTGAAGAATCCGGAAACAATTGTCGGGAAGGGGGGTGGGGGGGTGCGGCGGCTGCGCTGAATCAGTCTTTCCCTTGTGCCACAACTCCCCTACGGCTTCCCGGGAACGCACAAACAAAAAGAGGAACGCAGCTCCAATCACATTAATCATGGCCTGTGGGGGCACCGGCACTCGCTGCAGGCGCAGGAGAACGAGAGAATTACACGAGAGGAAGATGTGGAGGGAGAGAATGGGGTGGCAGAGACAATGGGCTGTTTGTGTGTGTATGATTGTGTGATTTTTCCCAAGTACACGGTAGGGGAGTATTAGTAGAGATGGCCAGCCAGGGATGCTGGGCATTAGTGAATGCCTGGTGCAAGAGAACTTAACCATCAGGAACGTGTGTGTGTGTGTGTGTGTGTGTGTGTGTGTATCCTTGGATGACAAGGCTGTATTGATTAACCCTGATGATTCTGTCTTACAGCAGATCAGCATTTCTGTGTGTCAGCATGCATTCAATAAACAGGTGTGTGTGTGTGTGTGTGTGTGTGTGTGTGTGTGTGTGTGTGTGTGTGTGTGTGTGTGTGTGTGTGTGTGTGTGTGTGTGTGTGTGTGTGTGTGTGTGTGCGTATGTTTGTATATCATGTGTGTGCATATTATGTAGGAGTGCGTGTTCATCATGTTAATGGGCTTAGGTGCATTCTGTTCCAAAGAGTAATTGCATGAAATGATTCCTTTTTTGTTTATGCAGGAGATTTGGCGTGTGTGTGTGCATACAGATGTGTGTGCATTTGTGTGTATGTGGCCTCGGACGCCACCAGATGAAGATGTCCGGCTCCTCTCTATCTGGTCACATCAGTATTCAGCAGCAGTGGTGCCAGCCTATTCACTTAAAGGGGAGCTGGGCACAATTAGCTGTTAACATTACATGGCAGAATTAAGCCTCGGCCTTTATCCCCCGGGGAAATTAAACCACCGGCAAATCATTAAACCAAAAGCTAAACATTACCAGCCATTTGCATTTTTATTGCACCTGAAAAGAATGTGCCAGGTCCATTATCTCTGAGAGACAGAGAGGGACTTCTTATTTATTATTGTTATGCTGTCCCATGTGGAAACACAATGGCGTTTATACGCGGGAACGAAGCTGCAAACGAGAGGCCTTATTTTCACGCTCGCGTTTTTTTGGAGTGTTATGATTACAAATTCGAACAAGGCGGAAAAGGCTGGCACAGGATACAATGACTTGTTTGTTATGCAAATCCCCCCACTTTCATCCCTCCCAAAAATAAACAAACCCAAACAGATGACAATTTGCGGAGGGGCTCAGCTGAGTACGGCCGGCAGCTCGGTTGTCGACAGGTTCCTCCTGTCTGCACCGCCACTGCTATTAAGTGTTTGAATAAACAGGTTTGAAACAGGCAATGAAACACAAGTGGGGTGAAAAGGTTCGGGCCGCTGAATTCGCCCACTTGATCCTGATGTCTCATTTTCTTCCCCCGTCTCCTCTGCAGGTGAGCGGGATGTGTGGAAGCACTCCTCCTGCCCGTGCCTCTCGCTCTGTCGGATCTCCTCCTCCCCAACCTCCCGCTGCCTCTTCAGCCCTCAACCCCCAGCCCCTGTCCTCGGACTCTGATGAGACTCTGGCTGGCCTCCGCAGGTGAGGAAATCAGGACTGAGACCACCTCCAGCTGAAGAAGCAGCACTCGCTCTGCATCGATATATGTCCCACATATAGATATTGTCCCTGATGCTGGGGACAGATTTTCTCCTGTTTCCTTTTTGGCACTCAGTCCTTCTCCACTCTAGTGTTTTTAACACCCCTGATGCAATAACAGGCTTAAATGAACAGTGTAATAATGCCCAGCGGGGCTGCTGGCCTCAGCAGCACAATGGCCAGATTAATGTCAATTAGGAATAGAGACACTGCTTATTCTTGCCTCTTTTACTCTCTCTCTCAAGGGGGGTCTCATTGACTTGTCTCATCAAGCTAAATCCTCTCTCGTATTCCATCTCTGCCCGTTTCTCTCACTGCGGGACGGTTTATCTCTCTGCTCTCCTCCCTGCTGTTGTTTCCAAAGTCATGTTTAGATTATTTTATCCTCTGTTTAATTTCCTGTCTTTGCGTACTTTAGGGAGTTCATATTCAACTTGAAGGGCTTCAGCTCCTTCTACAGTGGTCTTGGGGAGGCGCTGTGCAGCCGCGAGCCTGCTCCAGCAAACCACTCCCTCTGCTGGAACGGGCAGGAGATGACAGACAGGTGAGTCAGGCTCTCATTTGCCTCTAAAACAGCCCTACAGTAAATGCACCTGCAGACTGACTTGCACTCCAGCGCTGCCTGCAGGGCGCTCCTGCTCTGATTTATCGGCTTTATAAATGATCAGCTACACAAATAGTCTGCTCTGATTCTTGAATTTCCAGCACATCTTGGAGAGTGTAGGTGAGTTGAAGGGTAAGTTTGCCCAGAGCTGATGAGCTTCACACGAGGGGCCCCCCTCTCCCACCGAGTGTGAGTGTAAATCTTGACTTTGGCTCTATGGGATGTTATTAATGTCAGGCGTGCTGTCACCTTCTTCTCGCTTAGTTAATTGCTGTTTCGATCGCTCTCTCCTCTTTCATCCAACATCTTCCGTGCACCCTGCAGAACCTCATTTGGTTTCCGCCATATTTCACTTCACCCCTGTCCATTGGCTCCACACATCATAACTTCCTCCCATCCGCTCGGTGCCGCCAGCCAGCCCCAATTTCAATTTGGCTTAGATAGTTATAGATATCATTCTTTTTTTTCTTTTCTGCTTTGTAAATTATGTGTAGAATTTAATCAATGCGGAGGCACACATCACGGGCGTGGAGGTTAATGTCTGCCTCTTGTTCCTGCGGAGGATGGAGAATAAACTCTGAGCTTCCTCAAACTGCTGAAAGAGAGTCCATCACGAAAATAGAAAAGAACCTCAATCTGTGGAGGAGACATCAGGTTGGCATGGGGGCAAAGCTGTCCTGAGGGGATGATTACAAGCTGGACCAAACAGCGCGATAGGAAGGTGCAGCGAGGCTGGAAAGGAGACGAAATGATGGAGAGATTACAATGTCTCCCGGCAAGCAATTCTCTGTGTCATCTGCGAGGGCATATGTCTGCAAATTCACCCCGGGTACATTTTCACTCCGTGATTTGTCCTGGATCAGCTTCCATTATCCTCTCAGATAGGACCTTTTCCAGAGCCAAACCTGGCATTCATTCTCATATTGTCTCATGCAGATAAATTTAGATTGGATGGGAGTGGGAGGGGGGGGCGGCTCGAGGGGTTGGGTACTGAATGTCTCCGATACTTGAGGACTGATCTTTGGAGCTAAATTAGGGGCTTTTTATCAGGCGTGTTTTCCATCCCACCTGGAGCCGAGATCAGAGGAGCAGCACTTTTCACCACATCAAAGAGCGTTACAGCGATTACAGTGATAACAGATGCGAACGTGTCAACTCCAAACATTACATTTCTATTGCTCTTTTGGATCTAATGACAGTGTAAACTCATGCATGTGTGATAAGCGATGAAAAAGATAAGATGCTGTGTCAGCTGCGAGCATCACATTTAGGGACTGGAAATGAATGGGGAGAGGAAGTCAGTAAAGAGATAAGAGATAATGTAATTTTCTTTTTACTTGATTTATTTTGCTCCTTGACTAGCCTTCAGTTGATCGTCACATAAAAGGTGACAACAAAAAGACAACTCTCACTTGCACCATGGTTCATAAACGTGACCTTTGCAGACCCATGTGTATTTGCATCAGTATAAATGTGCCAGTGTTAACCAAAAGGCTCATTTTCAACTGATGTGAAATTAGCCATTAAAACATAGCTAGCTATAAAGTTAAACCTTGTTGATGTTGATGCTGGCAGCTCTGTAAGGCTGCGCAGCTTTGCCTTGAGCTAAATGCTAATGTCAGCATGCTAATATGGCGACAATAACCACTTTTACACAGGGATCCCACAATACCTCAGTAAAGACATCGATATAATGCTGCCCTGTGATCACCAAAGTGATGACAGTTCCTCCTGAATGTCTTTAGTTAATTTCCTGACAATCCATTTAGTAGATATTCAAGCATTTCACTAAAAACGACAACTGTGAGCCTCGGGGTGGCACGATAGGAGAAGTCAGACTATCACCAGTAGCATGCATCATATGTGCACTGTAGATATCTGCACTTTCATGGCAGTCCATCCTGTAGTTGAGATATTTCAGTCTGGACCAAAGAGGTAGATAGGCTTCCCCACAGCCAGGCCCCTGGCATGGCTATCTGTTGTCAAGACAAGGGTTCAAAGAAAACATTATTAGCCCTGAAGATGAAAAGTTATTAGGTCTCGCCACCCTAATAATTTTCCCGACAGTCCCTCACAGCTCTTTGTACGATACCATCTAAATTTGATTCTGTTTTTCTCGACATGACATTCAGCCAGAGGAACAGCAGCTGCAACCGCACTGTTTACACACCAAGGGACTGTGAGTGTGACCGGGTGGTGTGAAAAGCGTCAGACTCCATAATGTATCCATTCAACACCTGCACTCCCTCGTCGACTCTCCTTTTGTTGTTTATTCTGATGTGAGAGGCGTCTCATTCACACTGGACTTAATAGCATGGTAATTGGTGTTGGATTAGATTAGGTTATCAGCGGAGTTAACGGAATCCGATCGGCTCTTATAGCTGCAAACAATAACATAGAAACTATCAGATAAGAAGCTGAGAGTCGACAACTGAGACTATCAGCAGCGAGAAACGGTTTTAACGGCTGAATTATGTCTCTGACTGGCATCTCTCACATGAAACACTAACCTGCCTCGGCTCCTTATCTTCACTCCAAATCTCCCTCCCCTAATCCTCCCTCCCCGACCCATATTTTCTCTTTTCCTTGGCTAAATGGATCACACATCTCTCTCCATTATTAATGTGATAATTAGCAGCAGAGAGGGGGTGAGATCATGGCTAATAAGAAGAATAAATAACTGGGGAAATGTAATTTGAGTTTAATGAAAAGTCTGACTTCGGGGAGAAGACTGATGAATGGAGACGGCAGGTGAAAGGTGGGAGTGTGTGTGTGGGTGTGTGTGTGTGTGTGCTCACAGAGATGAGAACAGAGTATGACCTCATGCTTTACACACACAATGTCACTTACACACACATATATATATATTTCTCAAGGCTCAAACCTTTTCTCATTTTCCACCTGCTCTAGCCCATTTGTCCTTCGTCTTCCCAACATCAGCCGCAATATAGCAGATGACATTTACGCTGAGATATGCCCCCTGCCCTTGCCACCGTTCATATCCACCGTGATGCCCGGGGGGGAAGATATGTTGTCAATCTTGACTCTAGTTTATCTAAGCGGGCTTGCGGGAGTGAGTTAGTCTCCTCGGAAGGGGTTAATTCCTGGCCCTGCCAAGAGCGGAGCAACACCTGCAGGAAAGTTTGAGACTCACCAGCTCCTCCTCCTGATAACATACACAAGAGTCAACAGAGCCGCGTTTCCTCAGTTAACACGGAGACATGTAAGCACCTGCCTGTAGGCTGATCGCGGTGCCTAAATATACTCTCGTCTCGGCGCTAAAGCAGGACAAGAGTACATCTCTGCTAATGTCCTCTCATTAAGAGCAGATATGATTAAAAGCCTCTAATTGGCCAGTTTAATGTGCTCGGAATTAATTATCAGGCAGACTTTGTGTAATGGTTAAAGTCCTTTGAGGATGTTTTTGACTCATGGTGTGTCCATGAGTTTCATTTTATTTTTATGCCTCAGGCTGAGTACGTTAAAGAGTTGCAGTGATTTATCTGAATTGATTAGTTGTCAGCGATTAAGCGAATGGCAACAAAATTATTTGAATTCAGTTTTACTTGGTATACGTTGGGCGGACGCTGCCACATTTCCGGCTTTCTAGCTCTCTAATGTTCTTCGGACCTATTTTCCTCTGAGAACAGCTTGTTTATTCAGTTATGTAAGCACACTTTATCAAATAAATATTCTTTGACTTTTTAAAGGGGCACTATGTAGTTTTGGAGAAAAAATTCAAACTTATAATTTTTACATTTCTAATATTAATGAAGTCATAATACAAACTCAGACATATTAATTTTTTTCCATAACTGAATAAACAAGCTGTTCTCAGAGGAAAGTAAGGTCCCCAGAACACTGTTTGAAAACAAAGATGCTTTTGTTTTGGCATGAAATATCAGTCAGTGAAGATCATTCTCTTCTGATTCAAATTTCTTCCCCAATACCCCATCGTGCACCTTTAATACTGTCGATGTTACCTTTCTGAATTTGAATTCACTTTCCAAAGCTACATGTGCACCTTTAAATGTGAATATTAACTGGTTTCTTACTCGTCTATGACAGCAAAGCGAATGCCTTTGGGTTGTGGACAAAACAAGATATATGACAAAGCCATTTGGAAACCCTGATCAACGTTTTTCACAATTTTCTGACATGTCATGGACCAAACGACTATCTGATGAAATAATCGACAGATTGATTGAGCATTAAAAATAATCTTTAGTTACGGCCCTGGTCCATATCCCACTAAAGGCCGATGCTGAAACATTTTATTCATAATAATAGTGTCTTTCTAAGAAGTATGCAGTCCCCAGAGGTTTTATTAGAAGTATAAAAAATATTCTTCAAACGTTACTGTGTCCTGTTTAAATTTATAGACGTGAAGTCTTCAACAAGGGAGAAGTTAGTCCTTCTGTTAGAGTCGAGTTACAAATGGTCTTTCCAGCTCTGCAGATCTGCCCCTAAACTAAAAACCAGAAGAGCTGTCATTCACCTCATCAACACTAGATGGTGATAAACACCTTGTTTGGAGGGCTGGAGCGATGGTCAGCTCATCATGTCTTCCACTCATGTTGAGGTCTCTGAATAGTGAATATCCTCTGACAGTCTTAAAAATGAGAACTGATTTCATGTTTCCTTCCTGTGCTGTCAGGTTTGCTGGGCCCGGCCTGAAACGGTCTCACCCTGGTTCCGAGTCTCGAAGCAACAAGCCTCCTGAGCCGGTCATCAGCCAGATCATAGACAAACTCAAGCACATCAACCAGGTGAGCTGCGTGCATGTGCCGTCCAGGTCATTATGTCCCTGAGAGTTCTTGTGAGTTACCACTTTCAATAAGCAGTTCCTCTGTGCACACTAGTGTCCCTCTCCTCTGTGGAGGCCTGAGGGGTTTACCTTACCCATTAGTTCTGCCTCTCTGGTCACATTTGGACATTGATCTCTGAACTGCTGCAGGTCTCGCTCTGCGGCTCCTACGGGGGTCAACACAGGACAGGTTAAGATGTGAAATGAAGATGCTCTGTGCTGTGTTCAAGGTGATCAGTGCCTTGATCTTTGTAGACACAGTAAAACAGGAAACTTCTGTGCAGACATTTTGTTTTGTCTCTCATCTGTTCAAAAAAGACAAAAAAAAAAGTCTTATTAGACACAATCTGACCAGGCAAGGACACATGTTCTGGGGGTGATGGGGGTTGTTGTGAAGGATGGGAATTATGTCCTCCATCCACACAGTAAGCCCCAGCTGTCATCAAGGCCCAAACCCCCTTTTTCGGCGCTGCAGTCACCATGGAAACCACCTTTTGGAGTGGGCTGACAGAGTGCAGAGTTTCTTGCATGTAGGCTCAAAGTCAGCCTCTGCCTGTGGATGTATCAGCCCACAGATCTGTCTGTGTTTCCTGGTTCCTGGTGGTTGCACTTGTAGCTGTCAACACGTCGGATTGACCGACTACCACCTCCCCCTACACAGACAGACAGACAGACACACGCACGCACGCACGCACGCACGCACGCACGCACGCACGCACGCACGCACACACACACACACACA
>CAEMYA010000062.1:2298506-2309892 GCA_903131615.1 Diplodus sargus | reverse complement strand
ACACACACACACACACACACACACACACACACACACATCATCTTCCAGCTGAAAAGTCTATGTGCGTGTGTGCTTTTTGTCTGCATGTATATGGGTTTGAGCCTCGGAGTGTTTCAGGCCTGTCACGGTGGATTACAATCCTTCTCTCCTGTTTAAACAACCTGGGAGATCCGAGCAGCGACTGTGGACCTTTCTCCAATCCCCCTCTGACAACCAGAGACCCTCAAGAAAAATACAGCGGGCTGTGGTTGGAGGCGCTGTAATTTTCTCAATTGCTTTTGCTGTATTACCTCATTCGCGCTTAGTCCTGCTGAAAGGGAGGGCAGCAATACTTGAACACGAGTGTGAGGTGTTTCCTTAACCTCTTCCCTCTTCAAAAACCCGCGAATGATTCATCCTGGATTTGACTCTAAATGTTTTATGGAGGTTTAAAAGTTAACTTCACTGTATAAAAATGCAAGTCTTATTTTTGATAGTTTTGGCCATCTTTGCTCCTCTTTAAGAAACAATTTTTCCTGCCAACGTCGCTAAAACAAAGGGCAAGGACATTATCCAAACCGCTTTATTTTGTGGGAAAACCAAAAGTGAGTGTAAATGTCAGAAAAATGCCTCAATGCTCGAGAAAGCTGCAGATGATAACGTCTTTGGTTTGTATGTTTGGTCAAAGTTAAACCAGGACGGATAAATGATAAGTGACGTGTGTGTGTGTGTGTGTGTTTCTTGCCCCTTCTGACGACTTTTTCAGCAGCTTAGCAACGTTCCCAGAACTCAGCAGGTTAACTAAGTATGATGTTATAACACAAATAGGAACGATGGCCAAGAATTCAAGCATAAACTCAAGTTGTAATAAACCGGAATCACGGTTTAATCCTAAAAACACAGGACATGTACACACATGCACTCTAATGTAATAAGCCTTTCAAAACTTCCTGCTCTGATGGGAACACACATTTGTATCCATATGATTACAAGCAGAGCTGCTGCTGCACTGCAGACTGTTTACCATGTGGATCGGGTTCCTGATAGGCTTTTGATGAGATTTTGCAAGAAAATGCAGTTATGCGAAATGACTGAGCTCATTCCGACAATCCCTCAGAAACATGGAAGCGATGTGTGTGTTCGTCCGGTGTGTGTGATCAGATCAGATGCTCCCCGTAACTTAACACCCGTCCCTCATTGGCTCCCTTGTTGCACTGATGACATGGTACACATGTGGACATTTATGAGCTTTTGATTCTGTTTACATTAACGCCTGATATTTACGAAGACTGACGATGCGCATGGGAGCCTTTAATCCTATATCTGATGACCTTACAGCAGAGAAAAGCACATTTCTGCTTGAACTCCGACTTCCCTTTAGATCTCGACATCAATGGGCTGGATAAACATCTGACAAAAGACCGACTGCACTTGATTGCATATTTCATGTGAAGTAAAACTTTGTATGGCTCATAGCCATTCCTGCAGAAGTCAGATTACACAAATATTTTTACTATAAATCACCACCATACTGGGGTGCACAGAATAACAGGAACGCCTCACAATGTGATGCAATATAATACAATAGTCCTGCAATAAAAACTCCCTGTGTGGAGCTCACGAAGTAAAGGTTTTCCTGTGCCTGAGAGAGCTCAGTCAACTTCACTTCTACCGTTTCTGTTTATGTATCACCTTTCATCATACTGTAAACTGTCCCTGATATTTTGTCCAACCACTTGTATATCCATTTTGAAATTTGCAAACATCTTCGAAACAAACATGTTGTTTCTGCGCTGATTTAAGAACAAGACTGAGACTCTACAGCCATGCAAGCAGCGTTGTGAGGCTACTCTTTGGCACACAGCTAAATGCTAATGTCAGCATGCTAACATGCCCTCAGTGATGATACTAACATCAGAATCAGAATCCTTTTATTGTCATTGCACAAGTGTACAATGAAATTTAAACATGCTAAGCAGGCACTGTGTTTACCATGTCTGCCATCTTAGTTCAGTTAGCCTGTCTGACCTAATGAATGCGCTGTATGAACGACTATATGGTTAGCCAGTGCCCGTCATCATCAACAATTACAATTTCAATTAAAACTTTCACCATCTTATTTTTAAGCATTTTAAGCTAATATTTGCTATTAGCACTAAACACAGTAAAAGCCGAAGCTGATGGTCGTTAAATTATTGGACACACCGACATTTCTACCTGATGAGGTTATAAGGTGAAATGATAATGGATCACCAAAGTATTACAATAAATCCTGAGGGAACAAGAACAGGTTCACAAAATTGACATAAATTCATGCAATAATTGTTGAATTATTTCACTAAAAACTAAAAAATAATAGGTCAACCTGGTATGAGAGTTAAAGGCAGAGGATCACCAACTATAGTATGATTCATTCATTCTCTGAGGACCCTGAATGATGATGAAAAGTCAGGATATTGCTAAAGTTATTTGTTTACATCATCTGGAATCATGTAGAATATTTATATTGGATCAGTGGAAAATTTTAAGTCATTGGGTTTTATCCTCAGAATGCCTTGAATCTCTATACAAAGTGTCATTCGAAGTATGAAAGGTATGTACAGACTGACTGACATAGCCATCCATAGAGACAAGCATGGCTAAAACATGTCTGCCGCTTGAGTCGACTGATGTAAGGCAGAACTCTTAACTTGCTTTAAAATCCCTCTAAACATTTATTGACTACACGCAGTATTTCATGGTCGTCGCTGTTCTGAGCCGGCATGTTGTAAACAACCTCTGAAGGCACTGGAGAAAGTGATGTTGTTTAGTTAAAAGCAGTTTTACAAGGTCTCCGCCTCCCAGCCTGTCGAAGGACCACCAGCTCTGGATGTTGCAGGGCTAAAAGCAAATGGACTAATTAACTGTCTGATATGAGAGAGCAGGCCACAACTCACAGATAATGACTTTCATCTGCCCTGTTTATATGTGGCGTGTATGAGGAGAGGCCAACAATGAGATAGTATGTGTAATGTTCCTGGAAGTGGACCAGGAGAGTGCCACGCTGATTAAAAACTGCACTATTTCAGTCTTGTGATATCGTCTCAGTGTTTGAGCATCATGTACGCTATGTTCAGAGCTGCAGGCTGAAGAATGTGGACATTATTGTCCTTTATGTGCATTCAGCTCTACATTCAGGACACGGGTCACTCACATACGGGTCTTTACAAGTCCTACGAGGCTCTTTTATCCTGCACACGTTTTCCATTTGAATGAACATTATTCTCCTTTGGCTCAAACGGTGAACACAATCAATGGTTCTTCCAGCTTGTCCTGACCCACTTTCTAACCGAGAATCGGTCCCAGCCCACAGCATGAGAGACTGTGTCATAAAATATAGGGGGCTACACTCTCCAACAGTGAGGGGAACATGGGACCCCTCCACAGAATCCACTTCCTTCCAACTTTAATCCCCCCGATGTTTCATTCCTCGGCTCCTAAGTGCTCCGTGACGATGGCTCTGTGAAATGCAGGCGCACAGCGGAAATGTGTCATTTCTCACGTTGTCAGTGTTGATCACAGTATCAGCAGATACAGGGACAGTCTGGCAGGGAGACTCATGCCTTTGTGCCTCTGTGAAGCTAAACTAAACACCATAAGGGAAAAAAATCTCTGAGTCGGTCGCCTCGGCTTATAAAACAACGTTTTCTCACGCCTAGAGCAGCTGATGTCATGACTGAGCTATAGCCAAGTTTCAAGTGAACTGTGCACTATAAATGGATGAAGAGAAATGGCTTTCTCCTTCGGTTATTGCTTCTCGACTTGGAATCTTTAAACAGAGCAGGACTGTGAGGAGCCATGGACATTTTTGTGCATGCTTACACTGTGTTACAAATTCCAGTGTGAGGTCCTGTCTGTGTGCGGGGCCCTGTGTATGTTAAAGCTGATAAAGACAAGCGTACGTGTCAGACAACTCTCTCAAAGGAAACATGTTATGCCCATTTTCAGGTTCATTGTTTTATTTTGGTATACCACAAGAACAGGTTTACACACAGAACAGTTTTTCCGCTCTAAGATGCTCTGTTTTAACTCCTTTCTCTTTAAGGCCCCCCTCTGCTCTGATTGGTCAGCTCACACACGCCTGAGCCTCGCTGGCACCCTCACTGCATCTACGGTTGGCTCTGTCGTGTTTCCGGTTTCCAGTTAGCGCCACTTCTTAAGTGAATATAGGCACAAATTATGCAAATGTGTGACATGGTGACATAGTGATGTCAGGAAGTCACAGAATTAAAGGCGGAACTACTGACAAGGTGTGTCGGGAGCAGTGTTTTCTGTGGGAGAGAGGAGCTTCTGTTGGCGCAGACTCTAGGCTTTTTAGCTTTCAAGATCTTTACGTGCATGAGAAGCTTTATCACACTGAAGCAAAAGGGAAAAAAATGAAAGAGCATAAAATGTCTCCTTTAATGAGAACTTCGCTGTAATACCACATTAATGCTTTCATTGTGTAAAAATCTGGCAAAGTTTGTTCCCTCGCGGAGAGACATATCTGGAGTCAGCGCTCCCAAATTAGAACATATTATTTTGGTGATGTGTTCTTGTTCTGAGGAGATGAGTTTGTTTTTCAGAACATCTGTTTAACTTCCCAGCATATCGGGTTTCTCCTCTGAACGACTAATCTCACAGGAGATGGTTGAGCTAGTGGCAAAATAGAGCAATTATGTGATTGGTCTTTGATTACAGAGCATTTCCCACTCATTTGTCAGATGAGTTTGCCATTTGGAGGGTCAGGCCTCCTGGGATTATTCTGACAGCCTTGTCTTGGCTACATGACACCCTCTGGAGGAGATACACTTGGAATAGCACCAGTATGAAAGGCATCTTTGTTGAAGATTTTTATGAATCCCTTTCGGCTAGACACAATTATTTCATCTTCAACTGTTAAAATTGCTCTGTCATTTAGAGAATAACATCTCCATATTGCGTGCCAAAGCTTTTGTTCAAATGTTTCAGCTTTTACTCTCTCTCTCTCTCCCTGTTCGTTGCCTTTCTTTCCGTCTCTCCAGCTGTGCTGAGTTGTGTGTGACAGACTCCAGCTCTGTCGCCCTTCCCTCCTCCTTCTCCCCCTCTTCTAAACCTCTCGATCCCCCCCCTCCTCCTCCTCCTCCTCCTCCTCGTCTCCTCAAGCTTCCCAGTCTAATTGAAGCCAGAACCTGGGAAAATCCTGCAGGTAGGACAGGAATCCAGGGTGGAAAATAAACCAGATCCCGAGCGCCACAAATTCCATCACGCAGTCTCACTTCCTCCGAGCCACCAGAGCCTGGGCAGCGTGTGCTCAACACCTTGTGCATGCTCGTGCAGAATACAAACCTTAATATATAACTTACACACACACGCGCATGCTTGAACACGGACAGTTTTTACTGTGCACACTCGGAGCAGTTAATCTTACACACACATAATCAAGAGTATAACTACAGCAGATACTGTTCCAGCTCATATACAGCTGTGACATACAAGCATTCAGGTGGCTATAAAATAAATAAAACACTTGAAATACGCTTTGAATAAATACGGTGCGATGTGTTGTAATTATAGTAGAGATGAAATGGAAGCTGCTTCATGACAAGGCCAGCGTGCGGTGGCCTTTTCCTACAGGGCGTGCTTACAATCAGACTAATAGACACCATGGGTGTCAGACTAGGCCTGCTGTTTTGTAAACTTACACTTGCTAACCTGGCCATTATGCCCGCTCCAGTCAAAGAGGCTGTCTTCTGTTTGATGTTATTTACTGAGGGTTTTTGAAGCGTTATTTAATATACCCCCTCAGGCACATCGTCCTCTCGCCTTCCTCGTTTTTTATGTGTGTGAAGTATGACTGCTTTGGAAGCGGAGGAGGAAGGAGGGCTGTAACGCCGCTGTATTTGTGAGCGGGGATAAGCCATGAGGGTTCTTTAAATGAAGTGTGACACCTGGTGTAAACCTCTGTTGAGCTGCGGGGCGTTTGTATCCCTGTTGGGACGCCGCACATGCTATCCTTTCGCTTTTCCCGGAGACTTCTGGCTGCTTGGTAGGTTTAGAGATCTGAGGAGTTATGGTTCTTTAACTTAAGGGATCCAAGTAACAGATACCCCACCCACCTCCACACACACACCCCTCTCCCACCGCCGCTTTCTCCCCTGCTGACTGGGAGGTCAGACGGAGCATGTGAGGGCCCTTTTCCTCCCAATTAGTCTGCCTGCTAATGAGGCCCAACCATCCCTTCTACCACTGCCACCCATTCCTCCTTACCTACATACCTCCACCACTCCCTCCTTCTCCAACCCCCCCCCCCCCCCCCCCCCCCCCCCCCCCCCCCCCCCATCATCAGCCCTGAGGCCTGAGCCGGGGTCGCCTCTCTCTACCCACTCCGCCCCTTTGCTCCCACACCACTACCACCCCACTGGGTATAATTATCACGCAGCCGGCTTATAAAAACCCTGCTGCACAAGCCAGGCAGCCGGCTCGGCGAGCAGGAACCACAGCACACAGCACACACACACACACACACACACACACACACGCACACACACACACACACACACACACACTGGCTTTACCTGTGTGTGCTATGGGCTTCTCATGCCTTGAATCGAATATTTCTTTGAGCTGTCAGGGAGCACAGACATGAACAGCTGAGTCTTCCTGCTGCTGTCTCTGATCTGATCCACACATCCTGGGCTTGTTGTCACTGGGCACGGTCACGTGTTGCTGTGTAACAGGATCCCCCCCGCTTTCAAAGAGGTCAGGGGTCACACTTCCTGTTTCCTGTCTCTGCTAGGTCATCAGAGGGTCTCCCCGTGAGGGTCAGGGACCTCCTCTGTTCCTCCTCTGCCTTTTGTTTGGGGCGATGGTGCTCTAGGGGGGTACAGCTGAGTTGAGGCTCCTCTCTGGACCTGTCAACATGTTAGCGCTCGCTAACTTTATCATCCCCTCCGCTGCCTCCGTGCCTTTTCATCTTGACAGAAACATTTACCTTGTGAGTTTTTCTCCCTTTTTTTCTTCTACATCTCCCTCTTTGCCCCCACTTTGCTGTTTTCCATCACACTCCAAGCCATCATCTGTGTTTCTGTTTGCTACAACCCAACCTAGCCAGCAGCAGAGCAGCTGCTATAGGTGTAATCATGGGACAAGCAGGGACGGTCTGCTGATGTCGAAACTTAGGGCATCACAGACCCACATGACTCTGGGAGCTACGGCAATAACGTGTAAAGCAGACGAGCAGCAGACAAAAAGAGATTGTCTGAGGAGCGTAATCTGATTTAGCAACCAGTGGCCTGTAAAGGAATGAGACTTTTTAAACTATCAAACCCCATGCCGCCAATCAGGCATATTGTAGGAACAGACATAAGTCAAGATTTTCATTCGGTTAGCCTCAAAAAAGATTGAAAATTACTGTCATACCAGATGCCAGAGGGGCTTAACCCTTTGTATTCATGCCCAGCCTTGATCAGAGAAGACACAAGGGGTTTGTTCTTCTGGTAACAATTCATATAAAATGTATATATAGAGTTTTGATTAGCTTTCAGGGGGACAAATATCCAAACCAACAAAATCTGAACCTCCATCCAGGTTTCAGTCCAATCTGGAGGAATCTGGAAATAGCCTTATGGACTTAGTCACAAAGGTGGAATGGACACACACCCAGTTTTACACAGAACTGGAGAGCTCCCTTTTTCCCCTCTGTGTGTTCTGTTCCAACTGGAATTAACATCAGGAAATTAATCTTGTCTGCATTAACCGTCTGAGGCTGGGCTCCCGTTGCGTGACATACTCGACCACGGACAGATAGAGGGGAAGGGAAAAAAACAGAGAAGAATGAGAGAGCACCGGTCCCCCTCCTCTTTATGTTTCACATTCAATAAAAGTTGAGTAATGAGTCGCGGGGAGAGAGAGAGAGAGCGGGTGGGACTGCGGGGCGGGCAGTGCCGTTCGAACCGTCGCTCTGTCTGTCAGCGTGCTGAGGAGCTTTCCATGACTCACTCTGTGGAAAGTGCCTCCTGTCATTCCTCTGTCCGTCCGTCTGTCTGGTGTCTCTCGTTCAGTCCCGCTCTCCTGCTATTCTCTTGGCTCTCCGCAGTTCGTCTGCTAACTTGATACAAGCGCAGCGGCTCAGTGCACACGAGGGCATTAGGTGTAAGGAAAGTCCATTTCCTCCATTCATCACAAGAAATAGTCCGTGCTGAAAAGTCATCTGTTTGATTGGTCTAAAACTGTGACCCGGGCACCAGCTTCTACACTGGTTAAAAAATATACACTCTGCTGTACAGTATGTTTGTGGTTTCACAGGAGCTCTGTGATAAATAGGAGACTATTAGAGCCACAGTGTAAAGTGCAGCAGTTTATTATTTTTAACCAGAGCTCTCCATGCCTAAAATCTGTCTGTTACATGACTGATTACTTGCCCCACTTGAGAACCAGTCTCTCTTTGGTGAGGATAACTTCAGTTTATTACAATTTTCCGCCTCACATTCTTAGTTTTGGGTACTTTTTCTTATGCATACATCAGATTGCAATGACAAAGTAAGTTACTGAGGTTTAAGAATGGCAACACTGTTAAAAATAGCCAAATCTTTTTTCAGCGGGGCAAGAAACACAAGCAGTCTGATGATTAGACAGGTTGTAAACAACAGCTCGGGTTAGCCAAACTTATTCTGTGGATTGTATGTGTTACATATGTTGTAAACATGGGTCACTTCATGGTGAACTTGCTTTAGTTATGCTAAATCCTTCTGTGAAATGACAGATCATAAACCGTTTGAATACAGCCATCATCTGACTTCTTCATCGGAACACTTGTTCCTTTATGTACCGTAGTTCATTTTCAGATGGGCTCGTCAGATCATCATTAGCCATATTTTGATGACAAAATCAAATGTAATGGCTAACACTATGTTTCTATTTACACATGGCAATGTTAGCATTTATAAGAAGTCGTGTTTCTGGCCACCTGATGAATTTAAGTCCATTATTCCCTCTCCGTTTATGTCTCATCTTATCTCCAACAACTCCTGAAGAAAATATCTGGTTCATATGCTGCTTACTGATCCACTATATTTACCAGCTACTATCGTCATGAGTGATCCGATCAAAAGTGGACAGCTCTAAGCGCAGGTGTCAGCACCCCCAAGACGTATTGAGGACACATTTTAGATCCGATCATCCAAAATGAAATGTTTGTGCTTTTTCTCAACCTGCCCCTGTTAGTAGCAGACTTTTATGAACACACTGATCTAACCACTGAACTAGTAATCTTAATATCCCCAGACGCCCCTAATAAATCACACGATTTTAAGTTGTTGTGTGATGAGAAACTCAACACACTTTGTAAACAAAGAAAAAAAGAGAAGACGACGATGATGGTACATCTATTAAACACAATGGTGGTGAAAAAGTTATTGGAAAAAGGGAGAAAAATGTGATTTCAAACGCAATCCAGGCACTCCAAAAGAGAAAAAATCAAGAGACGATGAAGGAAACACTAAAAAGCCTTTATTGCAGTGGCTAAGTCATTAAAAGGGCAATAATTAAAAAAAAGCCAACATGTTTCGACCATCAGGTCTTCATCAGGGCTTCAAAACAGAACTTTGTAAACAGCTCCGGCAAATTCAAAATTACTCTTGTAAATTCAGAATTAAATGCAATACATTGAATCGCTTTAGTTAATGAAAATAAAGTTGTAGCAGCCTGTCTGCTTCTGTGTTGAAAGTCTGTCTCACCTGCCAACATCTAGCAGCCGTTTGAAAACACAGTTTCAACAGAGTTCATCATTTACACTGAATTTATGAAAGAAGCATTGATACATTTTATTAATCACAAACATATCAGATTTTACAAACACAGTTAAAGTAACCCATAAAGGGCTACTTCTTTGATGCCCATGAAGAAAGTCCCCAGACTCCCTTTAAAGAACACTCAGTTTTGTGAGATGTGGCGTTTGGAGAAACTTTATAAACTTTGCGTATTGCTGTCTACAACTGATTCTTTACTATTTGGGCCTTATTGTTCATTCAGCGAACATTAAACATGAAGATGTTTCTTTATTAGTGTGAAAAAAAAATGAAAAAAAAACATTGAGTCCTTTGTTCCATTAATGTACGAGTTTATTTGCTTCTTACTGCCAGGTGTGAACTGATGGGCATAAAACTGTTCCCCTGTGATCGGATCATTCAGGACGGTTGTAAATTCCAGGTCTGAATTCCCTTATTAGAGTCTTCTGTGGCTGAGAATGAGATCGATGAAAGGTTTGAGATTGAACCAAAACAGTGAAGTTGGGGAATGTAAAACCAAAACCTCTCTCCTTTCAGCTCACTGCAGAGTTATGATAATTTTCCGTGGGTTTGTCACAAAACATGACTCATTTCACGTTACACACAACCATCTGACCACTTTCTCTGAGGCGGAATGCTGTGAGAGTATGAACCCCAGGATCAGGTCAGCGGTTTTCATCACTTTGTCATACTAAAAACAGCACGTGTTGATTGTGTGCATTTTAAGCCTTCAGCTCAGAGCAATTATGGAAAGCATCAACATGAGACGGTGAAATCATGGCTTTTGTTATGAGTGTATGGTAAGCAGTGGTCTGTTTGGGAACCTGAGCCTTGAGTTCTGTAGATTAGATTTGTGGACAAGATGTGTTGAGGCATTGATAGAAACATTCAGGGCAGCAGATTCCGTCTGGGCCGAGTCACGAGCAGCATGTCCAGACGTGTCCTGTGCGTGGAGAGGACGACAAAACACAGGGGCTGATCCCAATCACACACGCTGACAAGAAGCCCGGCTTCCCCCCACACGCTCTGTCTTCATTAGTCATCCTCTCCCAGTTCACTCCCAAAATCACTCCAGTAGTTTCTATACTCACATGTGTTTTCTTATCTTTCCGATTCTGCCCTGTTTTACGTGATTTATGGTCGCATGTGAACCAGCATCTCGCTACCAGCTCGTGTAAAAAGACCGCAGCTGATGATCAGTGAGCGCAGGTTGATTTCCATCAGGTCAACCAGTGGCTGGGCTCCGGGGCTCAGTTGCAGCTGTCATGTCGAACAGTGACCCTGTGTGGAGTTCATGTCATGTGTGGGAGGCAGTGACAGACTTGCGGTTTCTGTGTCTCTGTCTGGGCTGGCCTGCATTGAGCAATTGGCCACATGTTTGGGCTTTGTGTGCAGCCTTTGAGCCGGTGTTTCCTTGGTGTGACTTGTGCTTTTGTGTTAAGGGGAGGTGAACCCTGCGGCCTGCGGGATGCCTTATAGCTGCCCTGATTACATGTTGTGTGTGTCCAGCTGTCTGTCCGGGCCAGCTCCCGAAGCAACGCAGAATAGAGAGAAGGGAAAAGTGAGAGCGCCAGATTTCTTCTCCTAATTGAAAACATACTGAGCGTTCCTCCAAAAAAAAA
>CAEMYA010000062.1:2278105-2298489 GCA_903131615.1 Diplodus sargus | reverse complement strand
AAAAAAAGAGTCTCTTTTTTATTTGTTTCCTCTCTGCTTCCTCTTGCTTTGGGTTTTTCTTTTAATTGCAGAAGATTTCAGCCCAGAGCGAATTGAGGTTTCTCCCTCTTGTGGTAAATCTGAAAGCTCTTACCGGATCACGCTGCGGCTCAGCCATGCCAAAAGCACAGCGTCACTTTCGACACAAACATACAATACCACCCCTCCCCGCCACCACAGCCGTGGCAGCCAGCCAGGGGGGCAGAAGCCACAGAGGTACTGCCCTGCCACCCCTCCTGTGAACAAGGGCAAGGCCTGCCGCTCATTGAGACCTCTGCCATGATCAGGCGGCCAATTTCTTTTTTAAATTTCCCCAAAGACCATTTTTTATTATTCTTTAATCTGCTGTTCATCTGCCGCTATTTATAGCTCGTTTGTTGCTGATCCTTCTTCCCCTCTCATGAAACTGGACTCTGATTTATGAACGTGAACTCCACAGATGCTGTTCTGTTGGCAGTGTCAGTCAGTTGGTCGGTCACCACTTCGGTTCTGACTGAAATATCTCAACTACTATTACATGGATTGCATGACATTTCTGTACAGACATCATGGTTCCTTGGAAATGTATCCTCGGCACTTGTAACGTCACCATGGGGTATACATTTTTTGTATTTTACTAGAAAGTGTTTGTGCAGTCATTCATTGTTCTGAGGTGATGTATATTTAGACTTTTCTGATCCACAGAATTTTACTCTTTTGCCACTCTTATGCCAAGTGTCTCCACCAATATTATGAATGAATGTTCATGAAATTTGGAACAGACAGCCATGTCCTTCTCAAAATGAATTGTAACCACTTCACTATCATCCCTTTTCTTCACTTTTTCCATCTAGCTCCATGATTCGGTTAAAATTCCAAATTGTCCAATACAATACATCTGCTGTACTTTGTGAGGCAATGTGTATGTCGTATAGCCATGATCTTTGTTTCAAGCGTACAAAAAGTAGCATTATCAACAGTGTACAAGTAACAACAATATTGATGTTGTGTCAAATATGTCTGTTTATTGTACACCAGAGATGTCTCGCCTCGGGCCGTCCTGTCTTGTTTTAACACTTAGCTGCAAGTTGTATACGTTTCACAAGCTCACTTAGCTGTTCTGTCTAATAAACAAAAAAAAACCTCAGAAATTGTCAATAAAGGAAATATTATTTTACCTTTCTTTCTTATTAAACAGACAAATATAACACCACCATACCGTACCTCTCTTTTACTGAACAAAGACGAGCTTAATTGACTCGTCATTAAACACACGTTCTCAGTAATGAATTCAATGTTGCTAAAAAATCATCTGTCACCTCAGAGTCTGTTGTCAGTCCTGATACAGCCGTCTTCACTACAAGCTGCTAAGCTTGGTTAAGTCGAGCCCTGTTGACTGTTTGCTTCAAGCGAGTAAACATATAGCTGCACAGCTAACTGAGCTAACCGAAGGGTTAGCTAACAGCAGCTGGTAGCTACAGCCATTGATAGCTACATCAAAGAGTATAGTGAGCAGCAGTTAGCGGTTACTCTAGCAACCCCTATTTGTTCAGAGTGACCTTCGACAGGTGGCCAAATCTCACACATCGTACCTTTTAAAGCTAATTAGCAAATGTTAGCATGCTACCTGCCACAGGGCAGCTGTGGCAGGTAGCTTTTGTTCTGAAATACCCTGAACCACATCTTTCTCTCTCCCTACTTTACAAGGGTTTGTTTGCCTTTTAATTGGTTTGTGAGGCGCCCCTCCTCTCCCAAAGCCCAACTGAGTTGCCGAGATACAGACCATGAGAAGGAATTTCAGGACATCAGTAAATCTACCAAGGCCTCGGGCAAATGCGGGCAAACACGGCTGTGTCTATAACAAAACAGTCCAGTACATTAAACGTCCATTCATCAAGCGGAGGGTTTGTTTCTGGGACACCTGAGGGCTCTGCTCTGTCAACAGGTGGCGCTTTGCTCGACAAACAGAAGTGAAAATATTGGTATGCATAGGCCGTCCTGTCTGTGACTTACTGTTTGTCCATCCCTCGGTTCCGAGTGACCCGGGCTGTTAGAAATGTTGTGCTCATCCTGCGTGTATGGCCTCAATGTTGTGAAATGAATGGAGGATTGTCGGGCAGACATGCTTGGAACAAGGTGATGTGTGTTCCCTTTCTAAACTTTAGATTTTATGTCACTTGTAAAAGCCCAGATTGACTGGTTTGTATACGCAGGCGAAGGGAACAGAGTTGTTTATCTTCTGGCTGACGTAATTCTGTGATTAGCTCTGAGGTTTTTATACCTCCGCGTTCTGTCTCCCACGCACACACACACACACACACACACACAGTCTGTCTATGCTGCAGCTGACCTGAGACAAGGGCCATATGAACTCAATTTTCTCCCGCAGACAGCCAAAACAACCAAAAACAACAACAAAAAATGCATGCTGACGTATGCAGATAGGAAGGAAATCAATAAAAAACAAACAAGGGAGGCAGAGCAGTGAGATGAAAGGAGGCTCGGAGGGCAGGCGGATGGAATTTAGCACATCTGTTACTTTGGCAGGGCTCTCAATCATGTGTGATGTTGTGGAGACTGGAAGATGGTCAGAGAGCGTCCGTGTAGGTCGGCTCCAGGCTCGCTCACATGTTTTTCACCCGTGGATACAGGGCAGGATAGGCTGTTTGTATTTCTGCGTACACAACAGAAAACATACTGTGGAACTTGTTGTGTTTTTAGATATACATTTTCCCCTTCAACGTTCACTATTTCCCCTGCTTTGCACTCGGTCAAGAGGAATTCAGTGATTTTAACGATATAGCTTTACAGCTCTTGGACATATCTGTATTATTTATGTGTTGATTAGTTAACCACAGTTCTCCATAAACACTTCTGGTATGTGTTGCTCAACACATTATGAGCCTCTGTAAATCACACGGGAAAATATCTGAGTCGAACAAGAACTGTTTTCACAGCTCAGAGGCCAAACTGGATTAAGATTCTGTTGCAAATTATATCATACTTCTGTTAAAAATCACTAGCTGTGCTTGCTCGACAGCTTTTGGTCCACTGATGTGTTACCTGTTTTTGATTTTTTTTTCTCTGCATTTTTGTATCCAGTCACCTTGGTCAGGTCTCCTCTGCAAAAGAGCTTTCTGGCCTGAAACTGGGCTTCACTAAGATATCAAGCAGAGGTCTGAATATCAGAAAAATCAACATTGCTCATTTTAGATCTTGAAACCTCGATGTCTTCTTGGACCGGCGGTGTTGTGCGGTGTTATTGAATCCCTGTTGCCCTGAGACAACCACTCAAAACAATGATGTCTGCCAGGAACAACACAATCTCACCGGTCTGCCTGCCCAACAGTTTCTTTTTCTGCCAGTAAATTACATGGAGCGACAGCCACAGCCTTTTGAATGAATCACGTTCGGACGAAAATAACAAAACTGGCAGTGATAACAAAACTGTTTTCCTGCCTGGTGATTATAATTGAAGTTTGGTAAATACCACCTCTTTTAGATCTCACAGAGTTTTTGTCAGGAATTCCCCCTCACACTGTCATAATCACACGGTGCATGCTCAGACTCCTTATTTATTTTCACAGCTTTGTTAAAACCATTAATGCACACGCACCTTCCGGCCACAGAGTGATTCATGGACGCGCTGGGAGTGTTTTAACCTCACTACCTTTAACCTCCTCCTGTTTGTCCCACAGTTGCTGCGACTGGTGACAGTGTCCGAGAAGCGGTGGAGAGCCCGGTCGCGTGGAGCTGGCGGAGCAGTGGACGGGTGGAGCGACGAGGGGGAAGAGGGATTCGAGAGCGGTGACTGTGATGATGAAGATGAGTGCGCCGGAGTGTCAGGGCTGGGGCCGCCACCGAGGCGCAAACGGTTACGCATCTTTTCAGGTTAGACACATGTATTCAAACTGGATCTCAAAATTCAGTAAAGGTTGTGTGGTTTTAAATGAGGTGCGGCATCCACACAGATACCTTCGAATGACATTAAAGGTCCCATGTTATGCTCCTTTTCAGGTTAATATTTAAAAAAAAGGTTTACATACTTCAGTGTTCCAAAAACACATTGTTTTCTCATACTGTCTGTTGCTGCAGACCTCTATTCACCCTCTGTCTGAACACTCAGTTTTAGTGCCTGTCTCTTTAAGTCCCACCTCCTGAAATGTCCAGTCTGTTGTGATTGGTCAGACCTGTTTGTACAGGTCTCGGGGAGCACTACTGCATATGTGAACAAAAATTTAGAATTTGTCTGTGGCTGCAGAAGAAGCTGCATGGAATCTGAAAAATTGCCTCTAGTAATGTCACTCAACAGATAAGTTGCATTGTGGGTAATGAAGTCACCTGCAGGGTTACCTTCATACCAATTATTTTCACATTTGCAGGAGCAGTCCCCCAAGACCTGTAAACACACTTTAATGTGTAAAATTAGGGGAGTTACCTTTAACTGATGACACACTCCTCTTCGACTGTAATTACTCTTCCTTATTATATTGTTATGGAAACCTGCTCTAACAAAGGTCTGTGAAATTGTAATAAAAAAGTTCCATTTCCTATAAATTCTTTACAATAAAAATCCCCTGTTAATTTGTGAGTTAGAAGCTTTCGTTATGAAGCAGGAAAGTCAAGAAATGTTGGGTTTCACCTGCAGTAACTTAATACAGCCCCTAAAACAGCTGAAAGCGAACACAATGAAACAATAAAATACAGCAGATGTCTGAAAGTACAATCAGGGACACTGGAGCGAAACTAAAGAGATTCCGTTAGAAGCTACAAAAGCACTGAGCGCTGATCCCACAGAGACTTTTAAAGAAACACATTTCTCTCAGGTCTCCTGCACAGACATATGTCTCTCAACACACACTTGTATGACGGGGAGAAGGGGGGCCATCATAGATTGGCTGAGGTTGTGAGACCACTCCAGAGAGGGGTCGTCCCTGACTCAGCATGGGACAACTCGGTGAAATTGGTGATGAAAGCACAAATCACAGCAGCATGGTTTGACTAGGTGCTGCCGAAATTGCAAGTAGAAAAGCCCCATTGGTGTTTTTGCAGTGACAGCTGTGATGGCAGCTTGACGATGACTGTAACATTGTGCCATCACAACCTTACGGAAGTCCGAACGGCTAGTTTGAAGGCACAGTTTCTGAAAAGGGGCTTTGTGCATCTCTCTGTGGATTGAGCCTTTTTTAGCCTTCACAGTGTTTAAAAAGCACCTAGACTTTTTAATCAAAAAAGACACAGAAATCTCACTTCCTACATTGTGGGACATTTAAATTGCATTTATGAGGCAGGCTGTGATAAAATGTTGGGCACAACCTATTAAGTTGTTTACATCTTACGCCTGCTAACTAAATTGGAGTTATTTATTTCAAAACTGGTTGGTGCAGGAATGGGTTTGGCTCCTTCTGCAGCGAGTCAGAGAGATCACAGTCCAAACACAGGCAGTGGGCACAGCAGAGGGGTGTTTACATGACTACTGTACATGTTGACACTACCGTGACACTATGCGGCAAGAGACGCGAGACTTCCTCAGGTAGCCGCCTCACCTCGACCCCTTGACCTCCCCGCTGTCAATCCACTGGACACGTCGGACGTGCTTCTCCAAAGCCAAACAAAGAACAAATGAAGCTACAAACTGCTGGAAGAAAAGAAACCAAACAGAAAAGGAGGGAGAAAACAGCCAGGGAGCAGGAACAAGGGGGTTCGATACACCGACACAAAGCCAGCGCAGCTGAGCAAACACGGCAGAGGGAGTAGTCCTCCTGTCGGGGTTGTTGTGGCAGAGATTTGGGTTCGCCAGGCGAGGGAGCGGGAGCAGGAACCCGGGGTTAACGCAGGAATCCTGCAGGGCCATCACTTCCAGCAGGCTGGGCCGTGAGAGTCTGATGCCCTCTTCTTGCATGCTCCTGTTAGCCTGACTGTACAGTTCTGCTTCAATACACAGAGTCATTATACTGTCTGCTCCAACTCACAAGCTGCTGAAGTTGACACACTGGGAAATTAAAGCGCCCTTTATAGTCTGACCTCCATCTCAGTCTCAATATCCCCTACATTTTCCCTTATCTGCTCAATGAATTAGCAGATTAGATGTGCATTGTGCTCCTCATGAGTGTGTGCGAGTGGGTCTGCAGGCTCACATAGGCCTGTTTGTACATTAGCCAGTCATGTTTGCAGACCTTGGAGAGACCCTTCTCATTGGCAGACGCACAGATAGCCGCTGATAGCCTGTGATGACCCAGGAAAAACGCTGACCTAGCACAGCCGCTTAGCCCGTTTTGGTCAAACAGGGGACTGGGATTCAAAGGTCAAGCTGCGAGCATGAGGCCTAATGGGCTGCCTGTCTGTGCTCTGCTGCCCCAAGATGGACGAGAAAGATCTGGTTTCACAAAGCCTGGAGCGGAGAGATGGTGTAGCAGACACACACACACACACACACACACACACACACACACACACAAGAGCCAGGGAAAGGTGACAGAAGCTACAAGGTGCAGACAGGACAGAGGCAGGGCTGAGACCCCCACACAGCCCTGGCTGTCAGCCTGCTGACCACACGGAGGATGTTCCCGAACGTACGCAATGATTGATCTTTCCTCACTCATTCTCAGCACAGATCCCATAGCCCTCTGATCACTAACACGACTCACACACAACACACACATAGACACACACACTTCCCCTCCTGACTGGTCAGACCCCACATCGCACATTCCCCCGAGCATTCCAGGCCAGAGGAGCTATTCCAGGACGGGGACCCCCCCTCCCACACCAACCCCACCCATCAAAAGCCAGACGAGCAGCCAGGCACTGGACTGGTTACAGCTCAAAACACCAGACAGATCACCCACTGACCTCTCTGGTGACGTGTTTGTTCATGTCTATTATTGGCAAGGATTGCACAGACAGAATTAATGGTTCAAATCGTTTGGGACTTCAACAGAATACTTGCACACCAGCTATAATCAATTACAACTTCACACATGTTGTAGGGTAAAAACACATGATAAGATTCTGATGATGGTCAGATGATGTAATGATTTGTTTCTAAGTCACTAATGTGTTCTACATGCACATTGTTTAAAGCAGGCTTATGTTTCCGATCAATAGTGTCATTTATGCGATAATGTCATATTGTGTAGGGGTGGAAGTAACAGCCTCTCAAATTACTGTTATTAGGTAATTTACAGGCTGTACTTGTACTTTATATAGTTTACTTATGGAGGTTTTTTTTCAAGTTTATTATTTCAAACTTACTTATGTATGCATTGCACCATGTCATCTAGTTAATTATTTTCAAAATTATTACTGAGTACTGAGAACAATTTGAATTGTTAACTGAACCTTTTATCTCCATTTTTGCAGCAGATAAGGTTATCTGATCACAAACAGGCCAGTTAAAACATTGCCCTGACCACTGAGCAGGACAGAGGGGGAGTTGGGAGTAAAATGTCTGAAGGTTTGGAGAAACAGAAACCCCCTGACCGAAAGCCTGCTGCTGATAATGCATCAAACATCAGCAGTTTAAAAGTAACTAATGCTCTGAGTAGTGTTTGAAAAGAATACCTTGTACATTTATTTTCATACCAGTGGTTTGACTTAAAATCAGAATTACCTCAGAATTATCAAGTAAAACTGACTAATCATTTTCAATTGTTAAAACATCTTCAGCTCATACAACTTAAATGTAATGGTCAACCTGACTTGGTAATTCTGAGGTTTTTAAATTTAGAGTGTAGCCTCAATCAAAGTATTTTTTAAATTTGCCAGTTGATCTGTGAATGAAGCTCATTATTACAAAATCAAAAGTATAGAGTATACATTTATGAATCATGTACCTGTTGCATTCAGACTGAGAAAATCAAATTATTTTATATAATTATCTATAATCCCAAAGTGTGTATGTGAATACACTCACAGTAATGTGTGCTTGGCAGTATGTGTGGTTGTTTTAATCCTGCGTCGCCATATGACTCTCTCTTGCTCACGATGAGGGCTCATCTTTGTTTCCATGCTTTCATGCACACCTGGTCGGTGACCAACAAAGAACCTTCCACCATATTCATGAAATCTGCTTCCTCCTTTCATTTTACCTCCCACTGTCACTTCAGACATGTAGGGCAATGTTTTCAGTGCTGACAAATACTGAGTAATTTTAAAGAGACCTTTTATGCTCCCCCCCTCTTTTTCAGTGTGGTATGTTTGTTCCTGTGCATGTAAAAGATCTTGAAAGTTAAAAAGATCTAAGTCTGCACCAACAGACGCTCCTCTCTCCCAAAGACAACACACTCCTGAAACACCACATCAGTAGTCTCTCCTATATTATCGTGACTTTGTGACATCACACTTCGTCACCAAGTCATACATTTGCATAATGAATGCGTCGTGGCTAGTTTGGCAAGTAAGAATCGATTTAACACAGCTCTGTTGTTAACGGTTGGCAGCGATACTGGTGCTGGGTTAGGCGTGTGTGAGCTGACCAATCAGAGGAGACTGGATATTCAGGAGGAGACAGGAGCTACAACAGAGTGTTTCAGACAGAAGAGGAATGCAGAGCTGCGGCAGTGGACAGTTTGAGAAAACGTAAAGCATGTTAACCTTTTCTAGTAGTAACCCAAAATAAAATGATGAACCTGAAAATGAGCACAATGTCTCCTTTTATATATAACATCGCAACACATCATGTGAAAGTGAAACCTGTTTGATTTGTGAAAGCTCGTGCAGTTTAAAACATTGCAAATCATATTTACAACTCTCAGGATGTTTCTTGACTCAAGTCAATCCTTGAAACAAAATTAATCAAACTGAGAAAATGTGGAAATAATCCACAGAAATGCCTCTTTTACTACAATAGTCGACCACTCAATTCCAACCCACTTATAAAAATGGCCATTTAAGAGTCTTACGCTTACTGCTAGACTAAAAAACTTGTTAAAATGGGTTTTTGAAGCAGTTTGGAAACATTTAGTAGTCTGAGAGCCAACAGTTGGTGGGCTGTGCCACAGCTCAGCGGCCCAGAGCTGTGCCTTGTGTGTTTTCTTGCTGAGCTGGATGGGGCGTTCGCTGTGCACTGTGCCTCGCCATGCTCAGCAGGAGCCGCGTGAATAGGCCTCTTGTTATGTGTCTGCACTCAGACATTCGGTCACTGTAAGCACCCCGAAGGCAAGCTGCTCTTTTGGGAAGCTCTTGAGCATTTTATCAGCACCGGGGGTTAGCAAAATGCATAGTGGAAATATTCCTGTAATGTGAAACACGCGGCTTACGATGAGAGGCTGGGCTGGGCTCACCTTTCAGGTCTGCTCCAAATTTTGTGGCTGGAACAAAGGAGCGAGTAAAAGAAAGAAGAAGGTGATGAAAGAATGCGGATAAAGAACAGAAAGAGACAAAAACACCTTTGATAAGTCTAAAGGTTGATACACTGGGAAACCTTAACATTCTTTACCCAATGTGTATGTGGGTCCAATTGACAGCCGTACGTGCTGCCAATACCGGAACCTGGTATGTTAATTAACTGCAGCTGTGACCCCTGACCCTCGGCACCTGATAGGTGAGTCACACGGCGCCGGTCCTCCACAGTTTTGTTTGCCACATGTCTTCATCAAAAAAGCCATAAGCCAGACACTGTTGATATTAGCTCCGGCAGCTCCTCCTTTAAGCTCCATATACTTTCATAAAGCCCATTATCTGAGCCACCGCCACTCATGAATGTGCTTCCTGTTGAACAGTCATCCACATGTGGTTGCCAGGTAGAGGGCCCTGCTGCGTGCCACAGGTTAGCGTGAGACAGAAGGAAACAGGCTCAGACGATGCAGATGTGCGAGGACGAGCGCAGGTGTTTGGGTGGAGGAGGAATCTGGGTGCCCACATGGCCTGTGTCCTCAGCAAGCAGAGCCAGATGGTAGAAAAACATGCAGACTTGAGTATTACTGTTTGAGGCCTACCTCCATCAAGATTAAATCATCTGCCAACATATATAAATAAAAAGGGAACAGGTGACACTCTTGAGTCTATTTTTATCTAACATCCACAGCAGTTACAGTTGTTTGGTTTCGGGAGGGTTCTGGTTGCTGTTTGTTGTCCGAGCAGTTTTGACCAATCGAGTATGAGCAGACTTTGGTTGCCTGCAGGGTCTGTGGAGAGCAAAAGAGACTAAATGCATTGGCTGAAATCCTGGAGGCCATTGGCTCTTGCCCGACGGTGATTTAGTTTTTTATTGTCTTTTTAAAATTCTGCCAAGGAAGTTATGTTTTTAACCATTTCTTTGGGTTGGTTGGTCAGTTGGTCATTTAGTTAACTGGTTGGTTGATTGGTTTGTTTGGTGGTTGGTTGGTTTGTTAGTTTGGGGGTTTGGTGGTTGGTTGGTTTGTTGCTTTGTCAGCAGGATAACACAAAACCTAGACAACGGATTTCCATAAAACTTGTATGGAATCTGGGTCTCGCCCTAAAATAGACCCAATTAACATTTGTCCCAAAATTGTCATCAATCTCTCCGGGACTAATGTATGAAACATTGTGGGGAAAAACTCAGGCGTATTAAATTGACTGTTATCTATGAGTGACTAGAATTTGACCTAAATGTGGTTCTTAAATTAATGGTGAAGTTATACATGGTTGAAACAGGACTATTGAATGTGATATTGCATCAGGCTTGATTGACTTAATAGGGACTGTTGGGCTGTGGTGGAGGTATTCGCCCTACGTGCCATTCCAGTTTTTAAATGCATCTGCATTCCTTTGAAGATAAATTGAGTCATCTCTCAACTCTAACATCATTCTTGCAACTGAAGTTGCCAATCGGCCTGTAAACAATCTGGATCTGGATATCTGCTGGCCCCGAAACATTGGCTGTTGCCAACAGAGGCCAGAAAGCAAGTGGGTTCTGGTATTGCAATAATTCAACTTTGACTTGAAATTTTCCAGACATTTCATTTTCAACCTTGTTAGCAGCACGGCTCTGGAAATAGCATGCATTGTTGATACATCTCAGGGGGTTAATCGGCCCACTACCCAGGTACAGACTAAAATATGATGGGGAACATAGTAAACATTGTACCTGCTAAGCACTGGCATGTTTGCATTGTAACTGTGGGAATGTTCTTATGCATTTAGCTCGAAGCACCACTTTCCCTCAGCGCAGCCTCACACAGATGTTTGTTGTAGACTCTTGTTATTTTATGCCAACTGAAATTACCAACCAGAAACATAAAATGTCAATCAAAACCCTTTTAAATTCTTCCAATGCTTAAAAGCTTTGGTTGCGATAACATATATTGATGTTGCAAATTTGTTTTTTTTAAATCTGCAACCACTGATCTTACGTCTTAGATCTCAGTGTTGCTTTAATTCTGTATAATTATGATTTATTTTTTCAGGAAAATCAAAGAACAGATGTTTTTGTTCAGTTGCAGCTTAAAAATCTTTATTCCAAAGAGAGATTTGGAAGAAATGCCTTCTGCTCTCATCCTTGGCTGACAAAAAGATCATTCTTTAGCCAACAAAAATCTCTTTATCTTTTAGATGATTAATGACAAACTTAAAGCAATGGCTGTTTTCCAAAATGTATGTATTTTTTTTTTTTCTGGAAAAGTCTTTCAATTGATGAAAACATTGGGCTAGAGGGGGTGTTGAAAGGTTTAAGGGTGGTGCTGGTGGAGAGACTGATAATGTGTTGCACGCTGGAAGTGTTCTGACCCAATGTTCTCTACAGCCGTCCCTCCTTGAGCTTATAAACAACCTCTGTAAATTCAGCCAGTCCTCCTCCTTCCCCACCTCCTCCACGCCCCTCACAAAAATAATGAAGCTTGCCACCATCTGTGTAAACAGGCTTGGCTAGTAAGAGCTGCAGTCATCTCTCGCTCTGGTTCTCACTGGAGCCAGCCACAAGGTCCTGTCTATCCCCAGTTATTGGGCTGAGTGTGGTGGCAGTGGAGGGGAAGATGGGGAAAAAAGGGAGGAGAGGAACACAGGGATGAGGTTACCCTCTTATTGGACCCTTGTTGGTCTTCCGCCATGGAGCTTTCTCAAATCAATCCAGGGATAAAACCCTTAAGATTAGTCAGAAGGCAGGAAGAAGAGCCCTGGTTTTAATTTCTGTGGATACGAGCGCACAGAGCGAACTGGGTTCTCATCATCTACGCGAGCAGAGGGGCGCCCACCGGCATTTGATTCACTTTGTAGGCCTATGCATTTTTCTGTGTTTGTGTGTGCCTCTCGGAAAAAGCGTTTGTTTGCTCAAGAGCTTTATTTACATTCACAGGCACTTTTTGGACGCACTAAATTGATTCCAGGCCCTGTTCCTGAGCCATGTCCATCAGCCCAGCCACAGTCCACAAACACTCTGCACACAGCGGGACCATTCTCGAGGCCCGCCGCTCCACTGCTCGCCGCCGCAGTGACACACAGCAGCCATTTTGTGGGAATGTCTTAAAAGCCGGGTTGAGGGCTTGGGGCGGTTTGCATTTTACGTGTTAACCCTCTACTTTCACCTGCGTCTCCTAAATTCTCCCTCTATCCATCTTTTTCTCCCTGCGGCCTGCTCCCGCTCCGCCTCTCCGGCCCATTCTTCAAAGTAACTCGACGATGCAGGAGCCCTGCTGTCGATGGACTCGGAGCTGCTGGAGGAAACCGCAGGATAACCACTAAAAAGAGCTTGCATAGATAGTGAAAGTGCTCAACAGGAGCGCTCTGTGTGTGCAGGCAGACCAGCCAAATTGTCACTCTTGGCTGTATTTCTAGTCTGCCGTTCCATGACAGGAATGTAGGGGGGAGAATTCTGCATGTTTGTTGGCAGGGACATCTGCACAACAAACACACGTCTCAATCTGCCAACTCCATTTCCTTCACCGGACTAACTGTAGGACCCAGGAGGAGAATGTAAACAGATCTATGTGGGATGTCAGCTTGCCTCATTATTAAAAGATAAAGATAGTATCCGAAGAATGCGTTCCCCGACCAGGATGTCCCCCAGGACGAAGGCCGACCCACCGGTCACAGGCTCCTCACGACCACTCCTGCCTCTCTCTCTCTCTCTAGGTCAGCCTTTATCTCTCTCTCCCTGATAAGAACCACCATTGTTCCGTCTGTCCAGAAACACCCCTAACCGGCGCTCCCTCCTAACCTCTGACCCTCCATCAGCACCACCGGGGTTACAGGCCTCCTCTGTATGTAGCGCAGCTCCCCACCCTGAACGAGCCCCCTTGCCCCGAGCACAGAATCAACTCTTTGTACGTTTGATTTGTTATGGCTTTTACCCCTCGCACTGGTGCACACACTTTCCACTCGCTGCGAGGAATTCTCGGTTAAAATTTATGCCCCTGTTTCGAGCTTTTATTTCTCTTCAAGCTCCTTCTCTTTCTCCTCTCCCCGATCACATTAGCTGTTACTGGAAGAGGAGACTATAAATACATGGGACTAAATCTAATTTGGACAGCGTAGGGTGAGGCCAGTGGGTGTGACGTGCTGGCCATCCCCTCGCTGACACCACCTCCCTTCACTGACCATGTTAATTAATAGGTGTTGACTTTCGTTTGTCCCACTAGCCACCAATTTAGAAAGTGTTTTGGACGGCAGGTTTCCTCTTTTTGACAGCTGGCTGTACTCCTTTCTTATCAGCGAAAACCCACACATTCAATGCTCACTTCGTGTTCGAGTGTTTCGGATTTCTTTCGTCTCTTTTCCCCTCTTTTAGTCTCCTCGACCCATTAATCACTTCTCATTTCATCTTACACCGTTTAGAGCTCCATGTTTGTGTCCTCGGCCCTCACTGGCATCAAGTCCCCCTGCATTACTCTCTTGCCCTCTGTGTGGGAGGATCCCTTGGCCTAGAATAACAGTGAGTGTTGTGGAGGTTAGGAGGCTGGAGCAGCTCAGAGAGCAGAGCTGTTGCAAAAGCCTGGGGCAGGGCCTCTTCTGGGCGTCCCGTTTGTCTTGGCCCAACATTCCCAGCCTCTCCGAGCGCCCCTGTGGTCGGCCTGTGGGTGTGGAGGCAGACGGTCACATTCCCGCCAGCCCATGGACAGAAGCATCCTGCACCGCTCCCTCGGTTCCTTCCCAGCTCTCAATCAGCAGTGTCTCGGGACAAACGGCCCTCGCCAAGTTACAGAATGTGACCGGCAGGCCAATAATCACAGCTCAGCTCTATATCTGTTACCCTCGACAAGATAAGACCGAATCAATCAATCCAGCAGCTCCTATCATGTTTTTACAGAGCCATTGTCTTCTTCGCAGCTGTAAGGGCTCCTGACTTTTTGCAAACACACGCACGCACGCACGCACGCACGCACGCACGCACACACGCATGCACGCACACACACACACACACTCCTTCCAGCCTCTCGATTTTTCGAAATTTGCTGAGTGCAACATTTAAGCGAATACTTTGCACTGAGGAGATGAGACCAGTGATAAAATATTTGCTTTACCTCGGAAACCATAATATCTCTTAAGCTGTTGAATCTTAAACCTAGATCAAATTTGACCAGCTTAGGTGTGTTATGTGCACACACCGTCTGCCAATGCAGCAGCAATCTAGACCATCTCCGACGTTTCATAAGAAGCACCTGTGTTTGGAGACTTAACATTCCACATACTTATCTGACCAAAAAAAGGCCTTTGTGCATAGCACACATGTGCCGAATAAACTGTACTGGACCATGAAGGTACACATTTGCCAGACGGGTTAGAATAATGTGTCAACTGGCTACTGATGTGCTGTACCGACTCCTTGCAGTAATTTAAGTGCATTTCAGAAGTGTGTGAAAGTGCAAGACAGCGCGAATGAAACCTCTCCTGTTATTTTCTGTATCTTGTAATCATCACCCGTAGTTGTGGTGTGATGGAAAATGTGGCTTTCCACTCAATGTTGCAGTTTTGGACATAGTTTGCTTGATGTGACAACTATGAACTGTAAACGACAATCCTCAGTCACCGAGCTCTGCTGAAAACAAAACTCCAGACTCTCTCACCCCCTCCTTGTTTCCCCTCCTCAGGCAGAAACATCACACACACACACACACACACACACACACACACGTGCATGCATGCACTCACTCCAGCCACTGTTTGACCTGTTCCATCCAAACAAACATCCGCTCCCCCTCCAAAAAACCACAGTCTGGATTTATTTGTCTATTCTCCTGAGGAATGAAGAAAACATAAAAACCTGAATGCGTCCCCGCCTGTTGACTCACATGCGATGCGACTGAACCTACCTGCTCATTCTTAGTCCGGAGCCTGAGCCTAGCTAATCAGTGGGTGGACTGTTGACCTCTCCCCTGTGTCGTAACTTGAGCTCGTGAGGCCACAATAAAGCTAGCAGGGGCACGCTAGCATTTTGGCATCCTTTGAGGAGTGATAGCCTCAAAATGGAGGGTTTGAATGGACGAGCAGGAGGAGGGCTCGGCTATGCTGAAAGCCACAAGGGCCCATGTTGGTCACATTAATCACAGCTGGGATTGTGGCTCTATTTTTAGCCAGGAGTTATCCGTCCATTGGCCTAATTGTCCCTGCCTGCCTACTGTCCTGGCTCCTCCCCAAAAAGCCCCGAAGAGAAAAGATAGAAATAAGGAAAAAAGTTGAAGCTGATTCTGAATTACTTCTGTTTTCCTCTCTCTGTCTATACTTTGCCACACAGGCACAGGTGTTCATCACTAATGATACTAGGATATTATTAGTCCCAGGCCTGTGCAGGAGTGTACAGGGATCTAAGTTTGCATAGTGTTCAGTCCCTGTTGGGTTGTTTTTAAAGCCTGCAGAACAAGGCCCCTCTGTGGTGCTGCTCATGTCGAAGTGTTTAAACTAGCAAGAAAGACCATTTTTTTCTCCCTGCTCTGGTTCGAGGGATTTTTTTCACAGCCTGAGACTAGTTTTACTTTTTTTCACTCACATTATTGTCTCTGTAAAGCACACCGACACAATGCTCTCCCACTTAGTCTCCCGCTTCTTTCACAAACACGCACGAGGACGGGGCACACACACCCCACTCAATCATCCGCACACAAACACACAAATGCGGACATGCGTGCCCCCCCCCCGCCCTCCTTCTCATCCACAGTGTATATAAAAGCTGTATCGAATTGCACCTTGAGCTTAATTGGCTCGGCAGTACAGCGCGCTGCTGTCGACAGTGACAAATCGCTCTTTCAGAGCCCCCAAGAATGTCTGCCCACTGCCATGTCAGAGGACACAGGAGGGGGAAAAAAAGTTAATTGTCCCCTGGCTGCTGTTCAAATGATGTCGTAACTGCAAAGAAATTCATCGGAGGTGCTGTTTTGGCGCTTTGGAGGTTTATTTATTTGCCTCCTTCCTCTGTATAAGATGGCAGCATAGGGGCCTGTGGGCACCAGGGACTCAAAAGGAAGGGCCCTGCTCTCTGTGTTTCAGCTCAAGGGGGCTAAACCAAGGCTGTAGCTGGACTCCCTGACTGCTCCCTCTGATCACACAGCGCTTCAGATCAGCCACATCCTCCCAATGGATCACTCCCACCACCGGGGAGAACAGTGCACAGATCAGATGAGACAGCTAATTCAATTCGGAGCTGTCTGTTATTTTAGGAGCTCACATGTGACGGCGTGCACAAGAGAGTGAGTGTGCGTGTGCACGGCCACCAAGACTGTGTGAGGGAGAGGTATGTGAGAAATGCACCAGTGTGTGTGTTAGTGTATAGTGTCTGCATCTGGCTTGACAGGGGACGGCTCAGCTCATAGTTGGCGTTCCTGACCAGAGAGCTGCTTTATTACTGATATCCTCCTGCCCTCCCTCATAACTCAGCCTTCTTATTTGAGTCTCCCTCACAGCTTTCTGCCAGACAAAGCAGCACAGAACATGTCACACACACACACACACACACACACACATACACACACGGAGGAAGAGCCCTGCACAGCGTCAGTAGGAGAACAGCTGTGGATGCAGAGCAGTAAGTGAGAGCAGAGCAGCAGGTGACCATGAAGTCATCGCAGCGAACAGAACAGATGGAGAGGAGAGGGAGGAAAACAGTCAGAATACAGCAGTAATGTAGGATTCACATGGAAAACTAAAAAGTTAACTTTTATTTATCCAGCGAACCGCCACGGTGAAAAACACTGAGGGCACCTGGGAGTTTCCCAGTCAAACCACAGCCTGTTGTTAACTCAACGGCCTCATTGGGCCAAATGAGCTCAGTGCCTTGCTCCAGGGCACCTTTACAGTAGTTATGGGGCCAGAGGTGAAAGTTAAAGTAATGGTTGGGTTCACGTGATGTGGGGTGGTTTGAGGTGCTTATCCCTCGTCAGTGTGTTACCTGCAGTGGCTGACCGTCAGCTCTCCCCCTGTGGGGAGAAGAAGCAGCGTGTAGCACCGACAGGAAGCAGAGCGTTTGTGTGTGTGCTATATTTTGAACATTTTGGAGCTTTACATTGCCGTCAGACAGCCATTTCCTTTGGGACTACAGTCCCTCAACCGCACAGCGTCCTGCTGCACTGTGTTACGCTGCAGATCAGATCAGATTTTCAGCGGCTGTCCAAGGCAATTAAAATCTGGAAAAATGTTCACAATATAGCACACACTTAAATGTCCATATATTTTCGAGGTATGCCTTCTCTTAGTTGGATAAAATACGTCCTGCTGTCGGTAACGTTTAGCAGTACAACGCTCTGCTTCCTGTCGGTGCTACACGCTGCTTCTCCACACAGGGGGAGAGCTGACAGTCAACCACTGCAGGTAACACACTATAGGAGAAGCAACTCATACAACCCCTCATCAAAACACCCAATTTATCGCTCTGAGGATGACTTTAAGGAAGGCTGCTAGCAGTGGATGTATCACCAGTGTAATTTGTAATCCACACCGTCCCTGAAGTCATTCAACAATTATCGCAAATTCCCAGAGAACCTGAGCTCAGACGTGCAACATCGTGTATGATTAACGACACACTGGAAATAAAAGTGTTATCCACAAAAATAAATAATAGCTACATTGAATTTGGTGTCTCCTGACAGTGTTGCCGGAGGACGTGGAGTCTGCTGAGCCAACTTCTCTCCATACAGAAAGGTTTTGTTCTATTTGTGAGGGAGTTTTTGACATTTGTAAAGGTTATATTCAGGAGTATGGACTCAGAAGCTAAACCGTGTTATCATTTACAAGAGGTATATTTTATACTCAGGAATGACAGCAGTAAAACCCCAGACTGTCATCTGTGTTTTTCCGCCAATGCTGCTGGGAGATTTATTTTACTTTTTGGGCATGAAGTACAAGAAGCTGGCTTGTTGTTTTTCCAAAAGAAATGCTGAGGGCAAATCTTTAAACAGCTTCACACGCAGTCAGTCCAATAAACTGTAAGGTTATCTTGAAGACACAAGAATATATATATGACCTTTGGAAAAATTATGGCGAAAACATACAATATATTACTGTAAAAGCCTTTATTTAAAAAGAAATGCTATAAAGGAACGGTTCATTATTTTGGGAAAATGTGCTAATTTACTTTCTTATCACAATGATTGATACCACTCTCCGGGTTGTACAGCCAGGAGCTAATTAGCTTAGCTTAGCATAATGACTATAAATACACCAATGAGGAACCGCTGCTGATCACTAATTAACCTCTCATCTTTAATGTTTAATATGTAGGCAAAACGAAAACGTGTTTGCATGTTGTTTGCCAAGAAATAGTTACAGTACATCACTTCCTGTAAAACCACAATTAATTGGCGATTTCTGAGTGTACGACCAGGCCAAGGCTTCATGTTTGGCCCTGCCTCTTGTTTTAATGCAAGTCAGCTCAGTATTTATTTTTTAATTTTTTAAATTTTTTTATATGATTTTATTTAGATTTTTCAATACATACAAGTCAGGACAAAACAACCACCGTCCTGACGACAGAACAAAACAAGACAATAAAGGCCAAGCCAAAAAAATAAAAAATAATAAATAGATAAAAATAAAACAAAACTAAACAAAAACACACCACGATTGCTCCACCTATCCAACACTTAAGTTCAATATCAGTGTCGTCATCTAGACCTTCAATACAGAAATACAACCAAATAACATTCCTCTTTATGGGACGCCCATATCTCAAAAGGACAAAATAGAATAATAAAAAATAAATAAAAAAATAAATAGAGATAAATAAAATTTCCGTTATTGAGATCCGAGGGCCAAATAAATGAAAATCATGTCACCCTCAAAATATTCGGGCTAAGTACTCAGTGCCTGTAATACTTCCGCCCATATGATTTCAAATTGAGTTGATTTATTCCCTCAGTATTTCTAACTGTTCCTTTAACATGCAGAGTAGTTTAGACCCTCACAAGGTTTTCATCAGGGCAAAAATAATAATAACAAAAGTCTAGCTTGTCACATATGAAGTCACAGTGCCTGTGGCTGCTGTTTTTGGTAACCTGATCCTTGTCATATTTGTCTGTGGAGCATCTCCCGCCACAGGACCATAAATCCCTGATTCACTGGTGTTACGACATACAGTATCCAGTGATTCACAATGAATTTGACAACTGATTCAGGGATTCAAAGTGACACCATCCTGTCACAAACTGCCAATATCTCTCACACAACCCAAGATGGTTTGCACATCTAGTTTTAGTCTAGTTCAATTAAACAGGGATGCCTCCATTTTTAAACACTAAAGTTATTTTCTATCACAGAGAGGATGTACATCAGTCGCAATGGTTGTGTGTTTCAGATTTGGAGACATGACTTCATCCTGCCTCTGTGGTTTTTATTTTTATTTTCTGTGTTCAGCATCTCACCACTTTAACTCCACATTTCAACACTCACTCTCAGAAAAAAATATGTGTCTGTGTGATTCCGCATGTGTCTACAACAATAACATGTGACATCTGGTTATGTGTGGCGCTTGTGTCTCTCCTTCTCCCAATGTAACATTGTTTTTACAGCTGTGTAAGACATCATGCAGAACTGGGACAGACATACCGCACATGATTTTCGACTTTTGTGACAGTGTTTGTTCTAATTGTCTCCATCCTCTTTCCTGCCTCTCTCATACTTTTCATTCCTCTCCACCTCTGGCGATCTCCCATCCATCCCCTCCGTCTGTGTCCCTCTCTCAGACCTTGCTGATAACCTGGCTATGGATGACTTCACCTTCCAGGAGCAGCTGCTGACCCCTCGCTTGGCCACAGCCGGAGTCGGAGGCGTCTCCTCACCTGCGGCTCCGCTGTGGAGCAGCAGCCTGTTCCCAACGCTCCCCACCATGCTTGCTCTGCTCCTGCTCTGTCGCCACTGACCACTGCACACTCCCATCACGTCTGAGGAATGTGACAAACTTTTTGAAAGTTCCAGTTCCTGATGTAAAGTTCAGCGGCTCATTAAATGAAGCATGAACGAGTAAAAAAAAAAGAAAAAAAAAAAAA